>OU426982.1:43833613-44198613 GCA_911387785.2 Aelia acuminata
ATTCGCTCAATTCTTGTGACATTATCTCCGAGGTTCGAATATGTTCTATTAGTTGTAATAGAACCTCTTCTACGAATTCCGATTGGAAATCTAACTCAGAGGGTATTTATGTATATATTATGTTCCCTATACGAAATTAAATCACCGTCAATTTTATCAGATGTCTTTCTCATCTTGTAGTTATTTATGAGAACTAAAAACATCTCCAGTTACAAGATTAAGGATTATCTTAAAGTGGTCCATCCACCTTACTTTTTTACGCTCTCCCAGATCCTTGTTTCTCGGTGTAAGAGAACGTGAATTGGGTCATCTTTGTCACACTTAAACAGCGGACTTTGTTTACATTATATCCAAGGCATGACCTAACATCTCTATAACTTCAACTCAATGGTGTTTAAGTCTCTAAATAAGAAAAGTACTTTATCTGTTTGCGTGGTAACACAATTTGATTAGATGCATATATCCTTATTACTTTTTTTTATTTCCAAAGGGAAAGATCGTGCATATAACAACTAACAGATTGGATGCCACAATGCTAATCAATCGTTAACCAAAGTCAGTTACATTTTGTGTTTAAAATAGTTATATTGTCATAGTAATAGCGCAATTCGTGAAATCTATCACATTGATTTCTTCCCTATAATTCTCAAATAATAATAAATTTGTTATTTTAATCTGTGGTATGGTTTATCTTTTATGAGTAATTTCACTAAATTCATCCATAAGCAAAGATTTTTTTTAATGACAAAGATTTATAAATGATTCAGGTAAAAAATTAGCTTTTTTGTTATGAATAATTAATTACTTATTCGTTTTTCTCATGTCGCCAGCTAAAGGAATTCTTATTGCGACTTTTGTTTTTAAGCAATTTAACTTTTTGTATACTTTAATGATTGATTTTAGTTCCTTTCATAGTCTTAGATTTCTTGTGTGATTTATAGTTTAAAAGTTATCATAGAAGTTTTTGGTTGCTTGTAATTTTACGAAAATGCCAACTTTGGTAAAAAAATTAATGAACTATGGAATCGAGAAATTTAAACGTAAGTTTCTAAAAAAGATTGATATCGATATTTTTATTATTTTTTCAGTTAACTTCAGTAATTGTCATTTATCCCCCTAAATCATTAATTAATCAATACTAAGTTTCGTGAATAGATGGGTGTAATGCATGAACAACTAATTAGTTATTAATTTTTTTATAAAAGTAAAAAAATAATTACTACATATCGATTAATAACTAATGTGACTAGTAATGGTGATAAGATGAAGAATGTCCGTGATGTTCGTGGTGGTCATGGTGTTTTTCGTGATGTTCGTGGTGATCATGGTGCTCTTCATGGTGTTCGTGGTGGTCATGGTGTTTTTCATGGTGTTCGTGGTGGTCATGGTGTTCGTGGTGTCCCTTGAAGAAGGACTCAGTTGAACCATGTACATGAGGATGAGTAGCGTGTCCTTTCCTCTCTACGACGGCGTTGAAACCGTTTTTCTTGTCTGCTGTGTAGTGGACGATCCTCTCGGTACCATCAGGTTCGTAGAGGGAGTAGAAGCCCTTCACTACATCACCATCTCTTGTCTCTTCATGCTTCTTGACGTCGTGGGTATGTGGATCATGGACACTGTAGTCAAACTTGTACTTAGGGTGGGCCTGGAATAAAATATCCTTTTGTTAATTTCATCTATTAATTGAATTAATAGTATTATTAGGGATGGAAAATATAAACTTACATAGTAATCAACGACGTGCTCCTCGTGTTTATGTTCGTGGTGTTTTTCATGATGTTCTTCATGATGACCACGGTGATGCTCTTCATGATGACCACGGTGATGCTCTTCATGATGACCATGGTGATGCTCTTCATGATGACCATGATGCTCATGATGCCCGTATTGGGCAAGAGCGATTCCAAATAAAGTTATAAATATCGCTATCTAAAATAAAAGAAAATTTACTTCAGTACATAATTTTACTACCATTTTAAAACTTAATTTTAATTTATGATATATTATAATTATTTTATTTTCTGACTACCTTGTACATGATGAAAGGCTGAGAGTTGAGTTTCGACTTAGCATTGTCATGCTGTTTCCTGCTTTTATACTACCACTCCCTCTCACCCTTCATATGGTTCTATTGAGTTCAATTTAAGAAATATAACTTTCAAAATTTAATTTTGAATTATTATATAACAACTTTTAGTCCTAAAATATTGCCTATTCTAGCTCTTCCGGGTTCCTTGCTTCTTAGCAATCCTTAGACCTCCGGATATATCATTCCGAATATGACGAATTTATTTTTTGAGAATATTAAAGAAGAGTTGGTTTTTAATCAATAATTTATAATTAAGAGGAATATAGATTCTTAAAATACTATACTTTTTGAAATTTGTCAATAAACTAAAATACAGGTTATGATTCCGTTTTATTCTCGAACATCCACCGTAATTTCTTTCTTAATTTTAACTATTTCCTTTGAATATGTTTGGAAAAAGGTTGGTCATTTTAGTTCTTAGATTTATTTTACTATGTTCAAATTCACTTCTTAATAGGCTAAAGCTTTGGATTCAAAACCTCTCATAAGCTGTCCATAAAATGAATGTAAAGTTTGAATACTAATTTTAATGACCGATAAGTTAATGAGCCAAATATACAAAACAACTATTTTTTCATTCTGTACAACAATCAAAACTTACTCAAATTTTGTTCAGTAATGAAATATGCTATACCGTAAAATAATATTTTCACATAATACGACTATCATATAAATTTATTTTTATTGTTTAGGTGGTTTTGTTTGTTTACGTCACTTTATGCAACTAAGGCTAATCGGACGATGCTACAGTGGGAGACCCTAAATTTTGCCTATCCAGGTATAATGAGGATAGGGATCTTTAACGAGTACCTGACGTCGTACAGGCTCGGGACTTCCATTTTACGTCCTATCCGAGGAACAGCATAACCAAGGATTCTTTACTCTCATTACAAAATCCTAGGGCCTCCTCGGGATGCGAACCCGCGACCTTTAGTATTGTGAGATGCTATGCTATTCACTATACCACAGGTGACCCCTGTCGTTTAGGTGGCTGTCAACCTATAACTCTTAAATCATAGGCAACAGATTTTTGATTAGCTTAGGCCAATCAATCTTACAGTTCTTTGTTAGTTTTTTTTCCTAATTGAACATCTCACCTACAGTAAAAGTAACCCAACGTAGTTTGTTTCCTTAGCAACAGTAGCTGTATGTGGGAGCAAGCATTGATTCGTTCTTGGTCGTAACGATTGCTTATGTTTCAACACCATTTTAAATCATTAGTTGAAGCTGCTTTCATCGTTCAGTATGTCTATTTCTTCCATCAGAATATGGTGAATTTCCTCCGAACTTTTTTGTATCATTCATGTTTGTTTTTTAAACAACCAAACGTCGTTCCCAACTCAGAATTGAAAAATACCAAGAAATGGCGCTACCTTCCAATGCTTCTTCAAAGCTAAATTATTTTGATCTTCTTCCAAATGTAACATGCTAAACGTCTATAAGCCTAGTTATGCTAGATATTCATAATGTTGTCGCTGGGTCTTCTAAATAAGCAGTTACTACTAATTACTTGTAATATATTTAGAAAAACATGTACAGTTAAAATTAGTATAAAAATATAAAACAAAGATACAATGATAACAAAAAAATGAACAGTATAACCTAAACATATATACACAACTTAAAACTAACGAATACAATAATATATATATCTACAACAATAGCAATAGTGATAGAAATATTGTGTTCGTCCGTAATATCACTACAAATGCATCAAATTAATGTACGTCATAGAGTAGAACATGCTAGCATGTCTCTAATGTAACTAATTGAAGATTAACATATGTTTTATTTAATCAATGTTATCCCAGTGTTCCCACGGTAATAACCTGTGTTGGACACAAGCCTTTATTGTAATTTTAAAGAAACAATTTATTTGAGGTATTTGTAGCATCTATCGCTATTACTGAACCGGTAACGATGTGTATCTACTTATAATAGCTATAAGCTATAGATATGGGAAAGCTATAGATATGGGATATTATACAATGTTTGCTAGTTTATGTTGGTTTGTTACCGGTTGTAATTAAATATTGTTAATTTAAATATTGGTAAATTAAGGTATGACATAGAGTAGAACATGTTAGCTTGTCTCTAATCTGATTCATTGAAAATTAACATATGTTTTATTTAGTCAATGTTATCCCAGTATTGCCACGGTAATAAGCAGTATTGCACAACAAACCTTTGCTGTAATTTTAAAGAAACAATTTATTTGAGGTATTTGTGGCATCTATCATTACTACTGATTCGGTAACGATGTGATTGTGTCATGGACGGATCCAGCCGATCGTAAAAGGGGGCTGCAGTCCTAAAGGGGGGGGGGTGCTGCAGCCTCACAGCCCTTCATTTGGATCTGCTAATGAAGCTTTTTTACCTTTATGTTCCTTTCCCACAACTAAAATTATACTTGTTCTGCACATTATTTGTTCTTTAACTTGCTTCCTTACATTAAGGAAAGTGAAATTCTATCTTTTAATGACGAAAAATTTTCCAAAGGGAGGGGCTGCAGCCACCACAGCCCCCCCCCCCCCTGGATCCGCCAATGGTTTGTGGACGTACAATACAAAGCTTTAGATAAAGGATATTATACAAAGCTTGCTAGTTTATGTTGGTTTGTTGCCGGTCCGATTTGAAAACTTCTTTTTGCGTGAGATAGGGGTATCCTTACATAGTTTTTTGGTTATATTAGTCTAAGTCATGACCAAGGCCCGGAATTATGTGTAATAAAAAATATTGAAATATGTCGTATAATAATACTAAAGTGTTTATTTACATAACCAAATAAAAATACATAATTTTACAACATACATTTTGACCACACTATGCATGGACTTAAGTCCATCTGCAGAGTAGTGAGTGCTTCAAAAACTTAATATTTATCGCTTACTTATCAATAACAAAAAAAAAAAAAATTCTTTACAATTATTTTACATAAATAAAAATATTATTTATATCTTTTTATTGAGTATTAAATTCTGCAATAAGGAGATACCTGTAATTCCCAGCTCTAATCTGATAGTTGTACAATGCTTGCCAATCTTGACCATTCAAATATTCAATGAATTCCTCT
Source organism: Aelia acuminata (assembly GCA_911387785.2). Taxonomy (NCBI): domain Eukaryota; kingdom Metazoa; phylum Arthropoda; class Insecta; order Hemiptera; family Pentatomidae; genus Aelia; species Aelia acuminata. The sequence goes on from OU426982.1 coordinate 43,838,776, forward strand.
GTAGACAATACTGCCTTGCCTAACCACCTTACCCTTAATTCCATCAACACTGGACATACACCAGAAATATGTCGTATAACAAGCACTGAAAGTTACGAAAAATGAAATAAAAGTGCCATATGGATCCCAATGGTGAGGTATTTAATAAAAAAAAAAAAAAAAAAAAAAATATATATATATATATATATATATATATATATATATATATTGTATAATTAAATGCTGTTTTGATGACTGTAATGACGTCGAAATTTCTTAATAATGGGCTATATTTTATTTTAAATGTATTTTTATATATTTAAACTTGTATAATAAAATATAAGCCATCAATATTAATTACTTACCATTAATTAATTACCAGATATTATAGACGTTAACCTTTTTCCATTTTTTCAATGTCAATAATGTCTACTGAAATTATAATAGGGAAGTGGTGCCTTTTAACACTCTGGTAATATTTTTAAAATTTCTTAATCAATATTTTCATTTATCGGCGTCTACAGCTATTTTTTTTTTTTAAATAGTGTAGGAAATAATAAATGTTTCTAACTAGAACTTCTCGGACTTTTAATTATTTAAGTTTCTTATGTAGTTTTAATATTATTTTTTAGCACGTTGATTCCGCTGCAATTTTCATTAGTTTTTTACACAGTTTAAAATGGTTCGACACAATAACTTCATTTATTTTAGATATTATTAGCTATAAGCTTGGTACTAATTCCAGATAGAAACACATCACGATTTGTTAACAACTTATAAAATATAATATAAATTTGTATTGGTAATTTTCTAGAACTAAAGACAACAAATTAGTCAAACAGAATACAATGTTTCGTAATTTCAAGTATGTATAAGAATAAATGAGTTGACAGTTGTGTTCGGATTCAGATTAGGTAGATATCTGAATTTATTTAATTGCATAGAAGAATAGGCATGCCTTTGTTTATAACCAGGTTGTCTAGCAGTACTGGCTTCTGAAATTCCCGCATGCATCCTCTCTGCACCATCCCCGAGAGAGACAAAAAAGAGATTTCAAGATTTCATTAATATTTATTTTAAAGAGAGGTAACGCAACATACAACATAGTGGCAATTATTGCAGTAATCTCACCTTAATTTGTATGTTATAATTAAGTCTCCGGATTCTTTTAAAAATATTAATGTATTTGACTTGAATCCATTTTTATTTATTTATTAACTATTTAGTGATTATTTTTGATTCTGGACTTATGAAGAATATTCAGAGCGTCCAAAAACATCGTTGTTGTAATTACTTCGAGTATTTGTAGTTTCCAAAATTAATGTCGAAAGGAAGAATTAAGAAAACAAAAAACGTTCAGGACGGAGTTCGCAGGTGTTATTCTTATTAAGGTATTAAAATGGCAATTGAAAAAAAAGAACACCGATATTTTTGCTGCAAATTCAATATCTCTAAATTGTTTTTTTATTTGTTTTCAACCATATTAGAAAAAAATCATATGGTTCCAATGTTTCAAAACATCGATTTTTTCTTACGATGTTTTAGCTATTGATACCTATTCCTAATTAACGACTAGTGGAAAGTCTATTACTTCATATAATCCTACACCTTATTTCATTAACATTAAAATCTTAAAAAAGGAGATCGACCGTTGGCCGTAATCATACGGAAATGTTCGTTGGCGGGATACATGCAGGAATCATAGGGGAATGTTTGATTTTGAACCAAAATGAGGAAACATCATTCTACCATCTTTCTAAAATAGGGTCAATCCATTTGAAGTGGTCCAATCTAGTTGCTTCAAAATTTTTATTTTCTTTTATATTTTTACCATTGAAGGACAATGCATCAGGAGTACAAAAGTACAATTAGATGAATTTTTATTTTTCCGATGGCGGCCATATTATTTTTGAAAAACCGCTTATTTTTAGCTATTTCAGTGCTCTGCTTCAAATCAAATATCTCCTCCTGTACTCATCCTAGCATATTCAAATAAAGACCAATCTCTTAAGAAAGGTCTGACCTTTAATAAAAGTCAAAAGTGAGAATTACGGTCCATGTAAGTTTCAAGCGGTAATTTAAAAAAATCGGGTTTTCAAAAATTATTTTTTACAAGAAAGCAAATGATTAAGTGTTTGTTATTTTTTTTTTTGATAGATATAGGTAGGTACTATAAATCGACAAAGTTTCAAGCTGTGGACTTGCACAGTTTTTTTAATACAAATTTTGGAAATTTCAAGATTTCAAAAATTTCAAAAGTTTAAAGGTTTATATCTCTATTGGGCAAGAAAATAAAAATTTCAAACTTAGCCCAGATTTAGTTCCTGAATAGAGGATTGAACTGTCAAAATTTCATTTTGTGGACTCAACTAATTGCAAGGATATAAAACATTGAAAAGTACTAAAATAAGTATTAAATCCAAAGCACTAAACAGCCTATATTATTTTCTGTCCGTGTCCAGGAAATGAAAATTTTAACAGTTTAATCCACTACCCCAGGCCTAAATCTGGGCTAAATTTGAAATTTTTGTTTTCACGCCTAACAGAGAAATTAATGCTTTAAACTTTTGACATTTTGGAAATTTCAAGAATTTAAAAATAAAAAACCGTGCCAGTCCACATCAACAATAAAACTGACCAAAAAATTCATATCAGTAGAGCAGAAGTGATGAAGCATTGGTTCCATTAAGTAATATACTGAAAACAAATACCGCACAACATAAGAACTAACCATCGGAAAGAGTGGGGGAACAGGGTTAAAGAACAATCTCTTTAGAAAGATCTGTAGTTTAATAAAGGTCATAACAAGTATGAACATAAAAATAAGTATAACCGTCCATGTACTCCTACAAATTTCCAAGCGGTAATTTAAAAAAAAAAACAAGTTTTCAAAAAATCTTTTTACCAGAAGGCAGATGACCAAGGGTTTGCTATTCTTTTATTTGATAGATAAAGGTGGGTTCTCCGAATTCGCAAGGTTTCGAGATGTGGACTTGCACGGTTTTTTATTTTTAAATTCTTGAAATTTCAAGATTTCAAAAATTTGTATTAAAAAAACTGTGCATGTCCACAGCTTGAAACTTTGTGAATTTAAAATACCTACCTATATCTATCAAATAAAAAAATAACAAACACTTAATCATTTGCCTTCTTGTAAAAAATAATTTTTGAAAACCCGTTTTTTTTTAAATTACCGCTTGAAATTTTGAAGGGGTACATGGACCGTAATTCTTAGTTTTAAGTTCATAGTTGTATAGACCTGTATTAAAGGTCAGACCTTTCTTAAGAGATTGGTCTTTATTTGAATATTCTGGGATGAGTAAAGGAGGAGATATTTTATTTGAAGCAGAGCACTGAAATAGCTAAAAATACGCGGTTTTTCGAAAATAATATGGCCACCATTGGAAAAATAGAAAGTCAAAAAATCAACTAATTGCACTTTTGTACTCCTGATGCATTGTTCTTTCAATGGTAAAAATATAAAAAAAAAATAAAAAATGTTGAAGCAACTAGATTGGACCACTTCAAATGGATTGACCCTATTTTAGAAAAATGGTAGAATGATGTTTCCTCATTTGTGTTCAAAATCGAACATTCCCTTATGATTCCTGCATGTATCCCGCCAACGAACATTTCCGTATGATTCCCGCTTTCACCGCAAGTAAGATACAATCGGTCATTAACTCTGTATTCTTTTACAAAAAATAAAAATAAATGGTTTGATAAGATTGTTTAATTCTATGAACTTGTTTATGCCTTACCATATCAAAATGCCTTAGAAACAAAAGTTAATGAACGAGGTTAAATTTCCAAATGTCATATCCTTACTTGGAGAAAAAGGTATTTAATTTTTTAAGGGTATTTAAAAATTGCTTTTCAAGCCACTTATGTTAAGGTATGGTGTAGAAAATCGTTTTTAAACCAAATGAAAATATTTTATAATTTCGTTACAAAACATACATATCTGCAAAAACACTTCTTATCAGAAAACCATAAAATAGTAAAACGATTACATGATGAATGACTTTGTGAAAGGTCGGAATTCGTTAGAAATGAGGTCAGGTATTGGGACCAATGTTTCGCTATATTATCATTTTACTTCCGATATATTATAAAATAATGATATCCCTAGGTAATTTATAAAAATTATATTTAACGTAGGGCTGACTAGATATTTCATTTTTTTATTCACTGGTGGGGATTGTTACCTTTTCTTTTTATCAGATTTGCATTTGTTTATTAAGATAAAGAAATGTATATCTAGTATATCTACATATATGTATATGTAGTTATTCGGTAGCTTTTATTTTAATAAGATTTAAAATAAACTTTGCCAACCTAAAAATCTTAACCACCTATCTTTTTTCTAATATCGTCGTTGAATAGGTATTGATAAGGTCATCGATATAGATGTGGTATGAAAGGTTGACATAAATTAGTAAACAATAGGGTAGTTTTAATTATTTATTACTATTAAAGTAAAAAATAAATAAATACATATAGACTATTAACAAATATGACTAGTAATGGTGGTAAGATGAAGATGAATGCCCGTGATGTCCATGATGTTCTTCATGCTTTTCTTCGTGGTGCTTATGATGTTCATGGTGGTCATGATGTCCATGGTGTTCTTCATGGTGCTCATGATGTTCATGGTGATCATGATGTCCTTTGAAGAAGGTCTCAGTGGAACCCTTGACATGAGGATGGGTAGCGTGTCCTTTCCTCTCTACGACGGCGTTGAATCCGTTCTTGTGGTCTGCTGTGTAGTGGACGATCCTCTCGGTACCATCGGGTTCGTAGAGGGAGTAGTAGCCCTTGACGACGTCTCCTTCCCTGGTCTCTTCCTGCTTCTTCACGTCGTGGGTGTGGCCATCGTGTACTCCGTAGTCGAACTTGTATTTAGGATGGGCCTGGAATTAAATATCCTTATAATGATTTCATATTTTAAAATAATTGAAATTATGATTATCGTGGATCAGAAATGAAATCTTACTTAGTAATCAACGACGTGCTCTTCGTGTTTATGTTCGTGGTGTTTTCCATGATGCTCTTCGTGATGCCCGTGATGCTCATGATGGCCATATTGGGCAAGAGCGATTCCAAATAAAGTTATAAATACTGCTACCTAAAATAAGATGAAAATTATTTCAATGCGTAATTTTGATTTATGATATTAAAGTATAAATATTTATTTTCTGACAACCTTGTACATGATGAAAGGCTGAGAGTTGGGTTTCGACTTAGCATTGTCATGCTGTTTCCTGCTTATATACTACCACTCATTCTCCCTCTCACCCCTTCTATTTGCAAAATTCTATTTTGACAAAACGTTTATTTGATTTTATTTCTGTGTTCATCATGATTTAATAATCTTGATAGTGTTATAAAAAAATGATTATTAATTATCTCTAATTCATTTATAATTGGTCCTCTAATTTCCTGAAATTACATTATTTTATTTTAATTAATTGATCGAAGCAACTCGGTAGAAACATTCAGCAGTACGACTTTTAAATTTCATTTATGAAAACAATGTTTCGGCCATGCGGTTTTTTTCCAGTACAAAAAGATTTTTTTTTTTTAAATTACAAGAACCTATTTAAAAACCTTTAAAAAGGGATCACTCATCTAATATTTTAGTTTATTAACGCAGTAAATTATTGTAACATTACTAGTTATATGTTATTTTATAGAATATTGATGCCCTTAATATCAATCTTACCGCTCTTTGTTAGTGTTTTTCCTAATTGAACATTTCACCTACAGTTATAGTTATCGAACGTAGTTTGGTAGCCTTAGTAGTAGCAGCTGTGTGTTAGGAAAAACAAGCATTGATTCGTTCTTGATCGTAACGATTGCTTATGTTTGAACACCACTTTAAATCATTGGTCCTTATCGAGGGGTTCTAGCAGCGGACTTTTTATCCCTCAACAAGCAAAAAATAAAACAAAGTTGGGAAAACAGGTGGTTGAACTAGTTGAAAATAAATTACATGAAATTAAAAGAGAAGTGATCCCACGGAAGCCCTCTAACAGGAGTAAGCGCAGAGAGGAAGTAATCTTGACGCGTCTTCGCATAGGTCATACGCGCTTGACACATGGATACTTAATAGCTCGCGAAGACCCTACCGACTGTCAGGCTTGTGGCTGTCCGCTGACAGTGAAGCATATTTTGACGGAATGCAGGGCATACGAAGAATACAGAGCACTTTTAGACATACCAAACGATCTATACCGTATACTGCAAGACTACGTAACAGACAAACTGTACGACTTTCTAAAATTAACAGAATTATATCATAAGATATAAACAGAAATTTGAAATAAAGGGCGATGATGAACCTAGTGGTTGACGCCCTTATACAAAAAAAAAAATCATGGGTTGAAGCTACTTTCATCGTTCAATATGTCTATTTCTTCCGTCAGAATATGGTTAATTTCCTCCGTATTATTTTTATATCATTTATGTTTATTTTTTAAACAACCCAATGCCCTTTCCAATCAGAATTGAAAAATGCCATGAAGTGGCGCTCCCCTCCCATACCTTCCTTCTATTCTTCACAGCTAAATTATTTTGATCTTCCGCTAACGCTTCTAAACGCTTGTCATAGAGACTATCTTGCCTATGTAGGCTATATAGCTACTACTACTAGATAGCAGGTTGAGCACCTGACTATTAAGCCATATTTTAAATTTATAGTGAAAGTAAAAGTAAATCATACCCAGTGGTATATAAACATAAATCATATAAGCTCCATGCAATGCTCAGGGATGCTCCATGGCATGCGGGCTGAGTCTTCTAAATAAGCAGTCATTACTATTTACATGTAATCTATTTACAAATGTATGCAGAGTTAAAATTAGTATGAATATAAAACAAAGACACAATCATAACAAAAGAATGAACAGAACAACCTAAACATAAATACACAACTTAAAACTAACGAATAAAATAACAATAATATACAAACTATATACAACTATTTTACATGCAAAGCGAAGCATAGTGATAGAAATATTGTGTTCTTATATTAAATATTGTGATAGAAATATTAAATTAAGGTATGACACAGAGTAGAACATTTTAGTTTGTCTCTAATCTAATTCATTGAAAATTAACATAGGTTTTATTTAGTCAATGCTACAGTAGGAGTCCTACATTTTGCCTATCCAGGTATAATAAGGATAGGGATCTTTAACGAGTACCTGACATCGTACAGGCTCGGAACCTCCATTTTACGTCCTATCCGAGCGATGCATGGCTAAGGATTTTTTACTCCCATTAAAAAATCCTAGGGCCATCGCTGGGCGCGAACCTGTGGTTCGTTGCCTGTCCGATTTGAAAACTTCTTTTTGCGTGAGATAGGGGTATCCTTACTTAGTTTTTTGGTTTTATTAGTATGAGTCATGACCAAGGCCCGCGTACAAATGCAGTAGAAACATATGAAATATGTAATATAACAAGAAAATACGCAATATTGGGTAAAATATAATAAAGTGTTATATGGAATCTAATCGTGAGGTATTTAACAATCATAAAATATTTAGGCATAACTACTTAAAAAAAAAAATATTATATTTTATAATAAATTGCTGTTTTCATGACTGTGCTAACGTGGAAATTTCTTACTAAGGGGCTATGTATAATTTTAAATGTATACTAAAATATACCATGAATATTAATTACTTACGCCAGATATTATAGATGTTAACCTTTTTCATTTTTTTCAATGTCTACTGAAATTATAATAAGGGAGTGGTGCCATTTAAAACTCTGGTAATATTTTTAAAATTTTTTTAATCAATATTTTTATAACTTTAGCTTATATTTTAAAGTAGTGTAGTAAATAATAAATATTTATAACTAGAATTTCTCGGTAAATTAATTATTTAATTTTCTTATTCAGTTCTAAAATTATTTTTTGGCATGTTGATTCTGCCGCAATTTTCATTACTATATCATCACTCAGTTTTAAATGTTTCGACACAATAATTTCATTTATTGTAGATATTATTCGTTATCCGCTTAGTACTAATCCCAGAATAGAAAATGCTAACATTACTATTTGTTAGCAACTTATAAATCGTAGTATAAATTTGTGTTGGTAATTTTTAGAACTAAAAGGAGGCAATTCACATTTCTGAAAATATAAAAAATTCCATAAATTTTAAGACAGACTCCAGGAACATAAACCAGTTCTATGGTGAAATACTAGAAAAAAATAACAAATAAGAAAGGGGATAAGGGAAAGGGGAAAAAATGAAAATATGGGTATGTATATATGTAAATATATGTCAAATATATATAAGTATATGTATGTATATGTGTGTATGTATGTATGTTTTTTTTTTGTTTTTTTAAATCAAAGATATGAATGGTTTGCTGTGTAGAGTCCATTATCCCTTGATCCCCTTTGAACTTTGAACAATGAAAATCTTAAACAGTTAGTTGTACCAGGGTAGCAGATACCTAATACGAGTATTTTAACTATTTAAGACAAACCACAGATTGTGGATTTTTAGAAAACAATTTTCACCATCAATCACATTTAGGTAATTGTTAATAATTTATTAATGTTAATGTTGATTTATTAGCAATTGATATGTAAGTTATGAGAGAAGTTAGTTTTTATTGTATTTTTAATGATTTGTTGTCAGATTAATGGATGATTGTTTTACAAATATGTTAATTTAGTAAAAACTTTTTATTATGTTGCCTTACAGCACTGATGATGGCCGAACGGCCGAAACGTATGCAGAAATAAAGTTCTAACGAGAAAATATAGTATTGAGATTTAATTGGTCGCCCTAATCCACATTTTTATCAATTGGATAGTCTCAAGAAGAAGAGAGAAAAATTGATAACTCATAATTAATTATTTAATTTTCTTATTCAGTTCTAAAATTATGATTTTGGCCTGTTGATTCTGCCGCAATTTTCATTACTACATCATCACACAGTTTTAAATGTTTCGACACAAAAATCATTTATTGTAGATATTATTCGTTATCCGCTTAGTACTAATCCCAGAATAGAAAATGCTAACATTACTGTTTTTTAGCAACTTATAAATCGTAATATAAATTTGTGTTGATAATTTTTAGAACTAAAAACAACAAATCAGTCAAACAGAATACAATGTTTCGTCTCTTTTCGTTTAAGCATATATAAGAATAAATGAATTGACAGTTGTCTTTAGACATCTAACTCTATTCTGGATTCTTTTAACTGAATGTCTTTGTTTATAACCTGGGTATTTAGCTTCTGAAATTCCCACATGCCCCTCCCTACTTCACCCCAGAGATAATTTTATTTTACTTTTCTAATTCATGGGTCGGGATTGATAACTTTCCTTTTTATCATATCTGCATTTGTTTATTAAGATGAAGAAATGTATATCTACAGTTATACATCGTCGTCGAATAGATATTGATAAGGTCATCGATATAGATGTGGTATGAAAAGTTGACATAAATTAGTAAACAATATTGTAGTTTTTAATTATTTATTACTATTCAAGTAAAAAATAAATAAATACATATAGACTATTAACAAATATGACTAGTAATGGTGGTAAGATGAAGATGAATGCCCGTGATGTCCATGATGTTCTTCATGCTTTTCTTCGTGGTGCTTATGATGTTCATGGTGGTCGTGATGTCCATGGTGTTCTTCATGGTGCTCATGATGTTCATGGTGGTCATGATGTCCTTTGAAGAAGGTCTCGGTCGATCCCTTAACATGAGGATGGGTAGCGTGTCCTTTCCTCTCTACGACGGCGTTGAATCCGTTCTTCTTGTCCGCGGTGTAGTGGACGATCCTCTCGGTACCATCGGGTTCGTAGAGGGAGTAGTAGCCCTTGACGACGTCTCCTTCCCTTGTCTCTTCCTGCTTCTTCACGTCGTGGGTGTGGGAGTCGTGTACTCCGTAGTCGAACTTGTATTTAGGATGGGCCTGGAATTAAATATCCTTATAATGATTTCATATTTTAAATTAATTCAAATTATGATTATAGTGGATGAAAAATAAAATCTAACATAGTAATCAACGACGTGCCCTTCGTGTTTATGTTCGTGGTGTTTTTCATGATGCTCTTCGTGATGCCCATGATGCTCATGATGGCCATATTGTGCTAGAGCGATTCCAAATAGAGTTATAAATATCGCGACCTAAAATAAAATGAAAATTATTTCAATGCGTTATTTTAATTTATGATATTAAAGTATAAATATTTTATTTTGTGACTACCTTGTACATGATGAAAGGCTGAGAGTTGGGTTTCGACTTAGCATTGTCATGCTGTTTCCTGCTTATATACTACCACTCATTCTCCCTCTCACCCCTTCTATTTTGCAAATTTTTAATATCACAAACCGTTTATTTGATTTTATTTCCGTGTTCATCATGATTCAATAATCTTGATAGTGTTATAAAAAAATGATTATTAATTAAAAACTATTAGTTATTTCCAGGTCCTCCAATTTCCTGAAATTAAAATATTTTATTTTATTTATTTGATCTAAACAACTAGATGGAAACATTCAGCAGTAATACCTTTTCTTTTTCGCTGTTTTCCAATATCAAATCTGTAAAGCCCCTCAGACTAAGTTAAAAGTATGTTAATGCAAATGACGAACATGCTATGGAATAACAGACACGGAATAACGGACGGATTTAAGGAAACAACGATATAGGCATGTCAACGGAAAATTAAAATCATTAAATTTAGCAACATGGAATGTAAGAGGTCTAGGGCAGGCGGGGAAAAGTAGGAATTTGGAGGAAGTTCTGCACAAATATGGTATTGATGTGGTGGCTCTCCAAGAGATAAGGTGGAAACAAATAGAAAACATGGATCTGAATATGTACACCATTATAAATAGCGGACATCTGGAAAATAGATTTGGGACTGGCTTTATGATTAGGAAAACTCTAAAACATGCAATTTTGAGCTACAAAGCAGTCAATGAGAGAATGTGTATGGTGCGGATGAAAGGAAGATTCTTCAATCTGTCAATAATTAGTGTTCACGCACCCACAGAGGAAAAGGAAGACGAAGAAAAAGATGCTTTCTATGAGGCACTCTCGTCAGAATTCGATTTACTCCCTAAGTATGATGTCAAGATTATAATGGGTGATTTGAATGCTAAAATCGGCAAGGAACCTTATTTCCGACCTACGATTGGAGCTCACAGTAAGCACTCTCTATCAAATGATAATGGGCTCAGGATTGTGGATTTTGCTATTGAGAAAGGACTTGTGATCAGTAGCACACGTTTCCCACATAAAGAAATACACAAGGAAACCTGGATATCCCCTGATGGGAAAACTAGAAATCAAATCGACCACGTACTTACAGATGCTAGACATGCTTCGGATGTGAGAGACGTAAGAAGCTACAGAGGAGCCGACGTAGACTCAGACCATTTCTTATTGAGAATTCCATATGAGCAGAAATTGGCAAGAAGAGGCGATGATAAGGGAAAAAAGGCGGTGCAGTACAACAGCATCATGTTAAAAGATAAACAAATAGAAGAACTCTATAGAAAAGAAGTCAGTAAAAGTCTCATTGAAAAGATCTACATAGGTGAAGAAGACTTACAAAGGGACTGGGAAAGAGTAAAGACTTCGCTGTTAAGTGCAGCCAGGGATGTTCTTGGCAAAAGAAAGAGAGTGCAACGAAATGAATGGTTTGATGAAGATTGTAAAAGGGCTCTGAAGGAAAGGAATGATGCAAGGAGAGCCGTTCTAAACAGGAACACCAGGCAAAATATGGGAATATATTTAGCCAAACGAAGAATAGTCAAAACTTTGTGTAGACAGAAAAAGAGGAACGTGGAAAGGGCACAACTGGAAGCATTACAAGCAGACTATGAGAAAAAACAGACCAGAAAATTCTATAAAGGGATAAGGGATTTCCAGAAGGGCTTTCAACCAAGGTCTGGTAGCTGCAAAGATAAAGAAGGAAACCTCGTGTTAGAAACTGTTAAAGTTATTGACACTTGGCGCAACTATTTCGAAGAGCTACTGAACGTCAGCAGAAATGGGATATCGCCCGAGAGGGAAGGGTTCATTTTGAGTCAGTCTGATGAAGATGATGTAGAACCACCGGATTTTGAAGAATTTCTGGAAGTGGTACAGTCACTGAAGAACTGTAAAACACCAGGATATGATGATATAGACGCTGAAATGATCAAGCAAGGTGGAGAAACACTACATAGAGAGCTGTACAATATAGTGTTAAAGGTATGGATACAAGAAGAAATGCCACAAGAATGGGGTACAGCCCTTATATGTCCTATCCATAAGAAAGGAGATAAAGCAAATTGTGATAATTACAGAGGAATATCTCTTTTATCGACATCGTATAAAATATTTGCTGTTCTCCTCAATCAAAAAATCAAAAATTGGTCGGAAAAGTGTCTGGGGGATTATCAGTGTGGTTTCAGAGAGGGCCGATCAACTGTGGACCACATCTTCGCTCTGAGGCAGACCTTGGAAAAATCATACGAATACGACGTCGATCTGCACCATCTGTTTGTTGACTTTAAACAGGCATACGATAGCATAAACAGAGAAGAATTAATGATGGCTATGGAAAAACTGAACATACCTAAGAAGTTAATCAGGTTGGTCAGAATGTCACTAACGGGCACCACTTGTAAAGTCAAGATACAAGGAATGCTGTCCAGCCAATTCTCAGTCAAAGAGGGCCTAAGACAAGGAGACCCTTTGTCACCGACTCTTTTTAACCTGGCGCTTGAGATGGCAATTCGTGCAATTCGAACAAATGCAAATGGCACCATATACAACAGAATGACCCAACATTTAGCATATGCTGATGATGTTGTGTTAACGGCATGATCGATTGCAGCCCTTTCAGGTATTTTCCAAGAGTTCGAGAGTGCAGCGCGAAAATTGGGTTTGCAAATCAACGAGAAAAAGACTGTGTATATGAAGACCTCAAGAAGACCAACAAGGGCAGAACCAGAAATAAAATTTGGGTCATACATCTTTAAGACGGTGAGCCAATTTAAATATTTGGGAGCGCTTGTTACGGAGAAAAATGAGGTTATGGAGGAAATAAAAGCGCGATTGGCCGCGGGCAATAGATGTTTCTTCGCACTACAGAAGCCACTTAAGTTTAGAAGCTTAAGCTACAGAGCTAAGGTCATAATATATTAGACAGTTATAAGACCAGTAGTAACATATGGCTGTGAAACCTGGGTACTGACAAATGAAATCGAAAGATTATTAAATGTTTGGGAACGAAAAGTACTCAGAAGAATATATGGACCTGTCTGTGAAGCTGGGAGATGGAGGCTGCGGAAAAACGAAGAACTTCGACGCATGTTTCAAGACCGAGAATTGGTGACATACATCAAGAAGTGTCAATTAAGATGGGCAGGACACGTCGAAAGGATGCCTGAAGGTAGACTGCCTAAAACACTATTGAATGGTAAGCCAGGAGGACGAAGGCAAATAGGGCGACCACGAAGCCGTTGGATAGATGGCGTCAAAAAAACTTTGGAAAAGCTGGGCGTTAGAAGATGGAGGAGACAAGCCCTAGACAGAGCGGAGTGGCAAAACGTCCTAAAACTATTGTAAAGGAGGCCCAGGTTCTCAAAAAGGACCGTAGAGCCATGGAGTGAGTGAGTGAGTATGGAATAACAGATGGCAGACAACAACGAAAGGTAGACATTTATACAAATACATTAATATATTAGAAAACAGACAACAGCTATGTACAATCAACAGTAGAATTACACAGGTACTGACTGGTCACGGACCAAAAAGAAGTTACTTACATCGATTTAATATAATAGAAGACACCAAATGCTTGTGCGACGGACAGACAGAACAAACTTATGATCATCTTAAATTTGACTGCAACTTACTTGACGCACAGAATAATTAATAAATCTTAATAAATGTTTAAGAACAGTTAGTAAAGAAGAACTAATTTTTAGTATTGGCCGGGGATTTCAGGAGATTTTAGGTGGAATAGACCACAGTTAATTATGAGAAATAGATTGGACAGGTGACACCACATCAAACATCATGATTTAACCATATTTTTATTTTCCTTATTTATTATTTATTATTATTTTTTATTTTTTTTTTTTATTTCATATCATTTTCTATTTTGATATAATTTTTATTGTATCTTCTATTTATTATTTTATTGTAATGTATATATTCAGGAATACTTTATAGTATTTTGTATTTTTTATTTTGTTTTTGTATTTTGTACTATGCATTTTGTTGTTTACTTTTGTAAAGGTATTCTGAAAAATATTATTTTTATAAAATTATTTTCCTGCACGCAGTATCACCCGATGGAACGTGCAGGACTTTATGCAACAATAAACTACCCCAAGCCTAGGATTACTGAAAAAAAAAATTACTATCGGAAAATTTGTAGTCTTTCATTTTTTCATAGATTCGTGGAAGATCTGCGTTTTTGCGTGAAGAGATTTATATTGAAAGTGAATCTTTGGTGTAAAGTTTTGTTGGTGTATATATGGATTGAGTGGCTGTGTATGTAACTATTGGGATATAATTTCCTTATGTAGCAAGTTACTTATCACTAAAGCTCGGGATTCCGCGCAGTAAAAATTGGAAAACGTGCAATAAAAACTTCAAAACGTGCATTAAAAACTTCAAAACGTGCAAAAACATGCAATAAAAATCTGGTGCGTGCGCGCAACACACAACTTTCACTTACCAACTTACTTAGATTAGAAATTGACGTGTTTTGCTAAATATCATTTCCCAAAGTCACACATTTTTCTACATTCATATCTTATTTTTGTTAATCGTTAAAGCCGTTTTTGAGTAAATAAAAAAACCCGTGAAAATGGTACAAAATTTATTAAGTAAAGTCCCCCCTCCGGTTGATCAATTTTGATGAAATATTGGCTATCACATCTTCGGCATATACATACATCAAATACCTAGTTTGATCAAAATCATGAAAACCGTTTTTGATAAAATAAAAAAAAACACGTGAAATTGATACAAAATTTACTAAGTAAGTCCCCCCTCCGGTTGATCAATTTTGATGAAATGTTGGCTATCACATCTTCGGCATATACATACATCAAATACCCAGTTTGATCAAAATCATGAAAACCGTTTTTGAGTAAATAAAAAAAACACGTTAAAATGATACAAAATTTATTCAGTAAAGTCCCCCCTCCGGTTGATCAATTTTGATGAAATTTTTACAGTCATATCTCGGGCATACAAATAGATCAAATACTCAGTTTAATCGAAATCGTTAGAGCCGTTTTTGATAAAATCGAAAAAAACTTAAAAAGTTATTAAGTAAAGTACCCCCTCCCTTAGAGCAATTTTGATGAAATTTTTGCTGTCACATCGCGGGCATATACATACACTAAATACCCAATTTCAGATTCGCACGGTTTATAGTTTTTGAGCTAGTCTGTTCACATACACACACACACACACACACACACACACACACACACACACACACACACACACACACACACACAGACACACACACACACACAGACCATTTCGCGGGACTTGGTCATTTCGACTCAGGGGACCCCAAAACGTGTATTTCCGTTGAAAACCGGAAGTCGAAATTTTTCACGATCGCAATACTTCCACTTACTATATATTTCATATATAGGTAAGTGAAAGTAAAAATGTATTGCTTGAAAATCAGGCATTAAATTATTTTTGTGAACAGAAAATAGCTACTTTGGAAAGAAGTAAGTAGCGGAGAGTAAATTGAAATAGAAACTCTTTTATTTTTAAAGATTATTTTTATAATATTGGTTTTGGTATAATCACTTAATTTTGGAAAATTTTTATAATACTATTGATATATGTTTGAAAAACATTTCGGTAAAAGAATCGAAACATGTAAGCTGTAATTACATAGGAAGTTAAGGAAATAGGAAGATCTTAACAAAGGAAAGATACTCCAATTATTGAATCACTAGATGCAATATCCGGTGCGTAGGCTTATTTTTAAATCACTCTGGTGACACGCACTACCACTGTTACTTTTTTAGGGTTAAAAAAAATTAGGTACTTGTGCTACAGTGGGTATCAATTTGTGATTTCCTTTCACATCCAATTTTTGATCACGAGATTTACAGAACACTACACAACCATCCCTGTTGAGTTCATGATACTTTTCATTCCATCACGCAGTTTTCGCCGACACACTTTCTTCCATTTTAATCATTTTTATTTACAATATACTGGACAGAAGCTAGTTTGATACTCACAAAACGATGGGAATTGAGAAACAAAATGTAAACATCTAGGAACCACTGAACCCTCATTTCTTGGAAATCGGAGGTTTGTGTTGGTTTACATCTCCCAAGTTCCCTTTATTTTTTTTCTATGCTATTCACATTTTTTTCCACTAATGTTTTGATGTGTATTAAAGAAAATTACAATTTTTAATATATTTTTTATTCAAAATATCAAATGATGCAATTTGGTGCAATAAAAATTCAAAACGTGCAATTTCGTGCAGGAAACCCTGAAATGTGCAATTTCGTGCAGTAAACCCCAAAACGTGCAATTTCGTGCAACATAAAACTTCATTAAAACATCCGATTAGGCTTGATTCGGATAAGTAACTTGAGTTCGCTCCATTCTGACTTTCCAAAAAAAAGATGCAATGCACGGGATTCCGAGCTCTATGGTACTTATAGTATACACGTTATACACGTAGTTTTACCAATATTTAGTTCAGTACCTCTGACTGGAAGGACTTGATTTTTGAGTATTCACAGAAACTTATAAGTCTTTCTAGTATTCCATAAGGGCCAATCAGTACATTTTAAATAATAAGATTATTGGAGTGTCGATCAAGTGATCTGGATATTAGTCCAAATCGATAGTTATGTTTTTTCCTTTTCTGTTGATGAGAGTTTTCGTGTTAGCCTTTTCTCAAAGTACATCCCCAAATATCGCAATATAAGTGAACTTAAGTGAAAAATCCGAGAATGATTGTAAAAACTATAAACACGCTTTTTCACTCATTCTGACTCTTTACCTTTTAGACCAATCAGAAATATCATCAAGATAGTTTTGGAGAATAAAACTTGCTCCTTATTGGTTTTTGTGGTACAGAAGGAGTGCATTATCGTTAGAAATTTTGGCTGTAAAGTCTCTTCGTGCTCAGGTAAGTCAGTGGTGAAAATATTAAAGGGTAGATCTGATTACACTGCCCTGTGAAACTCCGTCTATAAAGTATCTTATTTGTCAAGTAAAGATTAATATTAAGAAGAAGTAATATTTGGTCGGTGGAAGGAATTCTTAAAGCTTAGAAAACAATCCTTCATTCAAACGATTCTATATTGATCTAGGAAAATGCCATGGTTTTTTTATAAAATAAAGATTAAAATGTTTTATTGGATCTACTTTTATTGATTTTAATACAAAAGATTAACTACCTGCTAAGAAAAAATTATATGAAACGTTACATTCTACCTAATATTTACTAGAAAGGGAAGCAGATGAAAGAGCGTCGTGATGGCTTGAACCTCCGAGCCCACCCTTCCCGAAGAACGTTTCGGACGAGCTCTTGTAGTTCTGGGGATGGACCGCGTGCCCACTCCTGTGAACCTCCGCATTGAAGCCGTTCTTGTGGTCGGAGGTGTAGTGAACCTCTCTCGTCGTGCCATCCGCTTCTTTCAGGGAGTAGTATCCTTTCACCTGGTCGTCCTTCCTCGTCTCTGCTTGCTTCTTGATGTCGTGGGTGTGTGGGTCGTGTACGCTGTATTCGAACTTGTAGTGTGGAGGAGCCTTTAATAAAAATAATAGAAATATATTTCATCATCTATTATTATATTTACAAAATTATGATTATGGATACTTGCATAGTAGTCCTTCTCCTCAGATTCATGTCCTCCTAATGCAGCTACAAACATGCAGGTGGTGATGGCTAAAACCTATAATTTTTTTATTATTATTAATTTTTCATATTTTATAATTTCATATCATATTCATATTGGTATTCAAAATTTTATTATATTATTGAATAATTAGTACAATTTATATGCCATAATTTTGGATTTTCTATTTGAAGCCCGAAAGTTTGTTAATATTCCATTCATCAGTGGGTTTTACCTAATTGTAAAAGAATGATAATCTGATATGATAAGATATAATCATTATTTTAAAAACGCAATTCAACTTATATCATTATTACTTACGGTATGAATCATTATTAAAAGTCGCTTGGAATTATATTATCTTTAAAAGCAACTACATTTATACAGACAAAACTCGCATCAAAATTGATCAATATAAGGGGGCATTTTATTTAAGTAAAGAAATTTGACAAAAAAAATCCTCACTACCCACTAACATTTACATTTTTCATGATTTTTATGCAGTTTTTAATTTACTTCTCAGGCATAAAAAGGTATAAAAAAAGTTTTAAATAAATGATTTTACATGTTTTAAATGATATCTTGTATAATTAGTGAATTGAAAAAAAAAAAATAATAATTTTTATTAACTCATAAACCTATCGAATCATTTGCTTTTAGGTTAAATATTTGGCTTTTTAAACCTCACTTAATACCTGATGCACTATACTAAGCTGAAATTTTAAAAACATGGGAAATTAACATAAAAAAATATTAATAATTAGTAGTAGTGTGAATGATCTATTCCAATTTCAAAGAAAACCTATTTTTAAAAGTGGAAAGTAAGTTAAAAGAAATATTTCGCAAATAGATTACATGGAGCGATTAATTAATATTTTAAGGCAAAAGAATTTGAAAGCCTAAAAATAATATCAAGTACCTCCCTGTATCGAAAGCTTTCTCTTCATAGATGAATTTTTTAGTTTAGAATTTTTTTTATTAATAATTTTAATTACATTCCTATCTTCTGAATAGCATTTTTAACAAGATTCCTTCTCCCCAAGAGTTATGTATGAATTTATTTTTAAGAAATTATTATCGCTTAGTTTTATTATTAATGTCCTTACCTTAAACATTTTGAGTGAGATGGTCTTTGCACTGGCTTAGAGCCGAATTTGATATTTGCAGGGGATACTGCAGTTTATATAGCTGCAAGTATCATTATTATCCCCTACTTCATCTATCAACTTATCGCTTCCTGTTTCCCATGAGAGAAGCTGGTACCAGTTTGAAGAAATAATTGTGCTCCAATTTGGATTTAAGTACGCGTCTTCATTGTGTAACGAGTTATTTAATGGAGGATTTTCACTCTCATTACTTGCAGTAATCGTAGGCACGGCCTGCATTAATGATTTTTTAAAATGGTCTCATTTTCCTAAATAAGATTAAATGCACCCTAACTGTTAAAAACTTTGAAATATTGAAGTGTAATTATTAATTAATTTATTCTTGTAGTGCGAAATGAATGAGAAGTTAAATAAGTGAAAGTAAAAAATATGCTATTTGATAATTAATTAAAGAAATTGTTTTCATTTATTCAATATCTTTACCAAAGAGGTAAAAACCTTAAGTAAAGGTAAAGGTAAAATTTGAATTGAATTAAATTTAACGCTCTGGATTTAAATAAAAATTATACGTACATTTTCCGTTACTTAATGAAATTAGAAAAAACTTAATGTACCTTGATAAATCATTTTCACGTATTTACCTTCTCACCTAAGCTGAAAATTAAAAAAATGGGAAATTAACATGGGAAAGAAAAATAAATTGTTAATAAATAGCTGGCGTCTGTGACTCGCATGTGTTTCCAATTTTGAATTAAGTTGGATTTTACAAGTAGGAAATGAGAAAAAAGAAATATTTCGTCTAGAATATATGGAGCGATTAAGTAATATTTTGAAGAGAAAAAAATTATGAAATCCTAAAAATTATATCGAATGCCTTTCTGATCTAAAGCTTTCTCGGGATCAATTAAACTTAAAGTTTATTATTATTTATTATTTTTACGAATTTTAATAATTGCAATAACATTCCTTCAATTCGTGGCATCAAAATGTAAGGTAAGAAATTTTAAAACATTTAGTTACTATAATTTAAAAAAAAAATCATACATAATTATTGGGTAATAAATACCGTTAATAATAACATAATAAAAACATGTAGGGTCAGGTGGGGTAATTGGGAAAGAAATTTGTTGGTTTCAAATTTTTGTACCTTCTCGTTACCATTTGGACCATGCAAAGCATTCAAACTCAAATGTTTATGCCTTAACTTTTTTATAAACATGCTATTAATGTTTCCTACACGTCTAACATAGAAATTCGTTTTTCTGATATTTTACGCGTTCACAATTACCCCAAAAATTCCCAATTACCCCATAAGATAGGGGGTAATTGGGAACGGCTACTTTTTAAAGAGTGGCCATTAAATGAACCAAACTTTTGCATTTTGAGCATAAATGATTTCCATAGCCTGTTACATTTGTAACCTATATAGAACATTTTAGCTCTTTGTTCACAATTACCCCAAGTTATGTTCTCAATTACCCCAACTCACCTGTTCATCAAGATGTTACCATATCAATACGACTACTACGAAAACATGAAAATGAAATATTATCTGGGAAAATTAGGGGAACCAAAAATTCCAGCAATATACAACTGAATATTTATTGGGTATAAAAAAAAAAAGCAACATACTTAAATGTTATTACAAAGAAAAATAAAATCAAATTATCAAATTATATTAAATTAACATATATCATTTTTATAAATGAAAAAATATTTAGTCATTCCACAAACTGATGTATTATCATTAATTCAACCATAATTGTGGGTAACCACCTATTTTTTAAATTATTTTAAATAATTTATTTTTGAAGAGAAAAGATTTGGCTCCGCCGGGAATCGAACCATCAGTGTAATGGTTAGCATACCGCGCATGTCACGCGAAAGACCCGGGTTCGATTCCCGGCGGAGCCAAATCTTTTCTCCTCAAAAATAAATTATTTATAATATTATTATTATCATTAATAAGGTGACCACATCTTGCCTCAAGCCAACATTTTGATACCTAAATTTTATATTTACATCCCACTGACATGACCTTTGGAATTGTAGTTCTTTTCTACGTACTTTGATGCCTGATGGGGTCGGCAAAACAGCTTTTAATGGCTAGATATTACGGAAAATTTGTCCTTTGAGTATTTCAACACCTATTCAGAAGCCAAAACTTCCTCGTGTGAGTGATGTTTCATCCGAGTACCTGCTTTATTTGGTGGGCATTCAGATGAGGTTGAGTCTGATGTGTTGTGAAACAGAGGTGAGTTGAAACAGTAAAGATTTCTCGAAACTTAGAATCGCTAGCGAATTGGCAACTTCGCTTATCAATCAGGTCCCTCCCCTGCTGACATATCAGTTCGCGTCGGTGGCGTAAGTCGCACGGTTATGGAGTTATGCGTGCCACGTGACAAAAATCGTGAAAAGTAGGTTTTTAACGTTTTTTTAAGATGCTTATATTTTGATAAGGATTTTGTATTTTTATTTAAGTTATATATCTTTCGAAAGCCCATTAACTAAAGATTTATTATATATGTTTGTTACAATTGATTTCTCAGTAGTTGCTTCTTGATTCTGGATCAATTAAAAATTTGAAGGTTTTTTCTTACCGAGGAGATTTGAAACAGGCTGTTTCAACTCACCTCGTTTTGCCCCACGAAGACAAAAACAAGTGAGTGGCATGACTTCCGCAGCAAGGGGAACATTGGTTACTACAGCACCTATTCTGCAGAAGAAGAAGAATCCGGGGCTCATGACCTTTTGTATTATCATTATATTGTTATTCTTGACATTTATTAAATTATTGTAACAAATGTTTGAAGAAATACTGATCAAAACTGATTTTAATACTTAAGAAACGGCTGAAAGTTAATAATTATTTTATTTCAAAGATTTATAAGGTTAAAACAATTTGCTTATCTTACTGTTATTTTAATTAATGTTACGAATAGGACGTTCTGGTACTTTTAACTACTTTAGGAGTAGATTGTTCGTATTAGACCTGTAGTTACCTACTTAACTGATATATCTGCACAAATAATAATAAAAAAGTTTGTTTTGTACATAAAAGTTTAATTTTAACAAATACCTTTAAATTATATAATCATTTTTATTTTACAGACCTAAATACTTCTAAAAAATCGCATTTTTCAACTCTCCTCGACCCCTGTTTCATCTCACCTCGGTATGAGGGGAGTTGAAACAAGATGACTTGTTACTGTTGAGTGGGTTTTTAACCACAATATTCAAGGCTTAAAATTTCTTTATGGTAGCCATTCACAAGTGTAAAGAATGGCCTATCGATTTGTACTGATATGATACAATTTCTGTCTGTAGTATTTGGGGTATGAAACAAAATGTGAAAAATGTTTCAACTCCCCTCGGTCTCCCGTACTGCTGGACAAGTTCTTCAAGTTCTGTTTAGTAGCAAGGATAACCCTTTAGTGCCCTTGCTATCAACCACTGTTCAAGGGTTTCTTCCCCGTCTTTAGGCAAGCAAATAGGTCCCCCCGCTACCAATCTACTTCAACCAGTCTTCCTACCTTTGATAAGATTGAAAAAAACCGTTTCGGAATTTCAGCAGCTGCGAGATATATCAAGTTGCCGTTGGGAGTAATGTTGATAGCATGGCTCACATCTTGAATCGTGTAAGAGGGTGGAGACCTCTTCCAAATTTATGTCCTTGGCATCCTTTTGGTCAGTGCAACAGCCAATTTATCAGAGCACTTCATTATTTTAGAAAAAAACAATGTTCTTATCATTGTAGTGATGTGAAAAAAGTCTGAAATTTTGTTCCCAATTACCCCTGAAGTAAAAATCTCAGGGGTAATTGGGCACATCAATGTAGCGGGTAGTAAAAAAATAAGTAAGGCAAAAGCACCTCAAATACTACCAATTGGCATAAGAAGCTACAGTTATTAACTTGAAGGACACTTTCCTTGTGAGATCTATAGTCAATATGTGCTCTTAACTGTAGGATGGAAAATCGATTTTCCAAAAAAAAATTACACTTTTTATAACGTCACCGTTGAACAGGATGTTGATGACTGGAAAACACGGAACTCTTTCTACCGCTTCATAGAGATATTAACTTAATAGTTTCGTAGCTCTTTGGTTCTCCAGACCCCCACCTCAGCGCTAGGATCCCTTGTTCCCATTTACCCCTGATTCCCAATTACCCCACCTGACCCTAACACCATAAAAAAGCATAAACATCCTTATTCTATATTTAACTCATTTCTGGGCGAATAAATAACTTAAATTTAAAAGAAAGATAATCTACAAAGGTGGGAATCCATAAGCAGAAAGATAATCTACAAGGGTGGGAATCCATTTTACTTGTTATCATGATTACTGTCCCTTTCTTTATTGCAGAATTTGGATTAATGTCAGAAATTCATTTTTTATAGTTATTAGACGCCTCAAGAAATCAGGAAAAACGGACTAAATATTTTTTTCGAATTTTGAGCTCCAAAACATTAGTTGAAAATCATCCTATATCGATCGATGGTTTTTTCAATATAATTAAATTCAATATAATTAATTGGTTAGCTAGAATAAAGTTGATTTATTCTTGAAATTCACATTTGCAAGACATATAAAGATAATCAATCTCTTAGTTAGGGACCACTCTAGGTGAATCATTAGAAATAATTTTTCTTTTCATTTATAAAGATTTTGTATTTTTTAGAAATAAACATAAGCCAATATTTTATCCTACTGTGCATCAATTCTTGAGGAAACTTCAACAGGTACTTTTCAGCTCTTTCTCGTGTTTTATTATTTGTAGGAACTTTTTATCCTACTTTCGTAACTAAAGTTTCGTTTCATGATAGTGGAAGATAGTTGACCGGAGATATAATTAAGAGGAAATGTTTGGGAGTGCGGTCAAAATAAATAGCAATAATATATGAGAATCACATATTTTATTTTAACCTGCTTATAAGAATCAGATATAAAATATTTGATTCTTACATATAAAATGTATATAAAATATGTGATTCTTACATACAGTACTGTTTATTTTGACTTGAGATAACACTCGTAGATAAGCTCAAGAAGCTTTTAAGTTCTGACCCAATTATTTTATACTTTGGCGGTTGAGCGTAATCGAGGCAAAATGTGTGATGTTATCGATGAAACGATAGATTTTTTTTATATTCTTGATATGTGGAATTCTATTTTTCAAAAACATATGTTGTTTTTGTATCTAAAAATGTCCAGTTGTGTTCGAATCATTATTCTGTCATGTATAAAACACATTCTTTTACATTCCTTCCCATATTCGTAATTTACAGATAAATGACGTTACAAAATGGTCATTTTCTACCTGATTTAGGAGATAATTGCCATAAAAACTGTAATCTCTTTCTAAATATTGAATCTTATTAAGGGCTTTCCTTTACTTATGTAATTAGCTATGTACTTGGATGAAATAAATCTTATGATAAAATATGTCTTTTAATTTGGTACAGGGGACATATAAATTAGTAAATCAGGGGAATATAAATCCAACTTTTGAAAACATCATAAATTGTCAGTTAAAATTATCATTATCTTTTGATCTGATTTCCACCTACGTTATTTCTCTAAGATATGAAAATACGTAAAAATTGCATCAATGTATGTACATATAAAAATACGTGCGTAAATTTATAGTTATAAATCAATCGTTAGGTATACGAGTTATACACATTTTTATGTTTTATATAATATTTATTTTTTTACTTTTTATTTATTTGGTATAAATATTTTTTAGTGTTTATACTCTTATGAGGAAGAATCATATCCACTGTAGTGGTTGTACACCTGTGGATGGTAAGCTTGCCCAGTCCTCTTGACTTCGGCGTTGAAACCGTTCTTGTCATCGGCGGTGTAGTGGACCTCTCTTGTAGTGCCATCAGCTTCTTGGAGGGTGTAGAAGCCCTTGACCACATCCCCCACCCTCGTCTCGTACTGGCTCTTCACGTCCTGGGTCCTTGGATCGTGGACGCTGTATTCGTAGTTGTAATGTGGAGGTGACTGAAAGGGGAAATTTTACTGAAACGATTTAAAAAACAAAAAAAAAAATATTTATTTTTAAAGCACTCACATAGTAGTCCACGTGATAATCCTTGTGCCCACCATTATCTCCATGTCGATCGTAATCGGCGATAACTCTCCCTAAAAAGCAAAGAACTGCAAGAGCCTGAAATAACAATTAGCTTAGCAATAACAATTATTGTAAATAAAGAAATAAAAAATAATAAAATTCCAATATTTATAATATAATATGATATATTTAATATTTTGTTTTATTACCTTTATCATTTTGCTCTGTTTTAAGAGATGAGATGAATTGATACTGAACATTCCACTTAGATCTTCCTTTTATACCTGCACATCTTCCTTCCACCACTATTATCTGTTGAAACGTTACGTTTCCGGTGGAATGTTGTTGTGAAATATAGTCCGATTATTATCATTGTTATTGGTTAATAGATAATAACTATGAATTGCACACAGAGATTGTCTCATCGTTGTTTTACGTTTAGTCTTATTACCGTGTTATTTTTAGGGATCTCAAATGAATTAAAAGTTTGCAATGACCTTCGACACCCAGCAAAAGGGTAAATTCACGGATAAATAGAATTAAGACTAAATTTACGTATAGATAGAATGGTAATTTCTTTATATAATAACACCTAACACGCTTAAGCTTTGATCCGGCTGAGTCTAAATTTAAATTTTAGATTAAATTAAACCAAGGGAATAAAAAAATGTATTCCGGATTGGTATGCCCAGAAAATTTCATTGCACACTACAGCCTACTTTAAATTTAAATGGAATAGGAATGAATTATATAACGTTCACGAAGCTTCATTTTGTGAAATGCAAGAAATCGTAATAATTTCAAGCCAATATTTTTTAGCGAATTTATATCATATCATAATAAGAGTACTGTAATTTTGTAAAACTTTCATGTAATTTACTTGCTTCAAATAATGGACAAACAACGATATAAATATATTTTTGTAGGTATAATATATTCGTATTAAAAAACTTTTTATAAAAAAAAAAAAAAAAAATTAAATAAAAAAAGAAATTAACCGACTTTGAAAACTAGGAACCTCTAAAAATAAATGAACTAAAAAGTGTAAAATAATGACCTTCTGATTTTTATGAATACACAGCAAATCGATAGATATAAGAGATTTTAAGATTTTCATAATTTCTAGAGTTAAAAATCGATGATTTGGTAAGACAAGGCTTCATTCAACTTGCGCAGTTAGACGACATTAGACCGCCTTTGTGACATTATTGTGGCAGCATTACAACATATCTCACATAAAATACGAGATACATATTTTATTCATAAAAAAATGTCTTCTATAAGGCGATGTCGTGTATAGACAGTTATAAGACATTAATTGATGAAATATCATTAATATTCAAAAAAATACTTTATTAGCACTTCTTAATAGTCGATTCCTAAGGTTTGAGAGGTCACAATCTTGCCAAAACAAGACCATGTTAAATCGATTCTTCTCATTGCATTCAAACTAATGGATTTTAAGATGAATTGCTATAAATAGGTTCTCAGATTTTTCGAAAATGCCCATCTAAGCATTAGAAATGTCTGTGAATATTTTTAGAAGAGAATTTATTGGTTTATCATAAAATCCCTATCTCCTAACTTGAATCTTCACTTTGAAAGCCGGAAAAAAAAATCTATTCTAATGCGTCATACAGTAAACCCTCATTATTACGAACTCGGATATAACAAACACCTCGATATAGCGAACCAAAATACTATCCCCCCAAAATTACTATTATATTTCTGCTGAAACCCTCGTTATAGCGAAATCCCTCGGTTAGTGCGAACTACGAACTAAATTTGATGCCTGAGAATTATTATATTCTGCTATAACGAACTGCTAGAATTTTTATTAATTTTTTTTTTTTTACTGTATTACGTAGAATGAGCGCGGGAAGACGAAGTAGCACCCGTTTCTAGAATTGAAGTGTTTTTTTACTCTTAACTAATCCGATTTCCTTATGCTCTCTCTCTCTCTCTCTGATTCCATTGACTTATTTCTCAAAACTAGCTCTGTATTATTCGAATCAGTGTTCTGTAGTCGTTTATACTGTTTTTTTTTTAATACACAACGAGTTCTTTGGTAAACGTGTTCTTTGGTAAACGACTGCGCTCTGCGACTCATGAATATTTGGAACAAATTGATAAATTGCTTTAAACAAATGAGATTTAAAATACCAATCTCAGACCCTCTTATTAAAGCTAAGGTTAAAGAATTCTCTAGTGAACTTGGGAGGTAAATTAATGAATCTCATTGTTTAATTAATATGTAGTTTAACTAAAAATAAATGAAATATATGCGTTTTAATTTAACTAGTTCTAATGAATGAATTTCCTTCTAAATATGATCAAATTAGTGCAGTCATTGGCTAAAAGAAAGAATAAAAAAAAAAAAAAAAAGAATCCTCGGTTATAACTAATCTCGTTATAGCGAACTATGAATATCAAACCCCCTACCTACCTACCCTACCCCAGTTCGCTATATCGAGGGTTTACTATTGTAAATGATTTTGTAAAATTGTAAAATCCACGCTCAGAAAAGGGGCAACTGCCTTAATTATTTTTTAGTCCCAACTTTTTTTTTACCACATTACCTAAAGTTAACCATTTATTTGGAACCTTATATATCACTTACATATTAACTATCCTCCATGTTATTCAATCCGTTATAGACTGTAATAATGATAATTAAAGAATACCACCATCAATAAAACTCTATAGGATATAAAGAAAGTTTTTCTTGTTTTTTATAATTATTTTAATATTTAATAAAAAAAAAACATATAAAAAATATTTATTTACACAGGACTACGCATGTTCTAATAACGACTTTGATAGGTTGATGTTGCTTGGCCTCCGTATCCGCCAGAAGATCCTGAGTATCCGCCAGATGATCCTGAATATCCACCAGAAGATCCAGAGTATCCGCCAGATGATCCTGAATATCCACCAGATGATCCAGAGTATCCGCGAGATGATCCGTAGTATCCACCAGATAATCCTGAGTATCCGCCAGATGATCCTGAATATCCACCAGATAATCCTGAGTATCCTCCAGATGATCCTGAGTATCCACCAGACGATCCTGAGTATCCACCAGACGAACCTGAGTATCCACCAGATGATCCTGAGTAGCCAGAGTATCCACCATGATGTCCGTAGTAGGACTCAGAAGAGTGTCCGTAATGTTGAGGGTGGACGGCGTGTCCTTTCCTCTCTACGACGGCGTTGAATCCGTTGTGAGGATCTGCTGTGTAGTGGACGATCCTCTGAGTGCCATCTGGTTCATGGAGGGAGTAGTAGCCCTTGACGACGTCTCCTTCCCTGGTCTCGTGCTGGTTCTTAACGTCGTGGGTGTGGGGATCGTGAACGCTGTAGTCAAAGTTGTAATGGGCAGGAGCCTAAGGCCATCAAATATTATTAAATTCATTTGACAAGTCAACAGGAAAATATTGAAAATAAAAAAAGAGCAAATAATTACATAGTAATCGACGACGTGATTTTCATAATGTCCGTAGTTGTGGCCGCCATATTGTGCAACGGCTGCACCCACCAAACAAGTTAACAGAGCGATCTATCGGGATAAAATGTTTTATGAAATATTTTAATATAATATTGATAAACTTTATTAAATTTATATAATAAATTAAACCAGTTAAATTAACAAAAACCAGTACCTTGAACATGTTGATGGTTTGACTTGACTGCTTCAACTTGCATCTGGCCTTCTTCTCCTGCCTTATATACTTAAGTAGTTGCCATCATTTCTTCATCCCTAGTAATACCGGTTCATCCTAAAACAGGTATGAAGTGCATTGGATATCGGCATAAATGCATTGAACAAGTTTTTTTTTTTATGAATTAATTACAGCTTCTCCTTACTTCTCGCCTATTTATTTCTTTATTGCCTATTTACAAATAAGCATCATTTCTTATATGATAGGTACTGTATTCAGAACAATTTTCTTATATATGTTTTGCCTGTTTTTTAATTTAGTTTTATCATCATCATAATTATACGAATATTTCCTAATGATGTTTCTTCTGTTGTTCTTTTACTCACTTCATTTTTTCACACGTTAAATCAGCATGTATGGTGATTTCGATCAATGTTTCTTGATGACATTTGCATGGAGGTGATTTGACTGAGGCCAGGTTTTTGTTTCCCTGTAACCAATTAATTAGTCAGTAAGGTCCACGCTATAGACGGAGGGTCCACCCAAGAAGAATTTCCGACCCCCCATGGTCGATCCACTGCAGAATAGAAAGTACCTGCCCCCAGTACCTGCAATGTACAGTGAACTTTGAACGTAAACAGTGAACTTATTTTAATAAACCATTGCTTAGAAAATTAAAACGATGCTCTAACTCTAATACTTGTGTTTTTTTTTTGTTTTTTTTTTATCATACCACTGCTTCTGAAGTATAGTGACACAACTGCAAATATTGAAACTTTGTAATAGAAAAATAATAACTATTCGTTTGAATTGAATGGACCAGATGTTCAGGGGCGAATTTCGTAAGTACACTTTTGCCGATTTTTCAAGTTCAATTAAATGCATTTTTGAGTCCTCCAACACATTAACATTTCTTTCACAAAATCATAAAGTATAAATTTAGTTTTTGCAGATGTGTCATTATACCTTTTTTTTTTTTTCAAAATACTTCTAGTGCTTTCTTTTCATTTGATATGTTTAGTTAGGTATATTTAACTTATGACATTTTTCAAAACACAAAAAACAAAACGAATCAACAAACAAACAATCGTAAATATAAGAAACAAAGAAAAAACAAGTGAAAGGCTTAATGTAAAAGAAAATATACATGTATAGCAGTTTAATGCAGAAAATCTCTTGTACAGCAAATCAACAATATTCCTGGCGGATTGTAAGGGTTTGTGGGAGTGTGTAGAGCTTGAGTTAGTGGGTTGGAATTTTGAGTAAGTCTGTCATGAAAGTTACGATAGCGATCTATGGCTGTTATTTCGACTTAAGGAATGTCGAGGTCAGTTTGTAAGGTCTCATTAGAGACATAAAAGGGGGAATCTACGATCTTCCTCAGAATATTTTACTGAAATGACTTTATGACTTTTATTATATGACTTTATCGTATATTTGCTGGTACTTTCTTAAAAATCTTTTCTTGAATAAGGTAGCGTAGGAGGCTTTTATTTTAAGATGGGCGTAGGAAGTTTTGATTTTAAAAGGGGTGAGGCGTAAAACTAAAAAGTTTTGAAACCCTCGTCCAAGAGCCTTGCTTCGTTTTCCAAATCTTGGGGTTAATATCGGTCGGCCTCGGGCTTAATATAATCAATTTATTAAGTTATTAATTATTTTCCAGTTTATCTGTAGTTTTCTGTGAATGTCTCGCATATTGCTTCATTATTCTTTTATTTTTAATTCCGCTTTCTGATCTTTCAGGGGTTATGTAATAATATCATTCAATTTAAAATGAATATTTTACATTAATATTAAATATAAAATCTCATAGAATAGAAATTATAGAAAAATTCTCATTTAAATATTTTAATAACATTTAGTTTCCTAATAAATCTAAATGAGACCGATTACATTCACCATATCTAGATCTAGATCCTTTCAGCATTCTTATCTCTCCGATTACCATAATATTTCTTAATCTAGAAGTTGTTCGGCGTGAATTTTTAATATCGTGTTTCAAACTCTTACCTTTCTCTCTTTCATATGCGAAATAAGAATAGTAAAAAATATAAATTTCTGATTTCCTGACAAAAGTTACATCTGATATATATATATTGATTTCATACTAAAATAATGTATCTATTTTTACTCGCAATCCGAATGATATAAATTTTGATTGTTATGTAACCAGTCACGCTTTCTTCTTTAATGACTACCGTTTTTTTTTTTTTTTTTATTCAATAATTATTTTGTTTGTTTTATAATTTTATTTGCGTAAAACTATCAGTACAGTGATTAATTTAAGAAGATACGTGGCTGTTTTTCAAAATATGTAAGAACTCGTTTGATATACACACAGTTTTTTCTAGGTAAATTGTACAAGATATATCCTATTATATATATAATCCTATTTATAGAGGAAAACTGAAAACTTTACTGACGAAATCATTTTACCAACTATTAATATAATGCCTCAAAAAATTGTATCCTTAACAATAATAAGAATTTTTAAATTCTTCATTAAATAATGGACTCACATTTATGATATTCATTCTTCCTTACAGTTACCCAAAGTTCACTCTAATTATTAGTTCACTTTTTTTTTTAATTTTATTTAAACCTTATATCTTATTTAGATTTTAGTAGTGTAATTACGGTCAAGTAGTGTAATTACGGTCTTCTTGTTGTTGATCATCTGAGGTCGTTTCTTTCTGTTCATGCATTGTTTTATTGGATTTTGTTGACTGTGGTACTTCTTAAATATTTTTAATTATTCAAGTTATGTGCATTATTTATTTATTTACTAGCCAATTCAATATAATGAATTTCATGCAGAAGAAAAAAAAATATGATCAGTAGGTGAAATATCAAAAAAATAATTAAAAAAGAATTATTGACGATCAAAGATAAGCCGCCATAGCTCACGAATATTTTTTTTTCCGGTCCCTTCTACTGAAAATAATATATTAAAATCTACTATAATGCAATATCATGAGATTTGTAATATAAATAACACTTCAAATGGGCGCAGCTACGTATTAAATGAGTGCCAGTCCCCCCCCCAAAAAAAAAAAAAAAAAAAAAAAAAGGAATAAATAATAAATAAAGAGAAAAAAATATTTACCACAAAAAACATTTTATTTTTAAAATAAACTACAATGAGCATCAATAATGGTGACTGGAGGAATCTGTTCCGCTGTCGTAGTTATACACCTGTGGATGGTAAGCTTGCCCAGTCCTCTTGACTTCGGCGTTGAAACCGTTCTTGTCATCGGCGGTGTAGTGGACCTCTCTTGTAGTGCCATCAGCTTCTTGGAGGGTGTAGAAGCCCTTGACCACGTCCCCCACCCTCGACTCGTACTGGCTCTTCACGTCCTGGGTCCTTGGATCGTGGACGCTGTATTCGTAGTTGTAATGTGGAGGGGACTGTAAGTGAAAATTTCGCAAGATAAGGAAGGAAAATATTTTTGACTAAAAAAAATAAAAATTTTTATTTTAAATGACTTACATAGTAGTCTACGTGTTCCTTTTCGTGTCCGCTGTTAACTCCGTATCCCTCGTAATCGGCAAGAACTACCCCTGCGAGGCAAAATGCAGCAAGAGTCTGAAATAATAGTATTCCCATTATAAAGTGTAACGCTCATATAAATGTATATTATAATTTAATTTAATTTTACCTTGATCATGTTGCTGTGTCCTTTCTGTTGGAAGGGAAGATAGGATTTGATGGTAATTGTTCGTTAACATCTTTCTTTTATACTGGAGCTTCTTCCCTCCATTTCTACGGTGCGTTGGAGCGTAGTGCCGAAGAAGGAATGCAGTTGCGAAAATTTGCCTTTCTATAATAGTTAATAATAAAATTAAAGCCTTGTCCGGGGTTGGAGAATAGTCTTTCATAAATAACATAAATCGTTATTTACTCTTAACCGAGAAGACCACAAATGTGTTATGCTGGCGGGGATTCACCCAGGCAATTTATGTTCTATCAAATAAAAAATTTCCTCTCGTAACAGCTCGCACTTATCCCCTTCTCCAATTTTATCGTCTTCTCTCACATTTTTCTTCGTTTTCCATTGAATTAGGAACATTCTATGATAATTTATAATTGTTTGATATGGTTTAGATTTATGTACAACGGTCATAAAACAAAATCATAATGAATAAGATAGAAATCAATAGTTTCCGTTAAATAATATGTAAATAGAAATCAGCCTTTTTTCCTCACATATGTTCTACGACTTAGTAAACTACATATATTTCTTTCTGGGATTCTCGGATTTCCAACGATATATATTCCATATATATATTTATATTTATATTTATATGTATCCAAATATAAATATATCATACCTATATATTACTGCATTCATTGATTTTCAATTTAAGAAATTTAAAGTTAATGTTCATCGGATTCTTTCATATTTCATATTTAGCCATTTCTTATTACTAGGCATTATGATGGACAGTTAATTTCTCCATATCAATAAAAACAAAGGTACTTTACGTTTTTTATGCAGGCTGTACTTGGACATAGTGCCAATCTTAGATAATTAGGTAAAGGTTGATGTAAATCTTCATTCCGTTTTGTCTGTGTACGTAGCTGTTTTGTTTGTGTATCCCACGAATGATATATGCCTAGTAATGAAATCTGGAAGAAAAAGTAACAATCCCAAGGACAAAGGGTCAAAATGGGTGATAGGGGTTGATTAAAGGACTGAATAAAGTAAAAACAATGAACAATGGAGTTGGTGCCTTGTTGGGTAATTTTTAATATCGGTAAACGTTTAAGAATTATTGATGAAATAGAGGGGTATTATTTAAGTTTTTAAAAAATAATATTCTCTAAGGTGAAAACAAAGGGCTTAGAATAGTCCTTGACCTGTTGTTTGAACGAACTAACAGTTGGTAAAAACTGTCATTTTTGCGACTACGATGTTAGAGTACCTTCTACGCTGGCCAAGAACCTTAGAGAGGCTGTTCTCCTAACCACTGTATATAAGGCGCGATGGATTGTAGTGTTATTCTTGATCTGAAGTTCAAGTCATATGGTTATTCCTGTGTTACAAAGTGATAATTTTCGTAACCTGTATAAAAATTTGTGTTTTCTTAATTTGTGTGGCATTGAAAATTCTTCATTCGGTTTAATAAATGTTATACCACATAAATGTTACAATAATATCTACTATTAAGTGTTGAGTTTAATGTCGGTCAACTGTATTTCTAATTTTTGTATTTATAATATGGGGTTATAATGTTTAATGATTAAACACACTGTATAAGGAACGATTATTTATTTAACTCGATAACTGGCAATATGGCCTGGATTGCGAAAGGCAAACGCTGAATCCACAATTGTTTAATAATATTATCGGATAGAGAGGTTCCTGCTAATGACTTCATCTCTCGGAGTAATTCAGAAGGGCGCCTGTTACCTAATTCTAAACCTTTTAATAATTTGTTTATCTTTTGTTCCGAAGTCTCACCACAGCGTTTAATTATTGCCTTTTTCATCTGATCATAAGTAGGGGGTTCGTTTGCATGCAAAATATCGCTGATCGTGTATAGCAAGGAGGAGTCAATAGCTGATAAGAGGTAATTGTAATTTGTACTTTCGCGGGTTATATGTGCTAACCCAAATTGTGGCTCGATTTTCTCAAACCATAAAACGGGGTCGTTGGACCAAAAGGGTGGTAATTTGACACTTACGAGAGCCACTTGCGAGTCTGATTGTGCAGGCAGTTGAGGACGAAGAAGTTTGAGTTGATTTTCCAATTCGGGAATTCTTTCTTCTGAAGACATTTTTAATCGGGGTCACCACTATGGGGTTTTAATGTTTAGTGCTTAAACACACTGTATAAGGAATGATTATTTATTTAACTCGACAAAATAATACTATAAACTAACATTCAAATTCAAATCTTATAAATCACTTTTGGTAACACTGTCTATATCATAACCTTCACTCTATCTATTTTTACAGTGTTGCCCGCCAAGCGATATATTGGAGAGGGGGGCCCCCACAATAATATGAGTTTTAGTAAAAAAAATAAAATTCATTTTGATCATAACTGTCTAGTACTATGTCCATAGTAAATTTGAATGGGGCGTTACAAAATGTTATTTTACGTTTTAGTATGAAGAAATGGTAATTTCGAAAGAATTTTTTTTTTTTTTCATTGGAAAACATTATTGCCAAATAACTTGTTTTATAAAAGCCTTTCTTTAATATGTATGAAATTAGAAATAGGCGCACTAAAAAGTGGAGTAGTAGCCTGTTATTGCATTCAGCATTTTGTAAATTCGCCCAGCTGGAAGTGAAAGGGCTGTTGAAATTTCGAAATTCCGTGCCTTTTTAGGCCCACAAAAGATTAATTAGATTTGAAATAAGTCGAGCACATGTAAGAGAACAGGTGTGTAGGCGAAAATCTTTCAGCTCTTAGCAAACTGATTTCTTACCCAAGTGTTATGGTACATTTGAGAGCATGCATGAAATTTTACCTCGTATACGATATCATACAGAGTTCTGAATTTTTATAAGTTTATAGTTCACCATCGGCCAATATATCAAAAGTGTCGATGGAAATATAGAAAAAAACATACTTATAATAATTTTAAAATATGTAATATATTATAGAGAAGGAGGTAATCCTGGATATAAAATTTTTCTTCTGACTGAAACGCCTACGTTAAATTTTGTTGATATTTTTTTTTGTTTAACTCTAGATTTGACACTTTAAACTAATTAGAGGTGAAATATAAGATTAGAAATTTATGTAATGACAGTAAAATTATTATTTCATACTATTTAATTTATTAAATCAATTTAATTGTCGGGGTCACCTGTGGTGTAGTGGTTGGCATGGCAACCTACAATACTAAAGGTCGCGCGCTCGCGCCCCGTGGTGGCCCTAGGGTTTTTAGGGGAGTAAAAAATTCTTAGCTATGCCGTCCCTCGGATAGGACGTAAAATGGATGTCCCGAGCCTGTACGATGTCAGGTACTTGTTAAAGATCCCTATCCTAATTTATACCTGGATAAGCAAAATTTAGGACTCCCACTGTGCTCCGATTAGCCTAAGTAGCATAAAAATGGACGTTAAACAAACCAACAATTTAATTGTTTTTAGAAACTAACAACTATTCCTAGTTAGGTACAGTTTTCTGAATAATTATTAAAGCTTTAAAAGTTAAGTTTTTGTAAATTAAGTGTATACAGTTAAGTATTTTACACTAAGTTCATTAAAATGTCACCGATTCTGATCTTCCTTATCGTCGCTGCCTGTACATTTCGTCTTTCCACTCCTGGATGTCGACAAGCTGCGCCTCTCTCTCACTCTCTCTCTCTCTCTCTCTCTCTCTCTCTCTCTCTCTCTCTCTCTCTCACACACACACACACACACACACACACTCTCTCTCTCTCTCTCTCTGAAGGGGGTGCAGGATATGCGGGGCCCAAAAAAAAAAATTATGTGGAACAGAACAGAAAATATATAATGACAAAAAAACCATTTCAACTGTGACTTAAAGAAGGAATTAAGGAAATACGCGTCACCGCTGACAATTTAATAATACTCGTCATTAATCCACAACCCTCTCCCCTGGCCTGGGAAAAACCGAATAGCGGGAACGGCGAGGAAGGAAAGAACAAATAAAAAAATAATATTTGTGAATTAGCTCTAAGCAAGTGTTTCCGTGTATTTAATTTTTAAGATAATCCAAGTTATTTATTGTTCAGCTTATGTTGATTTAAAATTTGTTTTCAAGAGAAAAAAAAAAAAAAAAAAAAAACAGCTGGTATATTTCTGATTTATTAAAGTTGATAGAAATTTAATTATTATTTTTAAAGAAAATATTAGAAACTTAAATGTGAAAACTCGTACTCTCGTACATCGTAAAGTGTATTGACATTTCATACTCCTATTAATTTATATCATAGGGTAAACCATACAGTTATTGACAATTTGTACAGTTATTGACACCCAAACTTTAACTTAAAGAAATAAGTATACAACCTAATTTTATTGCAAGACATACATGATGATGAAGATGATACATGAATCATAGATGACTTAGAGGACCTATCAAACATGTCCTCTAAGTCATCTATGAATAAAATAAATCCACAGGGTGTCAATAACTAGTTTTTGCACTTTTTACAATAAATATTCCCATATGGTAAAACTATTGTACTTTTGACCCAAAAAAATCCTCTTGAGCCTTTATAAGGATAGATAAAGAGGAGCTAATCAATTTAATCCCTTCATAAAAAGTATTTCTTTTAATTTAACCACAGAAATGTAGTCTTAAGGGTGTCAATAACTGTATGGTTTACTCTACCCATGATAACTTTTTTTTTGTTAGTAAGGCATCATTTATATTTTTTTCAATTTTGGCTTAACGGTACTCAATTGAAACAACTTATTTCAGGGATTAATTATCTCACTGGATGATGGTTTATAGCTCATAATTATTTTTAAACATTAATTATAGTTCTAAATGTTTTTTGTATTGTTAATAATAAACTGTTAAATAATTTAAATGCGGCAGTTGCGGTGGCGTTAAGCTATCTGTTAGACAAGAGCTGGCCTGGATTAGCCAACGCGGCTCGCGCTCTTCCGCTTCTCGCCAAGGCCAGTAGGTCACTCGCCGCTCACACAGTGATCTAATTCTTTGCCCATTTCTTAATCATTTCATTTCCTCTTTTATTTATTGTTTTTTAAAAGATTATTTCTTTATCGATTATTATTTGTTTTCTAGGGCTTAAAGGCGTAAAACCTTTGAATCGTCAACGCCTATAGAATACATTCACAATTGTTATTTTATCAGTTCCTTGAAAAGGAAATAATATCAGTAGTGAAAATGGTTTAACCCAAAAGTGTGGGGACTAAAAATATTTGCTTATATTAATAGAATTTAGTACTAAAGGATATTACTGAAAAGTATATATGGAGAAATTACTTAATTTAATTATAATGATTCTGATATTAAAGCATACTTGATGCTCATTAAACATTTACATGACGAGCTTGATCAAAATCGTTAGAACCGTTTTTGAGAAAGTCGAAAAATCGTAAAAAGGAAACAAAATTTATTGAATAAGGTGCCCCTCCGTTTGTCTAATTTTGATGAAACTTTGGCTGTCACTTCGCGGGCATATAAATACACCAAATACCCAATTTCAGGTTCGTAAGGTTTATAGTTTTTGAGCCAGTCTGTTCACACTCACATAGACCATTTCGCGGGACTTGGTTATTTGGACTCATGGGACCCCTAAAACGTATATTCCGTTGAAAACCGGAAGTCAAAATTTTTCACGGTCGCAATACTTTCCCTTACTATATATTTCATATGTAGGTAAGGGAAAGTAAATATAGATTGACAGAAAATAATTTTATTCATAACATAATACTGAATTTTATGTGATTACTGACGTAGCTACTGTCACGCCTGTATAATAGGCTGTCAGAAGTGCCTATTATACTTATTAAGGACATGTACTTATATCCAGTATAATTAATTATATTCTAATTACTCATAATTATAATAATGTACTATTGTTGTTCTATGTAGTGATGCATATTTATTATTATTATTATTCAACCATAATATTTATCAATATTTAATTATGCCCAAACATTTATTTATATTTATAATTCATTAAATTAATGTATTAAGAGTTTGAACAAGAAAGGATCAGTTGTAGTTGTCTTTTCAAGTAATTCACTATCGTTGCCACCTCATTACCATTTAGGTATTTGACCATGTCATATACTTATATAACCGTACTAAAATAATATATATATGTATATATATACGATATATCGTATAACCTTTATAGCTAAAATATATATATATAACCGTACTAAAATATTTTTTCCCAGTTCCTCGAAGATTTTAAAACGTCCTAAACAATGAAATTTCATCTTTTTATCTAATAATACATCAAAAGACAATTGTAATTCTGCCCCTTAATGATCTGTATTGCAAGTTGAGATGTCTATAATTTTAGATATGATGCCTATAGCAGATATTGATAAATTTGAATTAATATTATCACTATTACAAGCTGATTGCTTATTGATCTTGCATTGACCGTTTAAATTTCGTTCTCTATAACAAGTGTCATATTAGATAATTAGGTCAGATTTCAATGATTTTAAATCTTTACTCAATTGCATTTCCGAGTATATCGTGAACTTATTTTTTTCTATCTCAAAACGAATACTTCTCTTTACCCTTATTAATGAGGGGAGCCATTAGTTTTTTTCGTTCGTGAATACTTCATCGATGCTTTATTCTTCTTTTAATAACATCCAAAGGCAGATCCAGGGGGGGGGGGGGGGGTCACAGGGTTCTAGACCGCCCCAAATATTTTGGCTTTTTAAGCACAAGTAGATCTTTTTTATTAATGAACAAATAACATAATAAAACATTGTAAAGCAATTGCCTGCTTTACAGGCAGTCCTTTAATTGTTATACATATTGTACATATACATTTTACATGTATAATATAAAGATTATATTATTTAAGATTTATTATCATTGTTCTCAGAAAGTAGTATATTTTTAAATTATTGCAAAAGGAAGAACAATCATTAAAATTATTTAATTTTTATCTGTGTCTTCTAATTTGATCCCCATCAAGATATAAAATGAATTAATTCAAGAATAACCTTTTGTCTGCATTATTTTATTTATTTTTTCTCAAGGCGATTTAATTTCTTCTCTTTCTTTAACTAGTACTTGAACGCACATAATTGCCTGAAGCCTTAGTTCGAGGGAAAAAAAAAACTATATATTTTTACCTTAGTAATTATATTTATGCACTACTTTCTTGTATTTCACAGTTCACGATGAGATTTAAATCGTACCAAAAATTGCTTTTTCCTATTTCCCAATTCTCAGTATATGAAAATCTATTTTGATTCATTTAGCTGGTCTGTCCTAGTTCTACATATATAGAAATTGAATCAATAGGCATAAAAGGATAATTATGTAACAGTTTCGAAATTTTTAGTTCAGAAATGTACCCCAAATCTATCTCAATCGTTAGTTTATTAATAAACAAGAACATTTCACAAATGTGTTGAGACACTTTCTCATGTCCGTGTCTATAAAAAAAAAAAAAAAAAAAATACGTTTCGCAAAAGATTGGTTGAAAGTTGTCGTTTGTAGGTGAAATACTTAGCCTGCGAACCGGTTTCGGGGTCCCCATTCTGATAAAACACTTGCTTTAGATTAGCTATGATATCGACTTATTTTTCCTTATCAAGCCTATCAATAAGTAATAAATATAGAAATATATGTAAATTGTAACAAGAAACACAAAACAATTTAAAAGAGTTCAAGACGCTTTGTTGGAGCAATTACTAACTGTTCTAGTTCTAGGGAACCATCTGGAATGTTCTAATTCACATTAAATATAAGGATGGATGGACTGGAGAGTTAGTCTTTCCCTGAAGCTCAAATCATGGCGTTACTTTTGTGTTCATGTACCGTTACAAGTTGATACTTTTTATAAACTTTTGATTATTTGAGTTTTTATTGGTTGTCAAACATTGTGAAGTGTTATTTTCATTGAATAAAAATTATTTAAACCTCCATAGTTGTTACAATATTTTTCTTTACTTTTATATATATTACACTAATTGTAACTATGGAAAAATATTCATAATTATTGATGCATTTTGCATAAATCAATAAAAAGTTTAATAGGATCATGAACTTTCTCGCTTTTCATTTTACTGTTGACCAACTATGCATCCTTAATTACCAACCAAGTTCAGCATTAGTAAATTCATTTTGGCTTGTCTAAGTTTTTATTTATTTATTTAATTTTAATGTTTATTAAAAAAATAACCTTTTATTAAAAATTATACAATAAGCCTAAGGAGAACGTCATAAAGCATCCGATAATGTAAAGAATTGTTGGTCGTTAGATCCATTTTTTATAATAAAAATAATTATAACAATCATAAATAAGTAATATATAATTATTTTATTTATTTTTCTTTTTGTTCAGAAAGTAGAGGCTTTTAAAATAAACCTTCACTTACTATTAATTCACTTCAATTACTATTGACTTATAGCAACATCCTTTTGACCACCCACTCCAATTTTGGTATTATTAAGACATATAAAATTAACAAAGACAACGAAATATATCATATTCAAAAACGCTAAATTTTCTTAATATCTCATAGTAAACTGAGAGAATTAAAAAAAAATAGCTATTTATCTACTAATTACTTTTAAAATGATCAAGTATCGTATAAATCTTAACTTATTATTTTAATTAATTTATTAATTTAAAAAACAATGTACTTTTATGTCGGGCTCTTTAGTAGTGATTTTTTTTTTTTAGTTCGATTTTTCAGTCTCTTTTAAATCAAAATGAAAATAAGAGCACGAAATTATGCAGAAGTATTGCATTGCATTTAAGTAAGGACCTGTTGTAAAATTCAGGATAAGCTAGTTTGCAGGTACCTACGTATAACTTATTAATATTTTTTTGGTTGATTATATTTAATGGCAATAAAACTTAAATTACATAGCCTCTAAATTTGAGTTGAAGATGAAATTTTATCTTTTTTTCAGGGATATATGTAGAGGGATTTGGAGAGGGACTTTAAAGAACGTCTTTTAATATTTTTTTTTAATTATGTCTGTATCCCATATTTTGGAAACATGTTTATTTTTATGTGACGGGAGGATCAATTTTATTCCTGATAAAAATTCTAAATTTGTCTCAAATCTAACGATTTTTCCTAACCTAAAGGATTGAGTCAGATCTGACATCATAACTTTAGAATTATCTGGGGTGTGTGGACAAAGCTGCTCAAATTGAGCTTTGACTGGATGATTTGGTTTGGGATTTCCAAAGTCAAATTTATTTATTTTGAAAGAATGTTTATTTTTATATGAAGTAAGGATCAATTTTATTCCTGATAAAAATTCATAATTTGTTTCAAATCTAACAATTTTTCCTAACCTGAAGGATTAGTTCAGTTATTATTAGATTAGGATTGAGTCAGTTTTGACATCATAACTTAGGAGTTATCCGGGGAGTGTGGACGGAGATGCTCAAATTGAGCTTTGACTGGATGATGGTCTGCAAATTTATAGGCATGGAATGGATTTAGTTTCCTTAGTAAATTCTCAGAGGTTGCATCACGATTCTCATAATCTGTTTCTATGCAAATAAAAATAAGAATGTCAAAGTTTTTATTGATTCCCTAACTATAATGTTTGGGATGTTAACAAATAATGTTTAATATAACTTTCAATTATTTTATTATAAAAGTATAAAAAGAAAAACGCTATGTACAGTGTGAGGGAGTTGGCTAATAGTGATGATGGTTGGAGGCTGATGAGGCGCCGCTACCGTACCCGCCGTGGTGGATCTTGAAGAAAGTCTCGGTGGATCCCTTAACGACTGGATGGACGGCGTGTCCTTTCCTCTCTACGACGGCGTTGAATCCGTTGTGCTTGTCGGCGGTGTAGTGGACGATCCTCTCGGTACCATCGGCTTCCTTCAGGGTGTAGTAGCCCTTTACGACGTCTCCTTTCCTGGTCTCTTCCTGCTTCTTCTCGTCGTAGGTGTGGGAGTCGTGTACGCCGTAGTCGAATTTGTAGTGAGGTGGAGCCTTGAAAATAAAACAATATTGTTACTTAACTCGTGTTATTATGTGACTTAATTTGGCTAAAGATACTGTTGCAAAACGCTTACATAGTAATCAACGTGGTGCTCCTCGTGTCCATGGTGATCGTACTGTGCAGAAGCGGCACCGAAGATGCAAATGAGGACGGCGATCTGAAAAAGGAATAAATTAATAAGTGTTAAACGGCTTTTAAACGATGATTATTTTTTATTCGAACGGATCCCCCAAAAATGTGTTCCCTACGAGTGTACTTACTTACCTTGTACATGTTGACTGGTCTGTGTGATTGTTTTGTCTTGCTTTACTGAACCTCGATGGTTCTTTTATATTTGATGCGAACTCCCCCTACCATCATGCTGATCGAAAATTTCTTAAATTGCAACTGGTTTCTTCCCGGAGTGAAGCCATTTCATAAGGCCCCAAGGACAGTCGTTTTAGCAATTATAGCCACATTTACCTAAATGCTTGAGGATAAGGCAGAATTAGAAGTATCTCTATCAAATCAATTACATGCTTACATGTTAAATTTGCCATATTGGATTAATTTTGTTGAAAAGATAGTTTGAAGTGTTACGATTATTCACGATAATATAAATCTTATGAAGTATATCACACAAGCAACTTTGTTGTTCTCTTCTCTACTGGCCTGGGGAAGGAAGTAATCAGCAATGCCTCACCTAGAATGATTCAAATTAGAGGGCTTTTCAAGTAGAAAGGTCTTGCATCTAACGCCTTTTTTATCTCATTCGTATTCATAGAAACAGCAACTGTGTCCCTTATTTGGAGATTGTTATGGCGGTTAGAGATTAGTGTGAAAACGTTTTTGGAGGGTCATTGTGTGTTCTGTTAACTGAAGATTAGTAGAGGTTAGTGTGGGGCTTAGGATCACAAAATCAAGCATTTGGAAAACTAAAAAAAAAAAAATAAGTAATTAATTAATATATCAAGTTTTCATTGTTTTTAAATGTGTTTCTAACAATTCATAACAACACATAAGGTTATAAATAAATTTTTTATTTTTTGATTTATTAAA
Organism: Aelia acuminata; assembly: GCA_911387785.2. Classification (NCBI taxonomy): domain Eukaryota; kingdom Metazoa; phylum Arthropoda; class Insecta; order Hemiptera; family Pentatomidae; genus Aelia; species Aelia acuminata. The sequence goes on from OU426982.1 coordinate 43,882,174, forward strand.
TTTTCACACATAAGCTCTTTCAATAAAAATACATTTTTTCTAAAATAAAAAAATTGCGTCAACTGGTCCAAAATTAAGTTTATTAATTACACTTGAAAAATAATGAAAATTAATTTATTTATTTAATTAAAAATAAATAAATATGTAAAATGCATAACTTTTACTATACAATAATATAAAAAAATAAGCTAATCTTCCTCTAAGCTCTCAAAATCACTGCCTGACCCGTCTATTGTAGTAATTTGCAAACGAAAATCTCTCATAATACTTCTGATTTCCTTCCGAAATGGTACATTTTTATTTTATTTTTTAATAGTACCGGGGAACCTTTAATATAAGCGTCGGCTTGAATGTAGCTTCTCTTAATTGGTTCGCAAACAAAGAAAAACCAATTATTCATTTAAAATAAAATCAGTTGTTCATTCGTGGTGTTTTTTAACTATAGTTTCTGTCGTTATGCTGGATTTCTTGAATTAAGTTTGGTGCTATTTTTTAAAATCTAAAACTATGACATATTCATTTCATGAACCTCAAATTAATCCCTATCAGAGCAGCAATTTAGCGAAGCCTTTAAAAGGAAATCTGTTTTTATTTTACTTTCTGTCGTTATGCAGGATTATTTAAAATAATTAGCGTGTCATTTTACAAAATCCAAAATCTGTTACGTGTTCACGTCTTTCCACGACAAATTAATCCCTACCATAGCTGCTGCTTATTATAACTTCAGTAATTTGGTGTAACGTTTAATGGTGTAGAGCATTGCATTTGAACATTAAGTAGAAAATGGTCCCAAAGTCACGGTCACATGGATTGTTATATGATATTAATCATAGGTACAATCCTGAGAGAATTTGATTTCTGTTTTGCCTAATGCAGAACTGTCACAAAAATAATATTTTTATTTTGTCGGAAGGGTTGAGAGAAGATAGTTAACAATTTACTCACATCATCGGGTGGTTTATGAGGTTAAAATGGTGTACATCCATCACGTACGTAAATAAAACTGAAATGGTATACTTTGCGTTCTTTTTTGACGTGTAACCTTAATCGAAATATATATGATTTTTCTACAGATTTTTTACTCAGTTTTTTAAATGAAGTTAGTGTCAACGATTCTCCGATAGTTCATTCGTTCACTCCTTTGCTGTCTAAGCTAAAGACCGAGCAGTATTTTCACAAGCTGATTAGAATGAATAGTTCTAGTTTAACAAGCTATCATTTTGCTTATTTTCTTTCTCTTGGCCAATATCTGTTTTTTATAAAGAATATATTTCGCATTATATACTTCGTATATTTTTCTTTTCTCTATTTCTCTTCTCTACTGCTTAAAATGGGTATACAAAAGAAATGATTCATATAGGCGTTAAAACATAACAACACATCACCCTATTATTTTTCTGTCACGAGTGTAACATTTTTTATCGTAACACTCGTGACATTTTCAGAAAAAATCTCCATTCTTAGCTAAATAAGTGTCGGACATATGTGAGAGGATGAATTCGAAAAAATGTCCCTAACCAACATTTTTAGCCCGAATCATTCGGATTTTTCAATGAACTCTGATGAATACAATTAACGTAACATAAGTAACGACTAATTTTTGTGACATACATGATTTGCATAGGATATCAAATAGCTGCCTATTAGATAATTTCTTCTCCAAGTTTGCACATCGTCTGATAGCCGGCATTATAAATAAAGTTTATCATGGCCATTCCCAACAGTTTCAAGAACAGTGTTGCCCAGAATAGCCGACAACACTCGGCATGAATTTTCCTATTCACCATGGGGACAGATTCATTTTCCTGATTTACATTCGAAGTATTAGAGGTAACTAAAAATATCATTCATACCTTGAAACACTACATTGTTCAAATTTAATCAATTATCAGGGGTTAATTTCAGGATGTGGTGAACTAAATGTAACCACCTTGGGGCTGTAACACTCTTAACAATTTCAAACTTCACATATAGTAATTTTGTTTTTTATGTGGTTCATTTAAATGTTACCATCTTATTGCTATAACAGAAAACTATAAAATAAATATCCAACTTTTTTTTTGGATATGAACAAATATCTGAAAAACGAATGTTAAGACCGCGGACACTAAATGGTCAATTCATATGAGAATCGCCCATATGCCTTTTCAACAGATATGAATTAGTCAATGTTCAAAAATCACTAAAATTATAAAAAAATAAATAAAAATCTCTAAAATATCGATCACACCTTACAGGCAAAAATCTATTCCACATAAAACCTTTTATTGTATGAATTGTTCGGATTATATAAAACTAATTTTAAACTTTATGTTTAATAATTCTTAAATGTCAGCTAATTGAAAACAATGGTGGGTCTCAGATTTTCTTGCTGATGAAAATGCTTGATTTCGCAAAGTCCTTAAAGTACCAGACTTTGGTAGTCGATACTGCCTGCATCCATTCGTCCTCTCCAAGTAGGTACTTATAAATAAACCTTTCTATGACTTACCTTTAATAGAGGTTAAAGGCTTTACCCATATTTTCCAGTAAAATAAAAATTAAGAGGGACTGCCAACAGTCTGCCATGTATTAGACTAACCTGACTAATAGTTAGGTAAAACTATCGAAGTTACTATACTGTCGATTGTAAATATATTTTCTTTATTATCGATTGTATATCCATAATATCGATAGCATCTATGCTATCTATTGTTTCTATCTATATTATCGATAGTACAAACTATCGATAATATACGAGTATAATGTGTTAGAATATCTCCCCACCAAAGGTGATGACCGGGGAGAGATGCTTGGGGGGTTTCGGCCAGAGTGGGAATGGAACTAATTAACAAATTTTATCGATAGTTCTGACGATAAATTAAAACAGTACTGATTAATAAAATTCTCTCTTTCTTCTTATTCGTTCGGTCTAGATTGGAGAGATTTCTGTGACATGTTCTCTGCGTATATTAATTCTTATAAGTCAGCAGTTTGCACCATGGAGAAATACCGTGTTTTTGAATGGATCAAATAAAAATCTAGCAATGTTTTTGACATTTGACATACCTTTGTTTTCTGTTATATTTTCTTGGGTCCTTAAATTACCTTATTTTTTTTCTACCAGAGCATTAAAATTTCCTGAGATTGGATATCCATTTATTGGACAACGTGTTTTAAATTTATTTTCTCTTTTTTTTTTTTTTGCGATATCAGAATCAGGAGCTACAGTCAAATCATGCATTTCATCTTGATGTTTCGTATGAAATGAAAGTTGGCATGATACTCACCATAAGAGTTTACCCTTATATTCATAACTTAGCTTAACATTTTAAAGCTCATGTTTTTGCGATATTAAGTTGGTAAAGGTTAAAATAGGCGAGAATTCAAGTCTAGAGTGCAGCTATTCCCTGCTGATTTTCTACTCTCTTGAGTAAACTTTTATTCTTTCTGGTTCGAATTACTAAAAGGTTTGGATTATTGAGACCGTACGTTTAGAAACCTGTCGACAGGGTTAGTTATCAATATTTATTGTGCGTTGTTTATTTCATTTAAACAAGTCCATTTCATCCTTCTATCGGAAACATGTCCAAGATAGTTTACTGAGCATTTGAGAATTGTCATATTCAATACAAACTGGAGTACATGAATATCTTAAAAATGTAAATGTAAGACGTTTTGTTTTATCGTTATTTAGAATTTTTTTCTTACTTATAAAAATGAAGTTATGCAGCCGCAGGAAAAAAAAAAAAAAAAAAAAAAAAAAAAAGATTTTTATTAACTAAACTCCCAGGAAAGTTTGAGATCGGATTTGTTCGAAGAGTAGTTGTTTTGACTGGATGATTTTGCTCAGAATATCAACTCTTAAATGGATTGAAATAGGGTAGGTTTAGTTTTCTTTGATTTTTGAAACAGTCTCGTCGATACTTTCAGCCTTATGTTTCAAAACATCTAGTTCGACACTATTAAAAATGCGAACGTTAAAGTTGTTTTGTTAAAACATATTAGAGTAGGTTTTTTTTGTCAAACTGGTTATTGATCCGTTAAATATAAGTTTTTGGATATTTAGGAATAACATTCCATGTAAATTTGAATTATTTTATTATAAAAGTATGAAAAGAAAAAAACTATTTACAATTTGAGGGAGTTGGCTAATAGTGATGATGGTTGGAGGCAGACGAGGCGCCGCTACCGTACCCGCCGTGGTGGATCTTGAAGAAAGTCTCGGTGGATCCCTTAACGACTGGATGGACGGCGTGTCCTTTCCTCTCTACGACGGCGTTGAATCCATTGTGCTTGTCGGCGGTGTAGTGGACGATCCTCTCGGTACCATCGGCTTCCTTCAAGGTGTAGTAGCCCTTTACGACGTCTCCTTCCCTGGTCTCTTCCTGCTTCTTCTCGTCGTAGGTGTGGGAGTCGTGTACACCGTAGTCGAATTTGTAGTGAGGTGGGGCCTTGAAAGTAAAAAAAATAATAAGTGTTAATTTACTCGTGTTTTTAAGTGACTTAATTTGTCTAAAGATACTTTCGCAAAAGGCTTACATAGTAATCAACGTGGTGCTCCTCGTGTCCATGGTGACCGTACTGTGCGGAAGCGGCACCGACGATGCAAAGGAGTACGGCGATCTGTAAAGGAACAAATTAATAAAAAAAAGACTTAAACGGCTTTTAAAAGTCGATCAACTTTTTTCTGGAAGGAAACCTCAAAAAAAGTGCGTGTTTGTGCCAGACGACTTACCTTGTACATGTTGGCTGTTCTGTGTGACTGTTTTGTCTTGCTTTACTGAGCCCCGATGGTTCTTTTATATTTGATGCGAGCTCCCCCTACCATCATGGTGATCGAAAATTTCCTAAACTGCAACTGGTTTCTTCCCGTAGTGAAGCCATTTCATAAGGCTCCAAGGACAGTGAGTTTAGTAGGTAGGTTTTATCTGTTACCACTATCAATATTAAGCAACAGATCCGGGAATGAGGCATAATCAAAGATATCTATCGTACATTTTTGATTCTTGTAAAAATTCGCATTATGGTTAAGTATAAAGAAAAAGATATAAAGTTTTAAGTGCTTCGGGTATTAACTAAAAATACCTAAAACTGTACAGCAATTGTTTAGTCTCACTTTTTTTTGTATTACTATTATATTGAAATGAATTCTTCCTGTACCATATACAGTTTTGTCATTGTCACATACCGTGTGACTGTTTGACTAAATGAAAATATTGTTAAACCACACATATTCCTTTAATTTGAAATATATAGAGATAATTAATAACCTCTACCATAGCTAGCAGCACTAGTTTTAGGCCCCCAGGTATTTTATCACTGTACCACTTCTTTTTGTTCGATGAAACCGAAAAGTACCAGATAGAACCGAAAAATCTCATGCAAGATTAATGAATGTCAGTATAGTGGCTTAAGAAATTTAAACTTCTGTAAATATAACAATGAAAAGAACAATAGTTATTTTTCATTTATTTTTGAAGAATATATCATAAAAAAAAAAGAATAATGAACAAAAATAATTTATTTAAATACTAAACAATGAATATTTTGAGCGTTTCGTTGTATTGGGTATATTGTCGCTTAGGACGGTTCTTATGTATCTTACAGCAAATTCAGATCGATCGCAGTTTTAGGAACACCTGGGTAGACGTCTCATTTCAAGAAACAATTCGATATATCATTGCCACATAAATTTCCTTCCCAATCGTGAATATTTGTTAATTACTCGTATATTTATGTTATGATTTTATTTCTAACGATTTTCTATCTCAAGATGTATTTCTACTGCCTTCTCAAAATTATTTTGTAGTTTCAATGAAGTATCGTCGTTATTTTATGGAAAATTAATCAATAAACATTTCTAGATGTGACCTTTTTATTTTTATCTTGAATTTATAAATTAAATATGCTATTGAGATAGAGGAAAGCTAAAAAAAAAAAAAAAAAAAAAAAAAAAATTATGATTTAAATAGTCTAGGAACGTTTGTAATTTAGTCTTAAAACATACATCTTACTACTTTTATAAGAATATAATATTCACTTCAAAAATGTCAGAGGTTCTTTAACCAAAAAAAAGCTTAAATTTCCTTTTCCTTCTTTTTTTTTTTGTTTTTTACAAAAACTTATTCGAAAATAATTCTTCATGCTCAGGAATATTTGAATTCTACTTTAATTTGCATATGATTCAAATACTACACCTAGTAGTATTTTATAACATAAAAAAAGAGGATCCTTGGAAGGAATAAGCTGTGGCACACCTGGAATACATAAACCGCTATACCGCATAACAGTACCGTTATGCGGGATCAGCCTAGGTATTTTTACGGCGCAAGCTGTTTACAGCATTGATGGTCTACTTACATTCATGTGAACATTGGCTCAGTAAAAAAAAAATAAATTAAGCCTTTCTTTTCATTCATAGTCAATAATTAATAAATTCATATTATTAATGGTTAATAAATTTATGGTTAAGTGGAAAAACACCGGTAATGATGTACAACTAAATAAGAATGAAACACATTTACTAAGTTTCTAGTAACTTTTACTAAGATCAAACGAGTAGCACAATGGCTGAAATTTGAAGTTTTAATTTTTATATACATTTTGTAAAATTTATCTCGGTCTGCCAATAAGGTGATGAGATGAAAATCTATAAGATAATCTTATAATAAAAATAAAAATTAAATTGAACTATCTTATAATATAAATTCAAAATATCATTTACGTGTCAATATTATGAGGTTGAAATTTTGTTTAATAAACACCCATTTTTTTTTCATTATTCTTTTTTAGTTTCACTTATTTTATTTTTTTTTTTTATGGTCATGCTAAATTTTCAGTGCCACGAACCCGCACGAACTAGCTATTTTCTTCTCAAATATTACTCGAATCGTTTCATCTCATTTCTCGATATGACATCGAAACTGTTTTTGTTGTCAATGATGTCCTTTGACTCAAGGTATTTGTCTTGGGTTTTCTATACGTTCTGCGTTTTCGGCAGTTAACCAATTCCCAAGCGTTGATAAGACTTGCGAGTACGTTTGAATATACCACATGTATGTTTTATTTTTTCTACAGGGTAATTAAAATATATTTGAGAACCGACTACCCGATTCCGTTTATCATTGAAAATAGAGTTTATCATTGAAAATGAAGTAAAGTTCATGATTGAAAATGGAGGTTTTAGGATCATTCTGGTTGTTCACTTTTGAATAACACAACAAAATACAAAATGGGTATAGTTTGTAAGGCCTACTCTAAAAGTGCTGAAACCTGATTTGTGACAGCCATGGTAATATCAATATTCATATTAACTACAAAAAAAATAACATTTTTGAAATTTAGAATTCATTAAAACGTCTGATTTTGTAGAGGTTTCCTTTTCTACATTAGGATACAATAATACGTAGCTTCGCGACTTCATAATGGCCCTTAGTTTAGATTTAATAATAATAATAATAATTTAATAGAGAGTAAAGAAAAATTGGCAAAATTGTTTTGTTTTTTAATTTGGTTTGATGTTTCTAACTATTACAATGATCAGGTGGCTTTCCTTGTTTTAACCTTATAAGACAATTAAATTCAACTTTATTACTACTTAACAACTAAACAATTTTCTCATTCTCAGTCCAGAAACCTCCTCACTTTTTAATTGTGTCTCTTCAAACACTTTCTTTCCACCCTTTGATTTATTTATAACTCGAAGTTTTAACTAAGCATTATCATAGAACATTTGAGGAAATTTGAAGATCTAGGGAACAAAAGTATAATGAACCCAAATTTATTAAAATTTCAAGTCTCACCATATTTTCTGATATTCACTCCAATAACTTCCTTTAAGACTACCTATTCAACCGTCTATTCAAACACTACCTATCCATCCGGTGATTTAAAATAACACAAATTAAATAGAAACATTAATTTATGTTTTTTATTTATTTATTACCATCTAACCTCTCACCACTTTTTCTCATTATACCTTCTTCCTGATCATCGTTTGATTTCTTATTAAGTGGGGTTCAAAAAAAAAAAAAAAAAAAAAAAAAAAAAAAAAAAAAAAAAAAAAAAAAAAAAAAAAAAAAAAAAAAAAAAAATTGCTGTTGAATACGTTGAGAAATTCAAGGACTATAGATCAGAAGTATGTATTATCATTGAAAGTTCCACCAATTTTTCTTTTTCCACCAATTCTAATCACTCCGATAACTACCCTAACTTTAAATTACGTTCGTACTTCCTATCTACCACGGAATTGAAAAGACATTGAATTCAAAATCTAAATGGATAAAACTAAAATTAATTTTTTTATTACCTATTTTATTATTTTTTTTATTAATTATTTTATCATTACCACCAAAAGTATCTCCAATTTTTCCGATAATCACTCCGATAACCTCCCTAATTTTAAATTAATGTTTAAACACTTACCCATCCATCCAGTAATTGAAAAGACCATTAAATTTAAAATCTAATTGGATGAAAAAAAAATTAATTTTTTTATATTACCTATTTTTTTTTTATTTCATTTTATTTTTATTACCTATTAATTGTTTATTAATTAATCATAACCACCAAAAGTATCATCAATTTTTCCGATAACCTCCCTAATTTTAAATTACTTCTGTTTAAACACTTCCAATCCATCCAGTAATTGAAAAGACCATTGAATTTAAATCTAAATGGATTTAATGAAATATTTTTTTATTTATTTACATTTAACTACTCACGATATTGTTTCATTCTTACTCTTTTGAAACAATTTTTTTTTCCGTCTAATTCACTATATATTTATTTATATTTTTTTTAATTGAGGATCAAGGTTTTTCATTTTTTTAATGCATTTTTATCTGTGATTTATATTACATTATCTTCCTTCAAGTTTATTAAAATATCAAATAAGAATGAATTTCTCTAATAATTTTTTATCTAATGCTCTTATTGATTTAAAAGGAAAATTGTATAAATAAGAAAATCATATAAAGTATATATTGACATGGTAAAAAAGTAAAAAAATATTTATATCACAATATGTTCAGTAATCGAAGGTAGAGATGACTATTCGAAGTGGTGCGAGATTTCATGACTGACAGCAGACCCGTGATGCTCTTCTACGTGTGGGTGGATCTGCTTCCCGTTTTGGGTGACGATGGCCTGGAACCCGTTCTTGTGGTCCGCGGTGTAGTGGACCTCCCTCAGGGAGCCGTCGGCCTCCTTCAGCGAGTAGTAGCCCTTAACCTTGTCCCCGTCCCTCGACTCGTGGTGGGACTTGTAGTCGTGGGTGTGAGGATCGTGGACGGAGTACTTGAAGTGGTAGTTAGGGTGGCTGTCCTGAAAGGAATATCGATCGGATAAAAAAGTATAACAGTTAAAAGATGTATTAGCGTTTAAAAAAAGAAAAGTACGCACGTGTTCTTCTACTCCGCTGTGCTCATAGCCTTCGTAGCCGTGATCGTATCCAAAGCCCTCGTGACCGCCTCCGTAGCCTTCGCCTCCTGAGAGGTATTCGTGACCCAACCCTTCTGATAAGTATCCATGGCTCTCGAACTCAGCTCTGGAAATGGCCACAATAGCGGCAAGCCCGAGTACAATGATTCCCTATAAAAATATAAAAATTATTTATTCAAATTAGGACATTCTTTCAATTGCGAACTTATCTGTACCCCGGAAATAAACAACACCAATTAAGTTCTTATACCTTTTACCTGTAGCAGAATGACATTAGCAAGTTCTAAATCACGAAAGTTAAAAAATAATTTTACAGAAAATATGTAAAATATTCTATCTTCGGTGGTTACCATATGATCCTCATATGTTACATATTATATTATTGTCTTGCAGGGGTGATTCTTAAACAACTGGCAAGTTTCACGTGTTAAATTCTCACTATTAAAGAAGTCTATTAATTTAAGAAAAAAAAAAGGTATTTTGTGGATTTACCCACTATAAGAAATAGCGCCGTTTTCCCAATCAGTTACCATCATTAGGCGATTACAGACCTATGGTAATTAGATATTTTCATATTGCATGGTGATTACATCTTACACTAACCTATCTGTACCCCAGAGGTATACACTATGTCCATATATATAAATATATGTTTTTTATTAAATTAAATTTAACACCTTAGATTTAAATAGCATGATGAATGCTTTGTTAAATTTGTTTTTTGGTTACTTATAGAGTCAGCTTAATGAGCGTTTTTCATATTGTTATTGACGTTAGTAAGGGATTGGAACTATTTATCCAGCCATTTTAATCCATATTGGAAAATTAAATTCAATAAAAAATTGTCATGGTGATTTTTACCTTTAGGGTAGAAATGTGGTATCTTTAGTTAAAATGATACCTGATATTAGTGCTCAGAAATACTTATCATATTGCACGCTTGAAAAAATATCAGCTAAAGAAAAAATGCATCTTAGATTTATTTTTACTACACATTAAATAAGGGTTGTTTCTGGAACACGCATTAGTGATGAATCAAACAATCTTTAAACTCACTTTCCCTAAGGTATTTTCGGAGATATTCCAGAGATTTACAGTAGTCTTCTTAGCGTGCAATATGATATTAGGTTAGTGCAAGAGGATATTAATGTACTACGCTATAGATTTACTTGAGTCTCTTTTAACACCCAGTTTCCTCGAGTTACTATTTTTACCAATTAACAAGTAATTAATTGGTTGCTTTGTAACGAATTCACTAGTAATTAACGGGTTACAAAAGTAAATAGGTAAACTTGATAATCACAAGATGTGAACCTAAACTCTACAAAATTAAATCAAATGCGAAATAAGCAAGGTTCAAATCCCACCTATTATAGTAATAGAAACTAGAAAATCGTGGCATGTTTCAATGCAGCGAAGGAGAAAAAATACCTGAACTTTTCCTATTGAGTTTTGTAATTCTTGAATTAATAATCTTGGAGGAGAGACTTGGTATAACCGAAAACGCTGTCTGAAGCCAATGATTTTGTTTTTGTTTTATCATTGGAGGTGCCCGTATGAATTGAGAAGCTCGAATATCAAGGAGGAGAACTGAGAAACACTTTAATAAGCACAAAATCATCTTGTTATATCAATAAACACGCTATACTTTCACAAATTAATCACTATTGTCTTACGGCAAACACAACCCTCCTTCTTGAAACCAAAATATCCAAATTAAGTAAGCTGACCTAGCAATGAAAATTTCAAATATCATGTCCGTAGGAGGGAAAGTTTCTTTCTTACACGTTTTTTTCGGTTCCAAAATTAAAAATGTGAAGCTAAGTGAATTCAGAAAAATATAGGTAACAAATAGAAAACACGATATCTCATAGAAGGAAATTAGAAATAACCACAATTGAAGTCACAACATTGTTTTTCAGTTACACTGTTTGCTGCTAACGGTAGTATGGTGTGCGTTACCTGTAAACTGTTCATGTCGACCGCTGGACTGCGTGTGCTGCCATGCAAGGTGCGCCCGAGGTTTATATACATGGTCCCATGTTTCGCAGCCTGGAGATACAGTCCAGTTCCTGAAGAGCCAGGAGAAGAAGGTGAAAACACGTATTAATTAGACGTGGTGCGGTGATCCTGATGTAAATCCTATTAACAAGGGTCCAGGATGAGATGTAACTGCCTAAATCTGCATCGAGTTAGTCTTCGCCTCGGCCCGGGTCTCAAGGATGGCGTGCAGTTCCGCACCGCCAATCCGCAACACGGGTAAAGCCTGTTGAGTCCTTATTGAATTACGCCTTACAGCTTACGTAAGGTCTGTCGGTAATAGTAATCTGCAGTAACTAGGTCTTTGTTTCTTACATATGTGCTATACTCTGTCCAGGTCCACTCGAGCTAATACGAGTAATATTTGACGTCCAATTATACTTTAAAAAAAAAAAAAAAAAAAAAAACCTTAGCTTAGCTTAATGTGTTCCCATTTTACCGTCCAATGTAGAGGTTTGGTTGAATTTCCGCCAGACCTCCCAATCTGCGGTTTTAATTTTGGCTTAATCCCAAATGCACTTAAAAAAAAAAAAAAAATACTATTATATATACCTATAAAATAATTCAAGATAGGATTTTGATTGGTCTTTTTTGCTTTACTCACACCAGTTATTAATCTCTAAAATAGTGATTTATCTCAATATTAAATTAATAGTAGTGAAGAACAGATGATTAAAGTAATGTATTTAACAAGCTTGTCAAATGTAAACAAAAATGATAGTTTCGATGAATTAAGAACATGCTTTCATTGATTATAAAATACAATCAAATATATCCTCGTTATTGTATCTCCTTCTGTTAAAAAACTCACATAACACTTCCTCAATAAAAACTTACACAGGTTGAACCTGGTACCTTTATAACCAACGATTTCCTTTCTGCAATTTATCAAAATGCATCTGAATGCTGAAGATCGTCTTTGGTGAAAAGCAAGCTTCATAAAGTGTCCTTACATTTCCGTGTTTTAGGCAATATTCCAAACCTTTAAACGTCTTGCCACTGCTTTAAAATGCCACTGCTTCTGACTTCAGAACACGACTCAGTCCTTCCTGTATAATTTTTTCTTTTAAAATAGATTAAGTAATGGTATGATAAACACTAATTATATCAAAAAGTAACTGTTGTCGCTTAAGTAAAAAAGACCATGATTAAATATAAACCATTCATACTTACATACATCTCGCAAGTTTTAGAATTGCCTGAAATGGTTACAGTCATTTAATAATTAATAAGTACATGATCACATGTTTCGATACTTTACCCTCTTCTGGGTGGACCTAATGTAGGAAGCGATCGAATAGTGTCTTAGTTTGCGTTCAACAGCAAAGCATCTGGTTACTTTTGTGTCACCGTTCTGTCACTGGTAGCTAGCATAAAAACACTATCTATATACAAACACTTGTACCATTTGGGTGAGAAGAAAAGTGAAAAAAATAAATGTAATCACTAAATGATCATCTATTAATTTTTCGTAAAATTTTTCACAATTCATTTGTGTATTGATACATTTTCTAATATCCTATTCATATGCATGATATTCTTATATGTAATACATGTTCATAATATATGTAGCAATAATAAAGTTTACTAATATTTTCATAATTTTGTTCTAGGTTAGTAAAGAAATAAATATCGTCACAGTAAGTTCACGTTTTCATTTATTTAAATACTGAATATTTTATCGTTTTATTATTATTATGATATTTATATTATATCGTATTATTTTATCGTTTCACTCAGTTAAAAAAAAATCTATACTTAATTTTATAGTATTACATGTGAGGGATGGTGATGGTGATTTTTGTTTTACTCATATTTTTTTAATAGCTTGAATGTTAAATTGTACATTTGAAATAGAAAGTAATTCTTGTCATATCATATTCATCAAGAATATATCGTGAAAGAAGTTTTTCGGTTAAAAGATTTTTTTTCTTCCTATGCCTTTTTTTATCTTTCTCTTAGCCTTCTTTATTTTTTATCTTTCTCTTAGCCTAGCATCGAGCTTCTTACCACCTATGTTATTTCTCGAACTGATTGTGAGAGAAATAACATAGTTAGTAATATTATAAAAAATATTCTGTATATTGTTTGTAAGATGTTTTTAATCTGGAACACTAACGTTCTAAGTGTAAGAATTTAACCCTAAAATACTAAAGCTTAGTGTGGCAAACCCCATATGGGTGCCATTTAAAGGCTCGACCCTCAGCAATGCAGCCCTTAACTCACGAGTCATTCATTCCATGTCACATTAACACACTTTTTTCACTAACCATCTCAGTTTTTAATGAAATTTGGTACATAGGATACCTTCATGTAGATTAAGAAAATTACCAAATTTCAGCTTAACATCTCAACCTGTTTTCAAAATAGAGCTATGTAAACCCATTGAAAAACGAGCTTCCTTATGATATGCAAATCAATTTTACAAGGAGTAAAGAGAAATTTGTTTAACAGGATATCAAGAAGGAGACCAAATTAGTCTCAACAATACATTTTTTTATTTATAAGACGTTTCGGCTCTTTTGAGCCATCTTCAGTTCTAAAACATTTAACAATACAATTAATCAATCAAAAACATTTTTGAATACAATCATTTAAGATCTGTATTTAATATATATACAGACCAGAAAAACAGGCAGACAAATCATTTGAAATCACACAGGGCAGATACAACTCTCAACCAATGTTCCCCAAGACACCCAAAACACTCAGGGTGAGCAAAGGCCTATTATTTAGAAGACCCAAAACTATATCATGTACAGCAGCTGTATACTCCTAATTAAAATTAATGACCCATGCAATCCATATAAACTTAAGTATTAATTTTTCTTAATATTTCCCCATATTGTATATTGAGACCTTTAGTGTCTGTTTTAAAATTGACAGACTTGTCAATATTTTCTGCAATATACATTGCTTCTAATAACTTCCTCTTTTTGTTATTACTTTCTTTATGTAAAATGTGGGCCCCCTCAAAGTAAAATTCATGCTTGCTTATATGGTGGTGCTGAACTAGTGCTGACTTTTTCCAGTTCTCTTCACTTTTTTTACAATCGTTTTTATGCTGATAAAGCCTATCCTTTAAATATTGCCTAGTTTCACCAATATAAGTAGCTGGGCACCTCAAACAATCAATCTTGTAAACCAGACCTGACTGTAGATTTGTATCTATTTTATCTTTTAGATTGGTGTAAAAGTTTTGTATTTAGTTTGTTGGTTTGAAGGCCAGGCTAATGTCATCCACATCATAATCTTTGAATGACCTACCAATTGTCTCCGACATCCCCTTTACATATGTGCATTTTTGGAATTTTTTTATTACTGGTTTTTTACCTTGAACCACATCATTATTTAACTGAGTAGATACAAATTTACAGTCAGGTCTGGTTTACAAGATTGATTTTTTGAAGTGCCCGGCTACTTATATTGGTGAAACTAGGCAATATTTAAAGGATAGGCTTTATCAGCATAAAAACGATTGTAAAAAAAGTGAAGAGAACTGGAAAAAGTCAGCACTAGTTCAGCACCACCATATAAGCAAGCATGAATTTTACTTTGAGGGGGCCCACATTTTACATAAAGAAAGTAATAACAAAAAGAGGAAGTTATTAGAAGCAATGTATATTGCAGAAAATATTAACAAGTCTGTCAATTTTAAAACAGACACTAAAGGTCTCAATATACAATATGGGGAAATATTAAGAAAAATTAATACTTAAGTTTATATGGATTGCATGGGTCAATAATTTTAATTAGGAGTATACAGCTGCTGTACATGATATAGTTTTGGGTCTTCTAAATAATAGGCCTTTGCTGGAGGGTGTACTATAATGAATTGGACTTTGCTCACCCTTTGTGTTTTGGGTGTCTTGGGAAACATTGGTTGAGAGTTGTATCTGCCCTGTGTGATTTCAAATGATTTGTCTGCCTGTTTTTCTGGTCTGTATATATATTAAATACAGATCTTAAATGGTTGTATTCAAAAATATTTTTGATTGATTAATTGTATTGTTAAATGTTTTAGAACTGAAGAAGGCTCAAAAGAGCCGAAACGTCTTATAAATAAAAAAATGTATTGTTGAGACTAATTTGGTCCCCTTCTTGATATCCTGTTGAACAATATAGTCTCAAGAACTGAATGTCTTATAAGTGAGAAATTTGTTTGTTAAAATTTGAAACGTAGGAAAAGCGTATTTTTTAAAATTCTGAAGAAAATGAGTAGAGTCGAAAAGGTTGTCATTATTAAGTGCTATAAAAATTATGATGGGACATCAACGGGTTCATGCCTAAAATAATTATTAAAAATTTGAGTTTTGCTTGTGGATAGAAAAAACACAATTAAGCTAGACAATTAGCCACAATTAGCCTAATTTATCAAACTAATTTCTTTGAAACGTTGTCCAGTTCTGGATATTGTGATTTGACACATCCATTTGTCGCAATTCTTAGTATTTTTTTATCTTTAACAGAATGCTTATCTTTTTTCAAAGGATTGTAAAATTATTGCATTTTGTATCTTTCCAAGTCTACTTAATATAATCCACCAAAATCTTAAAAAAATAATTTTTATAGCACTTATTAATGACAAATGTTTCAACTCTACTGAATATTTTCGGAATTTTAAAAAATACGCTTTTTGAGAAATTCGAATTTGAAATTTTGTTTCAAATTTTGAAAAACAAATTTCTCTTTACTCCTATTTATTTGCATATCATAAGGAAGATCGTAGATTCTGTTTTAAAAAGACATCATTTTCAACTCTTTATCTTTTATAGAAGATTCTTAGATAGAATTTCAATTTCCAGATGATAAAAGAGGTCAAAATTGTGCCTTTTTCTATGGGGTTACATAGCTCTATTTTGAAAACCGGTTGAGATATTGAGTTGAAATTCGGTATTTTTCTTAGTCTACAGAAAGGTATCAAATGTACCAAATTTCATTAAAATCTGAGTTGGTGAGGAAAAAAAGTGTGTTTATGTGACATGTGACTCGTGAGTTAAGGGGTCGAGCCTTTAAACGGCACCATTATGGGTTTCGGCAACAATTTTCCACACGAAGCTTTAGTACTTTAGGGTTATAGTTCCACATTAAAAACATCTTACAAACGACATACAGAATAATATAATATTAAATTTTTATAATTACGCCTACATGTTTATTAATATTCAAACAATAAGTAGTTATATTTATCATCATTTATTTTTATTGTTTCTTTAGTACTTTCTAAATTGAAGTTTGGTCCTTTTTTGATGGTCGAAATGACTAAGGTTTTTTTAGTAATAAGGCACCTACTTACCTTTAGATTTAGTATACTAAAACCAATGAACGTAGAAGTGACCCAGGTAGGGTTTTGATAGAAGAATATTAAATACTAACAGATTTCTATGTCATGTACCGTAATTAATAAATTTTTTATAATTAAATGCAATAAAAATATTGGAAAATATTTTTATAAAATAGTCCGAAAAATTTATTTATGTTTCCCATGTAGATTTCCACCTGCGCTGCGGCGCATCGAGCAAATTTGGTATCTGCTGCTTTTGACTCTGACTTTCTTGAAACTATAATTATAATTTACTAAAGTAAGAGGTCTCTTGGCCACCTTCGTTTCAGTCGACGTCGAAGCTGACCAGGTAACAGGGAGGAGGAAAGAGAATGGATGAGTGGGTTAGGGTGATGTAGTGTTGAAGAGTGGAATGTTTGATATTTGTCGTGTATGGAAGATTTTACTGTCGGTATGTTTATGTCATTGTGCAGTGTATTATTCGAAATAAACCAAGGTGCATTTGTGATGCACCTGAGAATTTTGGATTGTGATGTTTGTATTTTGTTGATGTGGATGTCTTTCGCGGAACCCCAAAGTTCTGCTCCGTATGTCCAAATAGGTCTTAATAGTCGTGTAAATTATTCGCTTGTTTCTTAAGGTGAGTGTTGATCTGTAGTCCAGGAGATGTGAAAGCTGCTTGTACCGTCTGTTGAGTTCCAGTTTTTTAAATTTGGTATGTATGTTCCACGTGAGTCATTTGTCTAAGTACAGTCCAAGGTATCGCACGAAATTCTTTGAAGGAACTGGGTCATTGTTAATTGTCACAGGTGGGCAAGTAGATTTTCGTAGAGAAAAACTTACGTGACTTGACTTGGAGGAGTTAATTTTTATTTTCCATTTTTCGAACCATTTTTCTATTTCAAATAGATGACTTTGAAGGGCGAAGGATGCTATAGTAGGATTTTGAAGTGTTGAAACGATAGCTGTGTCATCGAGCGACTATCTATCTATTAGCGAAACTAAAGATAGTGGTGTGAGGGTGCTCAGGGATATCTGATGTGTAGACGGAATAGAGTAAAGGACTTAAAACACTACCTTGTGGTACACCCGCAAGTTGAGGAAAGAAGGAGGAAAGAGAAGAGTCAACTGAAACACAGAAATGCCGATTAAGAAAGAAAGATTGAAGAATCAGGAAGTAAGTAGAAGGAATGTGCGGTTTGATTTTCCAAAGCAAGCCCTTGTGCCATACACTGTCAAAAGCTTTCTCAATGTCGAGGAAAACAGCAGAGCAGTATTCTTTTTTCTCGAAAGCGACAGAGATTGCATCTACTATTCTGTGACACTGTTGAATAGTTGAGTGATAAGACCGAAAGCCAAATTGGTGGTTCGGAATCAGTTCACAACTTTCCAGGATTGGCTTTAATCTGTTTAGAAAAAGTTTTTCAAATATTTCCCCCATGATTGGAAGAAGTGCAATAGGACGATAGGATGAAGGATTAGTGGTGGGTTTGGAAGGTTTAGGAATCATTTTGATAGTGGAAAGCTTCCAAAGAAGAGGAAAGTAGGTTGTGCGCAAGATTGCTTTATAGATGTAAGTTAGAAAGATGACAGCTTTTCGTGGTAAGTGGCGAAGGATGAAAGGCGTGATTAGATCATAGCCAGGAGCTTTCTTATTTGGCAGTCTGTTTAATTCTTTATACTTTTCTTTAAGATGAAATGCTGGAGGAGGTGGTGACAGTGGTAGTGGTGTGGCAAGGTCGTCTTCTATTTCGTGAGTGATTCTATTGTCGTGAGTTTTGTCTGTCCCAAACACCTGAGATAAGAATACAGCGAATTCATTGGCTTTCTCTTCGCCCGTTATTGCCCAGGTGTTGTCTGTACGTCGTAGAGGATATTGGATGTCTTTTGTCTTTAGTATTCGTCTTGTTGCTTTCCATATTGATCCATAGGTAGGTTGTGATGGGGAAAGAACAGACAGCTTGAGATCGTCGATACATTTTTGTAGCCTTTTTCCTCGAGTATTTGATAATTGAGAGCCCCATCTTGTGTTTTTAGCGTTGAAGTCTCCACCAATTAGGAATGGTTTTTCACATTGCTGAGAAAAGATTTTTAAACTCATTTACTTATTGATACTTTTTTGTTGGGGGCAATATAAACTGAGGATACCGAAAGCTGGAATTTTGGAGAGTTTAGAGAAATGTTGGTATATTGAATAGAATTTGTTGGTGCAGCTGTTAACAAATGATGATTTAACGATTTGTCCACTATAATTGCCGTGCCTTCATGAGCTTTATTATCGGGGTGGTCTGTTCTATATATTTCGTAACGTTTAGTTTAATTGTTTGTTTGTCCGTTAAGTGAGTTTCTTTTATCAGTGCAATGTTTATGTCCTGTTTTTTAGAAAAATTTCCAGTTCGTTTTTATGTTGGAGCAGACCATTGGAATTCCACAGGAGTATTCTAACTAAACTAATTTTGTTAGCAATTCAAGAATGGGAGATAGAAGGAATTTCAGTTCAGATAGGAAAGGTTCAATGGAAGATTTTATAGCCGAAGAGATATCAAACGAAGAGGAAAGAGGGTGAGCAGAAAGAGTGGAAAGGCAATTCCCTGTTACCTTTGGGTATCTATCTATTTAGTAATAAAATGTAAATTCTCTAAGCATTGATTCGAACTTACAGCAACTCAATGCCTTACCAATGAGGTACCCCGCGAGATTCCTTACCATAGAGGAGTGTAAGTCTTTATATATAAGATTAAAAAAATGTATAATCCTTTCCTATTACACAGTCATTTATATAGTCCATTCCACATCGACATGGCAGTAGATCTCGTGCGCTGTTGCCAAATCTTCAAATCTATTTCAAACTTTCAAAGTACCCGAAAATGAAAAACTACATTTTTTTTTTTTTTTTTGAATTTTATAATGTGCAGAATTGGATTCTCTATCAGCCTATCCTAAAAATAAAACATATATAGTAGGCTGTATGCAAGCTCCTTAGTGTAATTATGGTTTTGGGTACATTTCTACTCAACATTTTTATTTATTTCTCTTTAAGTTAATATTAGAGCAAGTCATAGAATCAGTGAACAAAGTGAGTCAGGAAAAAATTAAATAAAAATTGGACACTAATACCACATGTTTATTGTGTAACTTTATACAACAACAAAAATACGTCTCTATAATAACATATAAAAACGAATAAACAATAAAAAAAAGGAAACACTTATACAAAAATATTCTGATTGCACTTTTCAACAGCTAGATTACAACTCCCTTTGGATTTGACAAGCCGGCTAGGACTAGACATTGGGGCTGAGGAGAGTTCAGCTGGGGGTTAGTGGTCATCGCCGGTCTTGTAGTGGGCGGGGTGGTGCCCGTGCCCTGACTTCTTCACCACGGCGTTGAACCCGTTGTGCTTGTCGGCCTCGTAGTGGACCTCCCTCAGGGTCCCGTCAGCCTCCTTCAGGGTGTAGTAGCCCTTCACCTTGTCGCCCTCCCGAGTCTCGTGCTGGCTCTTCACGTCCCCGGTGTGCGGGTCGTGCACGTCGTACTCGAACTTGTAGTGTGCTGGTGCCTGTAGGGAGGAAGGAAGTACCGGGATTAGAGAAGAGCACATGCACAAACTTAAAGTTTAGTCAATTACAGGTTGTCCACCGGATCTGGAATACCTAGAGAAGTCATGGAAAACACTCAAATGTTAGTGTATTTTACAACTTCGGTAACGCGAGAAAGACTTAATTCTTTAGCTTAAATATCAGTTTTGGTCACATTCTATAATTTCTACTAAATTACGGAAATTTAAAATTAAAAAAAAAACGTGATATCAGGTATGCAAGAAATCTCTTATGGATCTGGAACTGGAGGGATGCAGGAGGGGACAGAAGCCATTGGCGAAGGCTCATTTAGACCGCCTATATCAATACCGGCTTGTTATCATACGCCAAAGATATAAATATAGAAGAAAAATGTTCTATAGATCTAATATAAAAAAGTTTGATGATAGATTCCCTTATAAATAGTACATATTATGTTAAATTGTTAGTCATTTAATACCTTTAATAAAATTCTAAATTTCGTTAGGAAAAATGCCAGTTGGTTGGGAAAGTTATAAATTTGATTTGTTGTTTTGTAAAATTCCAGATTGAACGTACGGGATGTGCTGTATTAGCAGCCAATTAAAAAACATATTCCATATTTTAAGAAATTTATTTTAATTGCTTTGAAGCCTTAGTGGACTGGCATTTGTTCGATTCCAATCTGCATAATAAATTTTGACTGTCTACTTTGACTCTAATTGGATTTGAATTCTGTAAAAAAAAACTATACATCCTCTTATAGTAAAATAATAATAAAAAAAACAAAAGTATGAGTATTTTTTTAACAAGAGCCTACTAATGACCAATGGATTGAAGATTATGTAATAAATTTTATAAAATTTCATTGCAGTTCTTTGCTTGGATATAGAGGCGTAAACCACGGTTATTTTTCAATTTGCATGGTTTTTACACTAGGTTCAATTACACAAGAGTACCATTTGTTTTATATTTTCTTATTTAATGGTTTGATAATATTTGATTGCCTCGGTCAGGCAATGCTAGTGCTTCTTTTAAAATTCAATTTTTAAAGTTTAACCATTTCGGCTAAGTTCGGTTTATGTTACCGAAATATTAGTGCTCATACCTATATAACTAAACTACTTGTTCGGTTATATTTGAAAGTGAAACTACCAAACACAAAGCATACGCTTGTTGCGAAACGATTATACTTCTCGTTACACTTAGCTGGTTACTCGTTGCGTCGGACGCGGTGCGTAGAGGAACCGGGAAGGCAGTTGCAGTAGTTCCTCCACAGTTACTCCACCAGACCCTCTTGTTCAGGGAGCATGAAGATCGCCCATCCCTCGGCCCTTCCACACCCCCCCCCACACACTCCCCATTACTCGCCTCATGGGAACAATTACACAACGGATCTGCTGCGGGCTACCGTAATGGAGGTATCCAGTGGATTTCACGCCGCGGGCTGGGTAGGATTCTTTCGAAACCGCAAAAAGTCTTTTCTTTACATCGCGACAATAACTCAAAAAGAAAAAAAAAGATGTTTCCCAATGATACCTTTCATCGAGGTCGTGTTTGGTATAAAATGTCGCCGAGACCGTATTAAGTAACAAGGTGCAGTACAATCGGTACACAAAGCCGATTTATTATCTGATTCTCCATACTTGAGCCACTGTATTGACGGAATAAGGCAAAGGTGAGTGAGAACAAATTTTATCTCAAAGGATCTTTATCATACCCATTGCAGTGATAATTTCTTATTTGACATAGTACGCTATGTTGGTTCGGCGATTTTTGAGAATAGTTTGGGTACTTGGTAGTTTTTTTAGCAATATAACTTACTAAAAGTATCGAAAAGTCCTTTTTCATTTTCAAAACCCTTTACCAAATCTTTACCAAATCTTGTTATTTCACCTTGGTTCTTCTACTTATATTGTTTAACAAAGAAAAAAAATTATTATACTTTTTTGTTATACATAATTAGATGCATTTTATTGACTATCAACAGTTCTCTGTTTGAATTTTTGATTAGACTACAGTTCTTTTTTTTAATTAATTAATGACCTTATTTATAATTTTTCCAATATTTTTATAATAAGTACTGTCTATATCCAAATAATGGAGCTCGGTTTTGGAAAAAAAAATATCCCGTTAATAGAATGAACAAAATATTTATAGTATGTTTATTTCTTGCTCTGAAGTCTTAGGCATGCTTCGCTTTTCAATAATTTTCTTACTTTAGTATTATATAACTAATTATTTATATTATATTTACAATTGATTAGCTATATAATTTTTTTATGAGAATTGTTTGTCATTTGTATTATATAATCTAGGGACTGCTGTCCGTCCTGCTGCCGTGTACGTGTTCGATACGGTTCTTGATTTTAAGAAAAAAGTGAAATTAAGATAAGACAGATAATTCGATACAGACGTGACTCAAGCTTCCATGCAATTTCGTTGGTTTGTATTATTTACTGTAAATCTTTCTTTGTTTTGATTTTTATTTAATTTATTTTATTTAACCTACACCTTTCTATTTTATCAGTGATTTATTTTTATTATTTTATTTTAGTGATTATTTTTATTTCGTCTTATGAACGTTTTTAAAAGATGATTTTGTTTTTTTTCGTAGCTCATAACAACATAATAAACTAATAACACAACCAGAATCGTTTGGCAATTTTTTATATGTAATAATATTTATATGAAACTATATTTTATTTTTCAAAGTCACTAGCCGTAAAATACTAAATTTATCTCTGATCATTGGAGAGTTTCATTTATATATATATGTTTAACGCCCATTAATTAAACTCATATCTGATTTATTTTAAGTATATTTCCTTTTTTTTGCTTTTACTTTTATTCGAATGATTTGTGCATTATTTTTTTTTCTAAAATTATTGTCACATCTAGGTGGATACACACATAAAGTGTGTATCCAGCAATTAATCTTAACTTAAATTTAAATTTTATTTAGATTAATCCTCATGACCCGTGTCACCGCCACGTGTTACGGGTTTAGCGTTCATTTCTTATTTTAAATTTCAGCCTTCAACTAACTCGTTTGAACTTACAAAAATAGGGAGAATTATGTTGAATTTTTTCGCATAAGAAAAATAAAAAGTTTTTTGTTTAATTCTGCAGATCTCAATGCCAATATTTGGTCAGGACTGTTATACCTGTTAGTGAAAAAAAAAATAATAATAAAATTTTCCACTGATAATTATAATCAGTCAATATTCAATCCACCGCAATTATTTTCTGTTAAGAATTAGGTCATTTTATTCACTTCTTTAATTTTGGGATAAATACTCAAAGACCAATTCATGTTTAAACAATTTAATCGAACTAATGCTATATTTCACTGTAAAAGAAAAAAAAACTTTTTTCTCATTTTCAACCCGAATTCCAAAATTTTGAGTGAAGAAGTCAACTAAAAAATCAATTGCGCTTCTTTTTGAAATAAAATGGATATTTAAAAGTATTCCAAATTTTCTACATTTACTAAAGAGTCCACCGAAGCACATAGCCGCAGTACAGGAAATGTATTTCCGTAATGTACGTATGAATTTACATTCAATCAAAAAGTATTGAAATTCCAAATATCCTTAAAAAATTATCCAAAAGTTGTATAATTACTATAATAATTGGCATGTAAATAACTTATTTAATTTATACTACACAAAACTAAAGCTTTAATGACATCCATGCCGCTAATTACCTGGTCGAGTAGATGCTGAATATTGTAATGAATGATTAAAAATAAAAAAATCACCGAAAAAAATCATATTAAGAGGTTTTTGAAACACAATAGTTTTCTGAATTTTAGTATATTCCTTAAATTATAGTTTTTAGACTGTTCCTATCCGAACAGTAACCTGTTCCTAGTAAAAGGTTATTAAACCATGATATAACTACAGCACCTTAACAGTTACTATACTCACATGGTAGTCGATGTCGTGGCTGTGGTGTCCATGGTGCCCGTGGTCAGCATGACCTACATCGTCTCCATGACCTCCATGACCGAACCCAAAGTCTCCACCTCCTCCGTGGGTCGGGTAGGAGAGGGTCAGGCCGATGAGGGCTACTGCAACTGCTAAGCTCAGAGTCTATGGACAATAGCAAAGTACTTTAATGACTGTTCCGTTAGTTCCGTCTCGTTACATTTCGTCACCCTTTACTTTTTTGATTCGGTTACATTGTATTTTTGTACCGTTACAGGATTAGTGCGATTACAACTTTTTTCTCTGTTTTTATAGGCGACTTTAATAGTTAGTTACTGAACCTTGTCCAATTTTTAATATAGTTTTAGTGGGGGGAAATTTTGTATTTCTTTCCTGCTATCAAAAATGTTTTATTGAGAACGTACCATTCAGTTTTATAATGTAGTATATGGCCAAAGTTTTTTGATAAAACTTTTTATTTAAGTTAGTTGCACAGAATTATTACTTCCCCCAAGCAGAAAGGAAACCTTTCAACATCTGAAAATCTTTAATATTTTTCATATGCTTACGACTTTATTATATTGATTTTTAATCATTGGTCATTAATGATATTTGTTCAAACCACGGGACTATGAATTTCGGAATAATTTATAATTAAATCCTAGATTGAAATATATCATTGAATAATTATGTTCTTACTATTTGAGGTTTGATTTCAATAAAAATATTAAGATTTAATTCGTTATTTTTTATAAATTCTTTCCTCCACGAAACAGTTGCGTAATTGTATATATTGATCAACAGAACTATAAGAAAATAATAATTGCATCCATTATTATTAGTAATTTTTTATTCATTCTGTTTATTTAGAAAATCAAGGTAACTGTTCTTTAAAGAAGTAACTGTAGTGATTCTTTTTTAAATAATACTTTAGAACTCAATCAAATTACTGTAAACTATAAAATTGGTTCAAGTTATTAAAATTTAAATAATTCTAGATTGTGCTTGTAATGAAATTTGTGAAGGAAACTAAAATTATCGAGCTATTCGAATTACAGAGCTATTAATCATACACCTCAAGTACCTTGTATTTCTTCTTGCTATATCAGAACGGAAGGCCAGGCTATTGTTTCAATATTTTAAAAGAAATTTTCGATCATAATTGTTTTACGATCACTGTATGATATATTATTTCATAGTTGTAAATCATGAGATGTAATCAAGTGTAAATCGACAATAAAAAAAATACTGTTATACCTTTGTGATTGTTTAATTGTAGCAATTAATTTAGGAAAGCGATTCAATAATAGCTGTTGCACCTCCTTTTAATTGATTATAGTTAATAAATTAATTAGATTATTTTTCCCAATTATAACCTCAAATTTAATTTAAGTCGGGACTTAATTGTAACTTAAAATTTAGAGCGTTTTAGCTTACCTTTGACATGTTGATGCTATATTTTGTGATTTCGGACTAGAGGAAGAGATGTGTAGTGAACTGAAGAACTAACTGGTTTTTGACAGTTGTCGGACACCCCCTGACTATTTATACTCGGCGAGGCCGCGACGTAACTCCCTGGAGGGGGTGGCTAGCGGGGGTCCTTGCGTCGGTTTTTCCATCCCCACCCCCGGGGGTGGTAACGAATTATATCAAAAACTATGACTTATGGCCAACCGAAAGACCGCAGAATGTTTTCCAGTGGTTATGCTGGACTGGACTCGGAGCCCTGGAGTGTTGGTAGTTTCAAACCTCTCCCGTCCATTGTGGAGCCAACCTGGACCAGTCTTCTTCAGTCTCTTGGCGGAGTGTTCCGTCCCAGGTGTTGGTGTCATGTGTAGCCTCGAGTTGGAACTTAAGTTCTTCTCTAAGTTCCACGGGTAGAAAATGCTCCTGGTCGATTATCTATCAGCATCTATTAGCAGGAAATAGTTCATCTTTTTTTTCACCTTTACCATTTGAAAATGTCCCTACGATTCAAATTTTTACCATAGGTACGTTGAAAATTTACGGTCCGCTATTAGCAACCTCAAAGTTGGTACCAACTCTGTGAAAAGAGTTGATTCTTCTCTTTATGTGCATAACTATTTATTCACCCCTAAAGAGACAAATGAGTGAGTAACAGAGATGCGCTTTTACGCCTAAATTATTATTTATTTACATTTTGCAGTAAAGAATGTAAATAACTGCTTGGAGTGCTAGTAAACCGATAAACAATAAAGTAATGAATATTATTAAAAATAAATAGATATATAAAATATTTAACTATAATTATAACTAAATTAGTATCATTTGGAATCCGAAAAATCGGACTATCGTTTTAATTTATTTTGAGGCTCCTGGCATATCTATCTATACATAGCATACGTGCAGCTGTAGAAACTTTTTATTTCGCTATTTGATAAATTTGAATAATTGGACATGGTGGCTTTCTCAAACGAGTGGCTAAACTTCGGTTATTTTGTAGTCTTGTTCTTATCTTATGTCAGTATTTCTCTTTTCATATTATAGGAATTGAAATGGACAGGTATTTAGTAATTCCTGATGTATGTCGACTCAAATCAACTTGGTTTCATTTTTTTATTCTCTAACGAATTTTTCACTGCAGATTTAGGTCATTAAAATTAAAATTAAGAACATAAAATTTATAAAACCCGTTCTTGTCACAACCCGGTTTTGCTTAAAAGTTTTGTTAGCTTTTTTCCCTGTGACTGCAAACGATATTTACGAGGACTTGTGCTAGCGCTAAAGCCAATATTGTTCATATTGATTGAGGTTACTGTTCACTGCTTATGTCCAAAAGCTTGAACACTTTCCCATCAAATGGCTCCAACGGCTGATTAAAGCAAATAGAATTTTTCAGTTAAGTTCCCTGAAATTAGTGTGTGTTTTTTTTTCCTGAAATTCAGTATATCCCAGAATATCACTGAATTTGATGTCTTCGTTTGTTTTTAACTGACATTTCGTCGTCAGCATGCTAAAGTAACGAATGTGCAACTAAAATCCTATTCATATTCGTTATTTTAGCATGGTGGTGACGATTTGACTGACTTATGGTTTTGCATTGAGCATGTAATTGTCAAGCATGTAATTATTTGTTTCGTTTTTTCATGTTATTATTCAGAGTTTTCTAGTAATTTATTATTTCTTTGTATTAAAAATAAATAAATAAAAACTGAATGTACTACACTCTTTAGTTATCAATAAGAAGCAATATTTAATATTATAATTCTTAAGTTCTAAGCAATTCCTTATTATTATAAGGGATGATTAAGTAAGTTAGCAATGAGTTGGAAACAATTTTTTGCGGTCTTCATTAATCTTTGGTAGAACGATTACTAAGTATGTATAAAAAAAAAAATCTGAAAAAAATAAATAAATTGTGGGGTCAACTGTGGTTTAGTGGTTAGCCCACTACTATACAGAAGTAGGTCTTGTAGCCCGCATGGTGCCTTTAGGATTTTCACGAAGACACACAAAAACCTTGGTTATACCGTCCCTCGGATGGGACGTAAAATAGAGGTCCTCAGCCTCTACAAGGTCAGCTCCTCGTTCAAAACCTTTAACTTAATTTTACGTGGATAGGCAAAATTTTAGGGCTTGTACAATAAGCTATTGAAGCATAAGGTGACGTTTAATATAGAAACTAAAATCAATTGTTCGAAAATTATTGATTTTTCGTACCAAATGAATGTTGTAAATCACACTGAGATGTGTCATTTAATTGATTTGTGTCAACCAATCTTGATATCAAACATCAGTAGAAAATTTTGGGATTCCTAATCTGTTATTTATTCATTTTTTTCACAGATTAAAAATCCTCAAATATTTTCTTATTGGGAATGTATCTGCAAAAAATAATTAGTAAAAACAAAATTAGCTTTTCGAAAATTTCGCATTGATGGAATCGTGTAATTCATTTTCCTCAGTCTGTTATTGTGTTGTACTTTTCATTAATCTCAATTACATGCTTCTAATTCCTGATAATATTTTTCTACTAAATTAATAATCTTTAATATTTGAACAATTTTTACTTTCACTTACCTATATATGAAATATATAGTAAGTGGAAGTATTGCGATCGTGAAAAATTTCGACTTCCGGTTTTCAACGGAAATACACGTTTTGGGGTCCCCTGAGTCCAAATAACCAAGTCCCGCGAAATGGTCTGTGTGTGTGTGTGTGTGTCTGTGTGTGTGTGTGTGTGTGTGTGTGTGTGAACAGACTAGCTCAAAAACTATAAGCCGTGCGACCCTGAAATTCGGTATTTAGTGTATGTATATTCCCGCAATGTGACAGCATAAATTTCATCAAAATTGCACAAAGGAAGGGGGTACTTTATTTAATAACTTTTTAAGTTTTTTTCGATTTTCTCGAAAACGGCTCTAACGATTTTGATTAAAATGAGTATTTGATCTATTTATATGCCCGATATATGACTGTGAAAATTTCATCAAAATTGACCAACCGGAGGGGGTACTTTACTTAATAAATTGTGTATCATTTTCATGTGTTTTTTTATTTACTCAAAAACGGCTTTAACGATTTCGATCAAACTGGGTATTAGATGTATGTATATGCCAAAGATGTGATAGCCGTCATTTCATCAAAATTGATCAACCGGAGGGGGGACTTTACTTAATAAATTTTGTATAATTTTCACGTGTTTTTTTTATTTACTCAAATACGGCTTTTACGATTTTGATCAAACTGGGTATTTGATGTATGTATATGCCAAAGATGTGATAGCCAACATTTCATCAAAATTGATCAACCGGAGGGGGGACTTTACTTAATTAATTTTGTTTTATTTTAATTAATTGTAACATTTTCACGTGTTTTTTTTATTTACTCAAAAACGGCTTTCACGATTTTGGTCAAACTGGGTATTTAATGTATGTATATGCCAAAGATGCGATAGCCAATATTTCATCAAAATTGATGAACCGGAGGGGGCACTTTATTTGATAACTTTTTTTCCAATTTTTCGGTTATCTCAAAAACAGCTTTAACGATTTTCATCATATTCGTCTTGTTTAATGAAAATTAGGTGTTATTTAATATCAGGTAAGCGTTATCATTATTAAAATGTTCTGAGGGGATTATTGAGCAAATGAAAACAAAAATAAGAAATGAATGTGGAAAAATGTGTAACTTTGAGAAGTGGCATTAACAAAACGCATTAATTTCTTATCTAAGTAACTTGGTAAGTGAAAGTTGTGTGTTGCGAGCACGCACCAGATTTTTAAATTTAAATTAGATGTTTAAAAAATATTTTTGTTGACAATGAACTCCCTGTGTCTTGACAATCATGATTTATTTCAATTATTATAAATGCTACTCGGTATCTGATAGAATAGGCGTTTTATGCACGAGTGAATTTCATACCTTTCACTGAAACAGGTAAAGAAAAACTATTTTCTTCTCTTCCGTGTTGGCATTATCGTAATTATGCTTAGGTGTTTCTGAATGAAGAAAAACTGAACGAAGCTCAAATTAAATAAAGAACAACTTCTAAAAATGATAGCCTTAACTGAAACATAAATTACACATTAAAAAACGGAAGAACTCAAATGAGATGGTATTTTATATAACCAGTTAAATTGTTTATACCTCAACGGCGCTGGTTTTTAATATAAGCTGTATTAAAAATAGCTCAACAAATAGGTAGTAACAAATAGTAATCATTCTAGTGAGTATTTTTTATTATTATTACAATTTTCTGTATATTATCATTATTCTCTTAATTATTTTCAATGTACTAAGTTTTCTTATCAGATTTTAAATTTTTATATTTTAAAAAAATTCTATATTCATTTTAGAAAATATTTTTTTATATTGTATATAAAATGAATAAATAATTTTTAAATTGATTCTGCAAAAATCCCTGATGTTATTATTAAAGATGTAATTCATCCTGTATTAATTAATGATTATATTTTGTGATAGATGTTTGTAATGATTTTGATTTTACTGTTGAAAAAAAAGCAAGAAAGAAATATACTGAATAACAAGGCAAAAACGTTTTGTACTCAAGGGTGTACTGGGGTGGGAACAGTTAATTGATGTTTAATCAATATTCTTATGAATAAAATGTATGTGAGAGGCAATGTTATTGAGTACCTATTTAATATGACGCGCCATTATAGATATGGTGTTTTAAAGAAACAATTTTTAATTTATAAAACCGTATAAATTTTTAATCACATGTAGCAGTAAGGATTGCCGTATGTCTGAAATTTATACTGATTTGAAATAAATAGTTTTGTTGAAACTAAATACTTATATACTCATTATACTGGTCACACTTTAATTCTCTCATAAAATATATTATCAATTAATTATTTGAACAGGGTTAGAGACTTCCTAGTTTTGAGGAAAAGTAATTTGGATCTTAGTTTCTACTATTATTTACTTTATTTTCTATATTACATACGTTTCGGCCTCCAGGGCCTTCAATGTCTTAAAATAACAGCTATATCATTTTCCTCATATATTATCAATGATTATTACATACATCAAATTTCTTCAGTTCATAAACATTTTATCAAGATCTGATCAACTGCTTCAAGACTAAATTCGTATTTTATTTTTAATCAGTTTAATTTAAAAAAAATAAAAACTAATCCCCTAGTTGGCATATTTGTATATTTCCTACAGAAATACAAATTAGTTTTCACGATATTGAAATCTCCGTTTCTTGATGACAATACCTTGCCATTATTCATTCAGGAGGCTGTCCATTTTTCGCTCGAAAAACAAATTTTGAATAATTTGATTTGAAATTAAATAACGAAATCTTGATTGAAAATGAGATTTTATGGAATATTCATAGTTTTAAGAAATAAAATATTCTTCATGGATTAATCCTCAATCAAACATTGTTCTCGGTATTTCATATAAGATTCCTAAAACAAAGTCTTTAAGTACTTATATGCCTTTTTTAACTATTCAGTCAATTTTTAGCTAACTCGGGCATCGAGGTGGCAAGAAATGAGAAGATATCGCTCATTCCTTTCAAACTTTTCTAAAAACTTGATTTTAAAGGAAAGTTAATTTAAACTTTAAAAGTAGAAAAAATGTATACTCACTAATTAGTTTAATATCCGATTAAATTTTTATTAAGCTGCGGATCCTATTAAATTATAACCTTTTTTCTCTGTTCATAGAAGAACAAAATATAAACTTTTAAGCAGCCTCTGTTGATTTTATGAGGTTCAAAATGCATTTAGTGGGGCTTGCATTGATTTAAAAAAAGGCAATCTTGCAAGAATATAATGAACAAAAGGACTCTTTGAGATATGACGTTGTCGGATTGTGCGATGTTTGCTGCATATTTATTGAGTAAGATCGTTGAGTAGATTTAAGTTTTCGTTCTATCTATCTTAGTAGATATAAAGTACTCTTTCAGTTATGTTGTTTTTGAAAATACCATAAAATAGTAAAATCTTTTCTTTTTAAAGAACTTAAACGAAGCAACAGTTTATAATATCGCTGAATAAATAAGAATGAATATTTACTAGCATAGCCAGACAGAAACTAGAAGATGGCCGTGTTGTCGAAACGTGGTCATTTAAATAAATGAAATCATGAAAAAAATAAGTTGTCCTGGTGATTGCTCCTACATAGTGGTTTAGATCTACTAAAACAAATAGAACAATTTAATCCCAGGAATTTAGAGGACCAGTTATAAATTGGAAATAATTCTGTTTTCGGACATACCTGTCTAACTAACCATATCGAATATTATTTCGAAATCATTTCCCACGCCGAAGCTTCGGAACTGAAGTATGTAAGTGGAGCTGCTGACAGTGACTATTCTGATATCATATGAGATCGCCTGCCGCCTCTACGAAGACATTTCAAACGACTCGTGACGATTTCTCGATTCTACTTCTCAAAATAATATCACTTTCACAATGATCCACTACCTTGGGCTTTATCTGGAATAATGTATTTATTCCATTGGAATCTTCAGAAGAGACAGAAATGATAAGAAATTTCTCGACGTTTCCAGAACTGCCCCCAAAACTTTTGAACAATCTGCCCTAGTGTAACAATTGATCTGAAAGGCAGATAACTTTTTCTTAAAAAATAGATATTTTGTCTTAAGGAGTCGAGCTTCGGGACTTTCCATCTACGATCCTACGATACCCGTTATGTCTAATGCTAACTCACCCTAACCCTCTTTCTTTAAAACGCCCTCTTGCGTTGATGAAAGAAGATGGTCTCCATGTTGAACTATTATTTTTACGAAGCAGTTATATCCTTGCTGTATTGTAAATTTGATGTTTCAAATCTAATATTCGTTTTTTGACTTTTCACTGCTAAATTAAACACACGACTTGTCACACTATGCATTTTTTGTTTACCTACATTAGTACCTAAAGATAGAAATAAGATTTGAGGTATGTTTCATGGAAAAGAAGGTGACCTTGTAGACATTACTGTTTTAATATTTCCCCGAAGTATTGCGCTAAACAATATTTATACAGTACGAATCATTGGAGTATTAATAGAAATGGGAAATACCAACAGTAAAAAAATCTGTGATAGCTGACGACTTTAAGGTGACTGTAGATTACTCAAACTTGTCTCAGCCGTTTCCAAAAATCCATTTTGCTGTATTTCAGGTGGGGGTTGACCTCGACATTATTCCTTCTGAATCTTAAAACACTTATGAAAATTGTTTCATTTAACATTGAAAACATTATTTTCTAATTAAACCCCTAACTGAAAAGAAAAATCAATAATTATACAATCATTTGAATTTTAAAAAATTGATATTCCCATTTTTGAGTCCATTACTTTATTTATTTATAGATTCATAAAAGCTAAAAAATATTTAAGATCAAATTAATTCCAACTTGTATAAACAATTTTAATTATAGGAATATCCTTCTAACCTATTCCTATATTTCTTGAGGATTGGATATACCAACTAAGAAATGCACTCTTAAAAAACTGGAAATTGAATTTACAAACCAAAAAGTCCGATCTTGTAGAAATAAAACAAGAATGCAGTAAATGGGACAAAAGCTTAAATAGTTCCAGAAAAGAAGCAACCTTATTAGTCCCTTAAACATAGCACACTGCGACTTTACCATGGATATTAACTTAGAAGGTCTTGAATCACCAACCTGTGAAAAGTATGAAAATATACCGATAACAGTTAAGCACTTCCTGAAAGACAGTTACCAATTCAATGCAGTACGAAAGAAGTTAAAAATGCCCAAAAGCTTGAAAGATGCAGAAAAAACAACCCTGACTCTATTTGAATACCTAAAGCAGCTAGAAAACACATATAAATAGAATACAAAAAGGAGGTCATGCCAGTCACCCTCCAGGGTAGAAGCATAAAATAAAATAAAGATGAAACAAGCAAACTTCCAACCTTTGGTAGCCGACTTCAACGCATTGGTGGTTCGAGAGTCAGGGCTGTGTGGCTGCTACTGGAAGATATAGAACTTTGGGCTCGGATAGAGTCCTCTAACACTAAAGGAAAGCTCCCTCTATCAAATCGACATCAGAAGAAGCAAAAGACTCTAGTTACAGAAAAATTAGTTTGTTATACATAGCTTCGGAGGCTGGGAAAAAGGCACATTTGCCAGGTATATGTGCCCCCAGACCGTACCAGTACCAAGTCATTTATTGGGCAATAAGAAAATACCCTTTGTTGCGGTATATTATGGGATATGGTTATATTATCTCATGCATTTCACCACTAAGCTTAGAATGTTTATGGTATATTCACATGTAGTGAGAATTTAGGATAATAATAAAATTAAATAATTCATGCGAAACATAAAATACTTTTGTTCGAAATAAATATTGCATAACACACATAAAGAATATATTTTTTTCTATTTGATTCCTAATATGAGGCTTGTAGCTAAGGCTTGGACATTTTGGGCCACCTGGCTTAAGGCTCCACATACCTACTATATTTTTGAGAATTCCTTAGTAATTCTTCTTAGGTGGGCAGAATGTCCGAGAGAGCTTAAGTGTTGGGATATGCTTTTGACAAACATTGATTATCACAAATTTTTATTTAAAATAATAAGCACTAAAAAATTGGAAGGGAAGGAAAAATACAAACAAAACAACAGGAATTCTTCATAATATTTCATAGCTTTGTCAATCAATTCCGATTCAATATTTGTTCAGCTTCTCTTGCACTCTAATTATATGGTATTTCAAATGATTCCTCCCTCCACTTAAAACTCTAAAGAATTATAATTTTAAACACTAAAATATATGTTTAAAAATTTTTATCCCGTATATCATCATTTAACCTAATCTGTGATGTGTTAAATCTTGCTGATTTAAGTGTAGGTATATAAGTGTATATACGTATTTCTCTCTTTTTTGGTTCATGCGTAAGCAATAATATTTTCCTTGAGATGCTTATGTGTTGACAATGGTGTTTATTTTTAAACACTTTTCATTGGTCTGGTAATAAAGGTATTAGTAAAATTTATTAATAGAAATGCTGTGAAAATTATTCCAGCTTTGCTCTGTGCAGTATTTTTTCACCATTCGCAATATTTTGTCAATTATTAGTCAAACTAATATCTAATTTATGTTGAATAATGTTCTATTCTGTAGTTTGCAAATTTGTCAGTATATTGGTTTACATGTTTATGTCAGAATATTTAATATTATTTACAAATTATTGTTATATTCATGCCGCTTAGCGGTAGGCTGGTTAAGTGCCTTGGTCATCTGGGAAGTGTACTCCTCTACTCCTCAAACAAGAGGAAGGAAATATTTTTATATTTTCATTGCTATTTTCTTTCAAACACCAGAAGCAAGTATTTATTTTATTTTATTACAATAATTTATTCAAATATTAAATCTTACTTGTTTTTAGTTGGGCTTATGATATTGATTAGGGATAGTGAGGGTAAGTAATATTTAAACATACAGTTCAATCTATATTAACGATCATACAAAATACAAAACATAACTTTGGTAACCTTACTTATAGTAAGTAGCTAACAATAAATATACACGGTGTGGAGGTAAAGCTAGGTCGGATATCACAATGTTTGGTCCCTCATTGGTAGCGTTGGTGTTCGCTGGCTTAGTGGTGTCCGTGTCCGTGTCCCCCGTGTCCGCCCTCTTCGTGGTGGCCATAGACCGCAGGGTGTGTGGCGTGTCCCGTCCTCTTCACCACGGCGTTGAACCCGTTCTTGTGGTCAGCCTCGTAGTGGACCTCCCTAAGGGTACCGTCAGCCTCCTTCAGGGTGTAGAATCCCTTCACCTTGTCGCCTTCCCTGGCTTCTTGCTGGCTCTTAACGTCCCCGGTGTGAGGGTCGTGAACTTTGTATTCGAACTGGTAGTGAGGAGGGGCCTAAGAACAAAATCGAAACAACCACATTCAAGATATAAGTCTAACTTAAACTTAATTATAAATTAACTGAGATATCTTACGTAGTAGTCAACATGATCTCCACCATGACCTCCATGACCGGCGCCATGACCGACTCCATGACCAACTCCATGACCGGCACCATGAGCGCCACCATGACCTCCCAGATGACCGCCGTCGTGTCCACCATCGTGTCCTCCATGACCACCGTCGTGACCTCCGAATCCTCCATGAGCTCCGTGGCCTCCATGTCCTAGCCCGAACCCATGTCCTCCATGACCACCTAGCCCTCCATGTCCAACTCCGAATC
Source organism: Aelia acuminata (assembly GCA_911387785.2). Taxonomy (NCBI): domain Eukaryota; kingdom Metazoa; phylum Arthropoda; class Insecta; order Hemiptera; family Pentatomidae; genus Aelia; species Aelia acuminata. The sequence goes on from OU426982.1 coordinate 43,918,091, forward strand.
CACCATGACCTCCATGACCACCAAATCCTCCGTCATGTCCTCCAGCATGTCCATGGTCTGGGTAGCCTGCTGCTACTGTAAGCACTGCCGCCACTAAACACAACTGCAACATTTTCCGAAAGAATATTTTTAGACACTCATCAGTTCTGAATTTTCAATATCTCTATACCTAATTTTTTATATGCGTTCAGGAGAGTATAAAGTAAAATCAAGGTATAGAAAACAACGAACGAACTTTTAAATGAACATAAATGGAATATAAAAATTAGTTTTGTTAAGTCAGCCAAAGAAGAATAAAATTTGAGATATTTAATCTATCTAAAATTTGATATATAGATTAAGTTAGTGCATTGCGATATAAATATTTAAACAATAAATTTATGTTTCAGATTATTTAGGCTTCAAATAAAAAAATTAATGTGATACCATTAAAATCAATCTTACCAATACACTCTTACAAGACATAGTTACGATTCATAAGCCTGAAAATTCAGGGAGGTTGGAAAGAAACTGTTAAAGCGGTCACCATGAGTTACCTTCTTATTCTAAATGGGTTTCGCGTGAATTTTGGGAAAAGATGAGATAAAAATTTATTTTTGACAAAGAAAAAAGGAAAAAAATGTCATTTCAATTACCGCTGTTGTTGAATCCTCGAAAAGATGGTTTTATTGATTATTTTATAATTTACCATTCAACTTAATCTATATTTCTGCGCTTTGTCTTAGAGTAATGCATTTCAATTATTAAGAATTAAAAAAATAAATATCCTTTTGAGGTTTGTTAGTTATTGAACTCGTGCGAAACGCGGATTTTCCATTTTGCTGAGCAGGAAAAACGTCAGCGTTCGCAACATTGACTGTTGTCAATAGCTTTAGAAACGAAGCTATAAAAAGTTATTTAATTTTTATTCTTTTAGTCCCTAGATAGAAGACAAGACTTATTTTAAGAGAATCAAAATCATATATGGCATCAATGAAATTTTCAGCAGGTAAAAATGTTTATTATGATGTTTAAAAAATTTAACAGTAAGAAAGGAATAAAAAAATAACTCTACGCTTAAAACTGAAACTTGGTGATTAATCACTAATCATCCCCAGTATTTCTGTTTAATGTCCCTAAGCCTTTGGTTTCGGATAAAAGAAGATACAATACAATACAAAAAGAGGTATTCGAATATTAAAAGGAGTAAATAATAAATTTTTTAGCTCGGGATTATAGAGAGTAATAGAGCTGGTTCGTAACAGAACATTGAAAATTCAGTTCTCTAAGATGGGATATTGCGATCAGAAACCGGTGATCTCGTTTTCTGTGATGGTTCGATTTGCGGGATACAGTAGAGGTTCAGAGAGAGTGCTGGAAGTTCGATAGCTGGTTAAAGATAGCATCCGGGAAACATTATCTGCCTTTGGATCAGAAAAGCCATTTTAAAATAGTTACAAGAAACCGTCTTTAGTTGCCGAATTTATACTGCAGGTATATTTTTACTTCATTGATTACTTAATTTTAAGAAAATGTGTAACTCGACATTCTTTTCGATAGGTATGGAAGTTTTTTATAAAAATACTAGCTGACTCATGGATCCCAGACTTTAATCACGGTTTGCACGGGGTTGCACCACGGTAGCACGTAGGTATCGCTTTCTCATGGTGTCTCTTTTGCCGGCTGGAGAAATTACGACGCTCTTGCTGCAAGATCAAGACGTGTTATGCGACAAGCTATACACGTATCCAATCAACGGGAAAATCGCATCTGATAGCGTGAACCCCGCACTCAATGCTACCGTCGAATGTTTAAAAGGGTTATTGAAACGTTCAATTATCTTTGCGAAGCATTAAAACGAACGGTCATTCAAAAGTGAGATCAGTTCGTCTTTCTTCACTTAAAAACAAAACAATCAATATACAAATTAATGAATTTCTAGTTCGTACTAGAAAGTAATTTGTATTCAGATAGTTGAATAAATAAATTAGGTGCTTAAATAGCTTATGTTTATACAACTTTCTTTTTAGCAGTTAATGAAGAATATGAGCTAAAATATTGAAATGGAGATTATTATTTCATTTTTTCACTAATGGTTTTATAAAATAACAATAGAATCCAAGGTTACCTCCTAATTAGAAATATATTTTGTATTAGGTATTTGTATTTCAGACCTTGCTTAGGTTGAAGTCTCAAATTTTTCCTATCGAGGTATAATTAGGATAGGGATCTATAACGAACACCTCACATCGTACCGGGTCGGGTATGACATATAACCTATCTTAAGGCCGTATCGCGGGCTGTGAACCCGCGACCATCGGCATTGTAGACTGTTATACATTCATTACACCACAGGTGAACCTTATATTTTATATTTTGTAATATAATGGATAAGTTTGCTGAGATTTCTAAATCCATGTTTTTCGTCAGATTTATAGCAAACTCTGTTTTTACTTTTAACATTGAATAAAAATTAAAGTTAATATTATACAGGTCAAATGTAGAATAAATTAGACCACACTATAACCTGTCAATGTTTGGAAGTTTCGTTATCGGTCTATGATTGTGCAAGGTAGTGATTCAACTGAAAGCACGCTCAAACGCGAGTTTTTTCCTTGATACAGCATTTAGTTAAAATCCCCGAAATTATTGAGCCTGGGTGTGCCCAAGAAGTGTCTACTGATTTCAGGGTCGTAGTACAACAGATTAGAAAACTAACAGCCACGTGTGGAGCGTATTCCTCAAGTATAACCAAATTTACTGATTAATGTTTAAATCTTGGAATTGCACACTAGTTTGTTGTCATAGTCTAGCATTTTCAGGGTAGAAACCCAGGTATATATGGCCACAGTTAACTTTGGTTAACAGTAAACCAAAGAATAAATTTATATTAGTAAATTTACGTGGTTACTGATGCAACCCCTGACACTGGGAAGGGCAGTTTTAAATGATAAAAAAAAAAAAAAAAGAACTTTTAAAAGTTTGTTGTAACATACCGAACTACCAGAAAACCGAACTATGTATGTACACCTGAATGCCATCCTATATCTAAAATGTGAAATTATTTGTTCAAAGCCAAGATGTGATCCACTTATATGAACAAATCCACTGGTTTAAGTTTAATTTTAAACTCCCGAAAACTTTTTTCTTACTAAGTCCCGAAAATTTTATATCCTGCGAGCACTGAAATAAAAACGAACTTATATTCTAAAACTGTTATCACTGATACTACCTTGATGGAGCACATGTTGATGGTTGGAAGGTGAGACTAGCTCTACTGTACTCCACTGTGACCCGCGGCTATATATATTGCTACTAGCTGCGTAACGCATGCATACTACACACCGCATAACCCGCCATTCAGTACCGTGACGCCCCTATCGTCGCCTGCTTAACCTTTCCCAAGCCCCTAAATGTTTGCCATACCGTCATGATTCGGCCTTTTCTCTCTGCCATGAAGGATAAATTAACTGCATAAGACTCATGCTGCAGCTAAGAAAGTTGCCGATGTCGAGGGAATATTAGTACTGAATGAAAATAGATGTCAAGATCAATGGAACTACCGTTGGAATGTAGGAAAAGATTCCTCGATTTGCAACCTACATTCAATGCGTTTTGTTCAGATGCAGACCATCCATTACAACAACTATTTATCTCATGAAAATGATTTCAAAATCCATGAAAAAAAGAGCTAAATTAAATGAAAAAAATATTTTTTTAATCAAATCAAAGTTGTGGGGAGTAACAATTTCTGGAAACTCTCCTCCAAAATCTTTACACTTCAGTAGAGCGTGAGAACCCCCGAAAGTTTCGATCAATAGAGAGCCATCCCTAAGTTTTGTTTTATATTTTTGACTTCACCTACCAAGCCGGAAACAAATTTATGAATGATAAATGGCGACACTTTTTTGAAACCTTCATCACCTCCACTCTTAACTATCTAAGCATGTAATAGATAAAAGGCAGTAGTTGCTTATCTGTTAGGTGTTAGTCCTAGAGAGTTCATAGAACCATCCTCTTTGGAGTCTAAACAAACACTGACTGAATGTTTTTAAATTTTAAAGTTATAAGTTTATAGGTTATGATTTTGTGAAAATCAAACAGTTCAGTTTTCAAACAATATTTTAGAGTTGACTTGCCTCAAAGACGATATATCACCAATCAAAAACGCTCTTGTGTTCAAAACAATCAGCCTCCTAACGCATTATTAACAACTATCAAATAATTTTTTTTTTTACTTCTATGTTTTTCTGCTTCAATGTTTGAATTTAGAATATAGGGATAGTATTATCCAAATATTCCTAGTAAATGTGATTACATTCTAGAAAAATATTCAATTAACATGATGGCCAAGTCTTCCTCAAGGTGAACTTACTCTGAGTTCTACTATCCACTTGCCTTAACTGGAATATCGTTCATTTAAGTTATTAGACATCTCGTTTGGTCCAGTGAAGGTACAAGGAGCCCACACGGTAATTTTTGGGTGCAGAATACAGTCGAAAGTTTATGCCTGCTTCACCATCACTGCAGCGTTTTAGGGGCTTAGCTATTTTTTCATCGACTCGCTCGCTTTGTCATTTTTGCGGTGGATTCCGATTACGGAATATACAAATTACAAACTATTAAGTAAACAGCAAAGCATTAAAAAGATTATTTTAGACTTTTTTGTGCTAAAACGGTAGGAGTATCTCACGATTTCCGGGTTACTGCTTTTCTGATTGGCAATGCAGTTTAATAGGGCAAAGAAGCGAGTGAAAAGAAAATTAGAGCAATCGCAATTAAGTGGGCGAACGTCAAACATTTCGATATTTCAGAAGTTTTATTTTTGAAGAAATACCAGTATTCTTCTTAAGGTAAGATATATTGTTTAGAAAACCGGATGTAATGATTTCCATAAAGGATTATTTTGGTAATATTGGGAGGTTTTTTCAATTTATCTCTCCATGTATAAAACAACCTAGATTATTTTTGGAATTTGTTGAATTTCTCTAAAATATTTCCATTAGTATTTAATAAAGTATGAGGGTATAATATCACGACATATTATAAGATTTCTTAAACAAAAGTATATTTAATATTGGATAATAGTCAGGTCTCATTTAAATGCGAAGCCATAGAGAATAATTCAAGGTCAATTACAATGGAAATTCTTAAAGGAATAAACTCTAATTTATCAACATATATCAATATGATACAAAATTTTAAATTAATAATATTATTTTGCACGCTTATTTGCAAAATATCGTATCTACAAACCTATTTTAATACAATCGAATGTCTTTAATTCGCTTGAGGTAACTGGTGTTTTTTTAAGCATACAACAGTTAAGGTGTGGAAATTCAAATTTGTACTTATGTCCAGGTGAAGGCGCAAGTAGTGGATCTGTAAAAAAAACTAAACTTATTTTATATATCATACTTGAAGTTTTTTTAATCCTAAAGCATTGTTGAAGACTTCGATGGAAACAGTATTGAAGTCTTCAACAATGCTTTAACATTAAAAAAACTTCAAGCAAGAAGTAAGAAGTAAGAATCTTCCATTCGGCGAACCATAGAGAAGCACAAGAAAGTCTAAATAGAGAGTCTATAATAATCTCTTTACTGCTTTTCTAAGTACCATCGAATGAAAAATTTCTCAACGTATCTAACGATACCGTAATCTTACAATTTTTGAGATATTGCTTTTCTTTTCTCCTAAGCTATATTGATAGATACAGTGATATTGAATTCTATATCCCTTATCTATAAACCTGTGATAGCCCTTCGAAGTTTAGGCGATAGCATAAAATTCTAAAACGCCTTTTTTGGACTTATACAAGTATCTCTGTGTGATATGTGTTATTCATCTACTCACTTAATAAAATAAAGTAATGATCAGGAATTTCTTGTTGAAATCTTCATAGGCATTTCTCACTGTTTAGAGGTCTACGTGGAATCATAGTGATATTTGAAACGGAAACTCTGGGACCTCATGATTAACATAGTTAAAGGGAATCCATATAACTGATATTATTTGCTTATTGGACAGTTTATATTAATTGTTGAAAATCGGATCACCTAATTAAAGTGTATTTATTCATATGAAACATGATGATGAGAGCTACTTGTGCAGGTAATGTTACCAGACAATATGGCTATTAATAGAAGTGCGCCGAGGTTTCCTCATAAACGGAAGAGGAAGGCGAAGGTTGGCTGTATTGTCAAAGCGTCCGCTCAGTTTCTCCTAAATCGAAAATTCCAGACTCCTTTATTCCTTCCATAGTGCTAACTCTCTAACATGACTGGAACTCGTGCCTCACGGGAAAAGTAGGTATTTCGTTGTCTTAAATTTATTTTCGGGATCATATAGTCGTAAAACAATGTACCCTTAATAGTATCGCACGGCGTTTCCATTTGTTGAAACTGCCCTTAGCCTATTGTTGGAATTCCCCAACGGAAAAAGCCCAACGGCCCTCTTTTTTAATATAAGATTGTAGATTGATTTAGACCAGTAGATTGTTTTAGAAAGTTATGGACTAAAGGAGAGATAAATATGTCCAGGATCGGCACCAGAAAAAAAATGTCAAGGGGCGTATTGATCGGTTGAAAAAAATACATTGGATGTAAAAGATCAAACTTATTGCTTTTCAAAAATAAAGGAACTTTATTAAATTCATCTGCATAAATTCTGCTAAAATAGAAAATTTATTGAATTTGCTGCTAACCGCAGGGTTCACTAGCATCATTTTGATATTTATTAAACTCGATTACAAAATCTGATAACTTTCTTAAAATCCTTCAGGTTCTCCACACTTTCCTCCGAATCATGCAATAAATCACATTATGATGGGCTCATGTTTCATTTTAGTCTAATTGATTGATAATGTTTGCAACCTTTGGGCACCACACAGGTAGGAGGGATACGAGATCGTCAAGAAGATATGCATGGGAGTGAGAGTGACAGATTTTGAGGCGGCTCAGAATTATTTACTCCCTTCTCGATTTACTGCAGGTAGTTGCCTATTTCGTACAATCTGCTTTTATTTGAGGCAGTTTACACCAATTCCTTCCATTGCTTTTGATTTCACATGTCTCACACCGTCCTCTCGGGGGATAAAATCTAAGTATTTTACCTAGATATTCTTCCATTTTGTTGCGTTTTTTTTTTTTTTTTTTCGAAATATTGGCTAACTTTCCCCAATTTATCCAGTTCATTTCCTGTCAAATCCGCATTCAATGGATTATTAAGTTAATAATCGAAAACTTTATTAGTTCAAATTAAGGAGGCATTGAAGAATTTAACCATTTAAAGGTTTTGATGCGAGTGGTATCCTATGGTTTCTTGTGGCTCTAAAGCTCGATTCTCTTTTTCCAAATCTGTTTGTGATATTTTACATGAGAATTTAGAAGTTAATTTGAAGTTTGAAGTTTTTGTAAAGCCAAGATTTTATTTGTAATTGTATTCTAGAAACAAGTTTCTTCTCGTTTGGATCTTCATGTTTAAAAATAGTGTCTTAGATAGTAGCTATGTTTTAATGTAATTTGTAGAATGTTATTAAAGGTTACCGTAAAACAAGGAACAATATTCTATAGTTAGAATTTTTATTAGTTTTCGACTTCTTGTGGCAAGTTCTACGGAATCCATCAAGAAGCCTATCTAGTGAACCATTTTCTTTTAAAACTTATAAACAAAAAAAAATGTCGTATTGTAAAATCTATAATTTTCACGGGAGTATTTCCACCTTTGTTCATTAGGACGGAGCATTTAGGGCTTGCTCACGATATGTTTAGAAACTTAAATATTTTTTTTAACAGTTCATGAAATCATCATCTTTAATAAACGTAGGATAGTTTTTAGAAACTATTCATTGCCTGATTCGTGAATCCATGAAAAATGAAGTTAAATTATGTTAAAATTTAATATAAGAATGATGATTTTATTTTATCGATACATTACTAAGTTAGCTTACTTTAGTTACCTATATTAATGGATTAAATACTTAGATTAGAAGTAGAGCGTGCATTGAAGTCGCCATAAGTCATTGGTGGAGCAGTGCAATGCTAAGGACACTGACCATCTTCTCTTTGCTCACGTAAAAGGAATGCCAAGGACGCTTGAGGAATGAACTTTAAATGAATGAATAAATTTATAATCACTTATAATCTCATCCGGCCCATGTTGTGATCCGAAAACATACAACACAAAAAAAAATTATCAGTCATTTTGACTGACAACACTACCTCTGCACCGCACAAAATTTTTGAATAGCGAAACTAATCTCCGTGAAAAACATTTCATGCCAAATAGAATTGTCAGGGTCAATAGTGGTCCGAGAAAGGTAAATGCGTGTCACAGCCAAGGTTTGGCAGAAACATTTTAGTGTCAGTCTTTTGGAAAAATGATAATAATGTTTAAACATTTTTTTTTTTTTAAATACAATAAATTGTCTTTGCTTGACTATATATTTCTATTATCCCTAAGAAATTTATGTATTTTTGATTCTTACGTTATGTTTATATTAAAAACTATGAGCTGGATCCACTTGTCATTTTAAATGAGATTTGAGAAAACAAATGTTTTGTATTGTTGTTAATTTGATACAATTTTATGACAATATTTATTTTAAAATAATACTCCATTATTAATATCACACACATTTTTTAGCTCTTTTATTTCATTTTTAGCATTATATTTTTTGATATGTTCTTTTGAATTGTATTATTGGAAAAATGTTATAATAATATAAGCATTTAGTTTCATTCTTGCAACAAACCATCAATGATCGGGGGCGACTTCAATGGACGGACTATTTAACTTAAGCTATTTAATCCATTATTACAACCAAAGTAAGTTACACTTTCTTCCGTCATTATATGAAACATTCCTTTCGAATTGTCTATTTGTAAAAGTTATTGATATTTAAGTAAATTCATTTATTTAGAAATATTGTTTTTAAAATTTGGATAGCGTTACGAAATTGATTTAAAAAAATAATTATGGTCATTATAATTTTTATGCTCCGTATGGTAAATATACTGGTATCTAGTATTATATCGTATTGGTTTCAATTCTGATGTTTAATAATTATTAAGATGTATGAATACAGGTAAATAAATAAATGAGTATGTAATATAAATGCGGAAATTGTGGTATTAAAAAAAAAAAGTATATTAAGTAAGATTAGATAAGTAAAATAGTCAAACAATTAGCCTGTATAGCAACCATGTACCGGAGTTTATTTGTATTCCATGTTTATCATTCCTGTTTTGAATTTTATTAGATGAGTTGTCGAATATATTTCCGATTGGATGTATTTAGATACTATTTATACATATGTTCAATGTAATTTAGATAATTATTAATTTAAGGAAATATCACATATATTTATGGTATCACTCTATAAAAGAACGTTTCTTAAAAGACACAGTTATTTATTTGATTTTCATAATGTTTATTGCTTGTTCATCATCTTGTTTCTATTGTGTCACAGGTTGTCCCCTGAATTTTCTCGAAATTTGCTTTTACGTATTATTATTATAATTGTTCATCTCCACGGCAATGTATTTATCGTTTTTTGTTTATTCATATTTTTCTCACCTTTTTTACTAATTTTTTTTTAATGTTAATTTAAGAAAAAAATATTATCAAGCATGTGTGTATATATATATATATATATTATAATTTGAGAAAACTAAAACATGACATATCTCTATATTATAATTTGTTATATTTCAATAAATTTCTTAAGAATCAAAAATATATTCTATAGCTAGGCATGATTGAAATTATTATTAATAAGTAACTTACTACTAGTTAATGTGATAAGCTCTCAATCATGTAATATAAAATATTTTGATACATACCATTCATTCTTAAGTATATATTTGTATTTATATATCTTATTATCTTATTATATATTTGTAATTTATATAAATCAGTTCACTTCTTATAGTCAAGAACTTCTTTGTTCAGTATTTTTTGCCATATTGTTCCTTTTCTCTATCAGCTTTATAAATAGTCCGTTCTCGTCGTTTAGAGTGTAATTTTCAGGAAATTATTATATCTTTTGGTTTTTTTATACGGTTTTAAGTATTTTCTTCTTTGCCGGAATACTTAGCATCATTTGTGGTTTCTGGTTATCCTACGAAATGAATTGGAGATTTGGTCCAAGAACTTTGACGCCTTTGACCCTTTCCAGAAACCCTATTGTTTTATAATAAATCCCTGTCTCAACCAAACTTGAAGATCCTCATTGGCGTCTGAACAAAAAATAAACTCGAAGATAAAAAATGTCTTCTAGTTTGAAAGATTAGTTGAGTGCTTTTAATGGTAATTCATTCACCCGCCTGTTCACATCATTTTGTATTTTCTGTTCTAAATCAAGTGCAAATTCCTATTTACCTATAGTTTTCCAAAATGTGAAAATTCGGCCTGATCCCTCCCAACACAAGCATAATATATACACATATATTTCAGATATATAAGACATAACTCTAATTACGGTGACAGTTTTGGGGACCCCTTATCTTCTAAACTTGGCACCAAGAACAATAATCCATGATTGACGCCCTATTAACCATTCTATTGGCCCAGGGCGCCTTTGATTGAAGCAGTCATCTCTGGAGTCCTAATTGTCCAATCAGGATCAATTGTTCTCCAAGAGGGACGGCTTCATCAGTATGCAGAGGCACACTGTCTCGGAGGTGTGCAAGCTAGGCGGTGACGTCATCAGGTGCAAGACTGATAACACGCTGATAAGGGACCACGTGACTCGGCCAAGGGCAGCCGGCGTCTTTCTTGCCCGCCCATCAGTGTTGCTTTGTCAGTGCTCTGTGCATATCCTTTGTTGTGTGTTCTTTCTATGCTTCGGTGTATTCCTCCGGACAGGTATCGTGGATAATATTGCGGTTTCTCGCTGTATAGCACTGCATTTTGCTGGTTGGTAAATTTTTGATATGAATTTTAAAATAGGATACAGAAAAAAAAAAATTGACAACACACAATTACACGTTCTTTTTTTTTGGCAATTCGAATATTACAGGCGTGTGTTTTTGAGTACTACTTATATTTTAATTTCTGATGTATAATTATTATTACTTTTTTTTATCAAAGTATATCTTTCCATTTAACTCTCACTTTTATGATTAGCTTATTTTTAATTTTATATTTTCCTATTTAATTTTTACTTTCATTTTTTTTTTTTATATTGTGCCTTTTATTAAATTAAATGTACATTTAACGGATACACTTATTTGTGCGTGTCTTGTCAATCAATTAATATCTTAACAAAATATTTCAACAGTGCTCATGGCACATCTTTTAAAAGGATTATTGTGCTCATCAGTAAATAAACTGATGACAGTCTGAACAAAAGTATTGTAACATTTTCAAATTTCAATATTACATATTTAATTTGTTTATTTTAATAACGATTCTCTACTTAATTTTATTACCATTATTATTTTTATGTAGTAAGTAAATTACGGAAGCAGTTATGAGATGTTTTGAATTGGCATGGTTGGTTTGCCTTAAACGGGACTGTTGGAATTGACTGTTCACCAATTGAGCTAGGTCAGTTATCACGATTGAACTTGTTTGTGTAATTTAGTGATGTTCGAATGATGAAAATTTACTGGTGAATTTTTTTTTTATTCAAAATATACAATTTTTTAAAGATTTAAAGAGCAGATACTTATGAGAAATACTTGTTTGTTTGTTTAACGTCACTTTATGCCACTAAGGCTAATCGGACGATGCTACAGTGGGAGTCCTAAATTTTGCCTATCCAGTTATAATTAGGATAGGGATCTTTAACGAGTACCTGACATCGTACGGGCTCGGGACCTCCATTTTACGTCCTATCCGAGGGATGGTATAGACAAGGATTTTTTACTCCTACTAAAAATCCTAGGGCTACCATGGGAGCCTAACTAGGAGAAATACTTATATCATATCTGAGCGATTACGAATGTTATTTTTCGCAAGGAAAAATGAGAAGAGGTGATAATCTAATCTAATCAATAAAAATGAAAACCGGAAAAGTGTATTACTTTATAAAAAAGTAAAAAAAAAAAAAAAAAAAAAAAAAAAAAAAAACGAATTTGAAATCGATTAAATGTTAAAATTGTTTCTTTTTTTAGCATTTTAGATACGTTTTTCTAATAATGAATTTTCTAATTGGTAGATGGTGTTTTTTTTCTCTTTTTTGTGAAATACATAAAATAATAAGTATGCCAAATTATGGGCTTAAGAATCCGCTTAGTAGCTATATATATATATATATATATATATATATATATATATCCTTGCACCTATAATAATGTTTTTTACTCTAGTTACTAATAATTTACAATATTATTCTTTTGGATCTTCATCTGCTCTGGTAATTCCTATTCTACAGCAATTTTACTAAAAATATCGGATATTATTTAGTATATGGTATGATATTGCACTCTTGAATAGCTTCGTACTGTATCAAAAATTAGCTCATCATACATTTTAAAACTAAAGGAAAAAAAAAGAAATCATTTTCGGAATGGGCTTATAAAAATTAGAAGTATTTTCATACTTTCATTAAAGTATCTAGGCATTCAAACTTCTTCTCCTCTTTCATCTTCACCCCTAGCACTCTATCAGGACGTACCCCGCAGAATTCTTTTCCTCGTGGGATACTCGTGCCTGACCCTAGTGTGTCCTTAAGCGAGTTAGTGTTACTTCATTTCTTCTTGTCAACTGAAGGTCAGCTTGATTAGGCGCTACATATAATTCAATTATTCTTAATGTATTTTATCTTCTTCTAAGCCAAAGCATTCCGGTTCTCGAACATATTTTATCACCAATAGAACTTCTTCTACAATCGCGCATTGATTTGCCCTCTTTTCATAGCATTGACGATCCATTTCGTTGTTAAAACTACCGTAATACACAGTAAAAAAAATTATACTTACATTTGAGGCGTTTGGTTTCAAAACCGGTTACAGTTTTCCCAAACAATTTTTTTTTTCAAGTTTTTAATGTTAAAAAAAAATTTGTTGGACGGGTTTGTTTCAAAAACGTCTAGCTCCTTCAAAAACCAATACCAAAGATTCCATTTCTTATCAAAAGCGGTTCCAATTGATCCTTTTTTGATCATTCCTGAAAAATTGTTGAAAATGGATGTATCCGGTTTTGAAACCAAACGCCTCATTTACTACTTACCAATTTTTTCTACGAAAGCACATCAGTTTATACCAGTTTTTCATTCAGTACAATTTTTTTCCTGCGAATCTATTGATAACTCAATATATTTATACTTCAACAGAAATAGTGTGGTAACTACTCCCGATTCCATAAATATATATCCTCATAGAATGTTTTAATGGAAACCCCTCATCATAATTCACGACACAAAGCCACAGATGCTTTTGACTTAATGCCATCCTATATTAGGAACGTTTATAAAATAAAAAAATCGTTAACTATCAAAATTATCTAACTCTTGCTACAACCACAGAGTTAGGTCTTGGTGTTCAACAGGATCTTCAGCTTGCCAGTTCCTGTCCATAGCCACTGTCTTTCAGTTCAGTGTGCCCAGGAGATTCCTGAAATCAACCGCCACACTAACCAACAATCTTATTCTGGGTTCTTTCCTCCTTTAGGTGAGGGCTCTTTTAGGAATTTCTTCTTTTTTCTCCTTTATCTGAATAATCTTTAAATCATTACACAGGGCGTGTAATTCTTGGTTTCTTCGTCTCTAAAACATCTTTTTTTTTTTTTTACGTTGCTCTATATTCATTAAAAAAATTCCGTTTTGAATGAATGATTATTCTCATCAACTTTTTCACATCATTCAACATTTAGGTCCCATCTGCATTTATTGCGTATGGAGTCTTAGAAATAATTATGAACTGTAACGTTAAAAAAATATCATTCAGTGATTGAAATAAGAAGCCTGTTGGTCGGATCATGTGACGCGGACGAGTACAGACTCTATTCCCAGGAAGATTGGAACTTAGATCGTATTTATATATACTACAAATGAAATCAGGGGCCTAGGAAACACAATGAATTTAACAATAGTTGGCAAGATACCAGACCAACTGGAAGGCTAACAAGTTTATGCATTCACATAATCAACGAAAAAGCTGCATGGAGCAAATATAAATCAGGAATCGAATAAAGAAGTAGGTGGAGAAGGCTGATTAAGAACTACTAGTTGTGACAAATTATTTATTCCTATCAAAATATTAAATAAAGAATTTCTTCAAAATCGTTTATTTTGTAACTGAATGAATATAATAACATGAATTCCGATTCCTTAGCTTCGACTTTTTATTACATATCGGTCAACGTTTTGGGGTACACTACCCGATCATCAGGACTCATCTACAATCTTATCCATACATATTGTGATATATTTTTTTACTATAAAACTATACAAAATCACTTTTATAAAAGATATATATTTTTTTGCCATACTTAGATCTGAAAACATGTGTCTATCCTGAATTCCTGGAAAATATTTATTCCTGACGAAGGCCCACAACTAAATCAAAAACGTTGGCACTCAGTAAAATATGGTTTCTTTTTTTTAATTATTTATTTTTGTTGTTGTAACGTTACTTAGTCATTAATACAGCAAATTAGCTTTTCCTTTTGATCATATTTTCATATTTTTTCAAATATCTCTAAAGTTTAATGCTGTTTTTGGTCTTTTAGTTCGATCTATTAGTTTATGTATCTTTTTTTGTCAAAACAAAATGATGAGGCCACAATTTCTCAGGTAAAATTTAACCTAAACCGGATTCGGACCTTAGGTGAAGATAGAATTTGTGTAAAGGTTTCCACTGAGGTCTTCTTGAGTTTAGGACTTGAGGTTTCTATTTTTATCAGGCTCACGACCTAGAATCCCACTTATATAAATATTGTTTTTCTTAGTCGAGTACCTTGAGGAGTAGATTAGGTGAAATGCTTTCGTTTGGTGGAGCTTATTTAGGGAACATCCTTGAAGACTTTAGTAATAGTTTAGGGTTTAATAAATTTTAGTATTTACTTATTGACTTAGCTTGTAAATTTTAAAAATAATTACCTTATATATAGGTACCTACATATGCTGACCATATTATCAAGAAAATTTAAATTTTAAAATAGGAGGTTCCAAAACAATAATTTTAATGTAATTGTTTTTTCACACAGTTATTTCTCATGAATTGCTCTTAACTTAAGATAAGTCTGGTATGAGGATCATGAACCGCGAAACGTCAACAAAATTTTTCTCTTAAATAAAGGTGTTGATAGACATTGCAAGATGACTGCTACACCTCAATTAATATGTGTTTGTTGCAAGTAAAATTATGTTAAACACTTTTGAATATGCTTGAATCAAGAAGAAAAAGGCATCGCAGGTGGGGAGCCTACTAAGGTTACCCTTCGTTTTAATGTACGAAATAGGCAATTCCCTCATTGTAATACTGATGCTAACTCAAAAATGGCCGTTTTTTGGCTGTACCTTTATTTTACGAAGGATATGACATGTCGAATCAATCAAAAGTCGTATGTGTCCCAACGAGAACATGCTTTATGAAATTACATTACAAGGGTCCCTCATTCGGCAAAATTTCAGTACATACATATCAAGTTGTGATAACCATCTTAATATTCCCTAACAATTTTGTATTTTTGAAAACTGAAAAAGCTATTACGGCTGTGTTATCTGTTAAAAGAAAAGAAGAAAAAAATATGGTAATTTTTCAAGTCACATATGCTTGTTGAAGTTCAGATCAAATTTCTCATCGAGATTCATTTAAATTGACTCTAGTCCTAGTAGCCACCGAAGTTAATATCCCGGTCAATTCGTCATATTACATACCAACAATATTCGTCGCTTACTGAGGAAAAATAATTACCCACACAAGTTCTGAATCAAGCATAGGATCTAGGCATGTATGTGGGTGAAAAACAGTCTAAGGGTTTCAAGTGTTCCAGTTCTAGCATTAGATGTTACGTATTAAAATCTTCTCCTCATTCGATAAGTGTAGATTACTCTAAACATTAACAAGAAAATAATAATAACGTAGTGTTATTATTTTTTCCTTCTTTAGGGTAAACGTGAAATAGAGATGTTAGTCAAACTCATATAATAATAATAACACTACGTTATTATTATTTTTATTTATTTTTTCCTTCTTTAGGGTAAACGTGAAATAGAGATGTTAGTCAAACTCATATATCAGAGTCAAGATTCTTAAATTTCGATTTCAAACACTTACTAGATTTTATAGAAGAAGCAAAAGGAATAAGAGACCTATCTGCCGGTAAAATCTTCTCCCACACAGTTTCTAGATCTCGATTGTATCCCGCACTTCCTCTGTTTTGGGAAACTGGTTTCTTAACTTTTGGATGACTAGGTTTGCTCAAAGTTACCTCCCAGCCAAATCGACCTCAGAAGTACTAGTTTTTTACACATGTATATAATATGTCAGACTACGATTTAATAAATTATACTTTAGACAGTGTACTTTGTTATCAAATAGGAACATGCATACCTTATACATTTAAGGTTTTCTTGATTTGTGCAATAAATCTTTAAAGTTAAAAAATAATCAAAAACTAATTCAATGCTAGTCATCGCAGAGAAATGAAAAACATTCAAAATTCTGCGAAAGATTTTTCTCTATCCGACAAGGCATTGAGACTTTGTCAGTCAGACCAATCTCGGCAGGGGTTCCACAAGGGTCAATACTTGCTCCATTATTGTACATTATATACACACATGACATACCGACAAACTCTGAGACTTTAACTGCAACCTATGCCGATGACACTGCAATTTTAACAATACATAATAACCCTAGATTGGCATCACTAAATTTGCAAAATCACTTACTACATTTACAAAATTGGTACTCACTTTGGAAAATGAAATTAAACCATAACAAATCCCAACATATATTATTTACACTGCGACGCGACACATGCCCACCAGTTTACATAGGAGACAATCAAATACCTCAGACGGACTCAGTACGCTACCTGGGACTTCTGTTCGACAGAAGGATGACTTGGGGCCCACACGTAAAAATGAAAAAACAGACTCTTAACAAACGACTGAAAACACTGTTCTCTCTTTTTTCTAAATCGTCAAAATTAAAAATAGAACATAAACTGAAACATACACTTACTTACTTAAACCCATTTGGACATACGCCTCACAGATTTTCCGCTCAACAAAGAGGACGCACTTACGAATATTACAAACTTTTCAATCAAAAATTTTGAGAATAATAACGAACGCTCCCTGGTACGTAAATAATAAAACTCTACATATAGACTTACAACAACCTACTGTCGAACAACACATACGAACTCTTTATTCACGATTTTTTGTTAAATTACATGGACATAACAATACACTAATTGACAACATGGCCACGACTGATATGCCTGTAGCTAGGCGGCTAAAAAGAAGCTGGATGAGGGACCTGCTCACGTAAGGTATCAAGCCCGGAAAGAGGTGATGCTGGGCACTTTCCTTTCATCATGCCTAAAATGCCCTAAGTTCATTAATTGTAAACAACACATTCACTGATTGTCACGCTGGGTGACAGGTGTGAATTGAAGATTGAAGCAAAAAAAAAAAAAAAAAAAAAAAAAATGAACGTAATTAATGTACATTTACTTGAATGTCTTCCTGAAGTATAAGTTACTTTTAAAGTCGGACGGATGTGTATGCACTTAACTTGCCATATGTCCACTTATTCAGATAATAAGATTGGTAACTCTTGTCTGTTGGTGGAATTTTATATGTATAAATAAACATGCTTTCAAAGTATCTTTTGCTTATGTGCATTTCAAAAGAGAACAGAAAGTTAATATTCATCTCATGATCGAAGGTGAAAAACAGTCTAAGCGTTTCAAGTGTTCCAGTTCTAGAATTAGATGTTACGTATTAAAATCTTCTCCTCATTCGATCGGTGTAGATTACTCTAAACATTAACAAGAAAATAATAATACTTAGAATATTATATTATATGAGAACAAACGAGACTTTGTTTTTTGATATTCGTCAACCTAAACACGAATAACACTAAAATCAAGACTTTTACTTTACTTTTATTTAAATCTGTGAGCTCTGTTTTTCCTTGTGTCATTTACCGAAGAAACCACACCTCGGTTCCTGATTTGGTTACAAGATGCTAGTCATTACTCCTGTACATGATCGGTTTGAGTTGATAGAGTGAGCTTATAACTCAACTATAATATATATTTATATATATAAGTTTTGTAATGTAATATTTTTTAAATTTATTTTTAGTTATACTCCCAACTCTTGCGCATTCAACTCACCTCACGGCCTCAATAAACTCTATTCAGTTCCACCACCGTGTTCATTTACATCAACAAAACGTTCATCTGTCATTCCATTCATTATTTGTATTACTCAAACGTGCACGGCTTGCCAAACAGTTTTTGAAATATTGGATTGAAATGTTTCTATCTCTCAAAGTACTTAGGTGCATTGTCTTTATTTCGCATTGAAAATAAATAAAGTCAATCCATGCTTTATCCATAGGCATATTATTTATTGCTTATACTTTTTTTTTCACTACTACTAGTATATGTTCTTTTGCAGCTTCTTTTTTCATATTTCGGTAAATTTCAACGACAACTTTTTTCTTGTAGGGGAGAGCGGGGTTGGTTGGCAACAGTTTTCACTTTTTTGATTGTTGAGTCGTTCCTGTTAATATAATCCCAATAGGGCTGATACCACTGTAAACTCCAAGTATTAGAGTACTTTTTTCACCACATATTAATTAATAATAAGATCATAGATAATTGAAGAATTCGTCAATCCAGAGTATGCCAATTAACCCCCTGTGTGGGGCAGGTTGGCCTAGAAGGTGGGGTTTTTTAGCCATCTCATTCAAGTACTGCCTGACTCATATTATTCTTATTAAAAGCTGCACTATAATGGTATAATAATTTTGAATCGGTTTTTAACTGCTTTTGAGGGAAAATAGAATGACAATAGAAGAAAATAGAAGTTTAGACTGTCGTCACTTTCTGCATAAGAAAAATTGCTTTCATCCTCCTTGCTGGAACTAAAGACAATGGATAGTTTCACATTTGTTTATGTTTACCTTGCTTTTGTGAATTGCTACTGCGCCAACAAACCCCAGTTGAAGAGAGCCAACTAGCCCCACGGGAGAGATCATATGAAAGATGGCTGCCAGGACAGGAGAGAACAATCAAACAAGAAACTGGTTAGTCGAAAGGTTAGGTTTTTCAAAGGAGTTTGGGGCTATGTGAACAGAATCGGAGTCAAATGTTTTACCAAGCCTTTAAACCAAATTTACTGAAAATATAAAAATATACTTACATGTTGTAAAATCAATCAATGAACACACTCTTCTCCATACTGTTAGCATTGGATTGAAAACTCAGGACATGACTCCCGAGGTCAAGCTAGTCACATGGTACAACAGGTGTGACGGAAACTATAAGCCGATGGCCAACATACCCCCTATGCCAACCAACCCCGCTCTCCCCTAAAGTTTTAAAAGCGTATGTTTGTTATTATGTGAGAAATGTATCTTATCTGTCCCAAGATTTTATCTTTGAATTACCTATCCTTTAGGTAATCGTATTGGTAAACAAGATAAATCTGCCGAGATCGATGTCTTCACATCTGCTCTTACCTCATCGATCGCATATATTGTATTTTGAACAAATAAATTTTGTAAACTGCAACTCAATAAATATTGATTTTACATATGAAAACCCCAACACATCCAAGCAGGCCTCAAACTCAAATTGTCTTCCGAACTAAGAATATAAAAAAAAATTCTGATCGCTACCATTCTGAAACTAAGAAATCTATTGAAACTTGGCATTATTGCTGTTTCAGTATTTTCCTATTATGTAAATTACCATTAAAATCTAAGGGAATCAGTCGCGGTAACTGGCTATTTTATAGTCAGTACTACAAATACTCCATACTAATTTGGCATGGAATGACCCGTTGCTAAATTTATAAACATTTATATATTTTTATATTCAGTATAAATTCTATATTTTTTCGTTATAAAGAATATTTCATATAACCTATAAATTTTCAATAACACTTGACCGTTTATCAGGTGATCTCCAGACAAGAGATATGATTTCGTTCTAAAAATAGAACTTCGTCACCTAGCACTAATTTCCTTTTTAAAATTCGTAAGGTATTATCCTTCAAGCGTCGAACTTTATTTAGTGATTCATATTTTTCTCTGAGATCAAGCTATTAGCATGATACATTTTGTGAATCTCATCAATTGTTTTTGTTTATTTCCTTTAATTAAAATTTAAATGAACGTGCGACAAACTTCGAAATAAAGTTTCCAGAGTAAAATGTCTATTGTAACTATCAACATGTATTTTTAAACATTTATTCATCATTTTCGCCGTTCTGTTCATCAATTCTTAAAACATAAACACTTCCTGTTCAGCAGAATTTTGAATCATACTGTTTTAATAAACATCTGAGGACTAAATTGGAAAATAAGAGTAAGATTAAATATAAAAATAACGAAAATATATTAAATACAAAATTAGAAAAATAGTTATTAATTATATAACAAAAATAATTACGAATTATCAACACATTACATTCTCTATCTACCTGGTCAGCAAGGCAAAGTCAATACTTCTTATCTGTTTGAGTAAGTCTGTCTTGAATTCAAAGAAGAAATTAGTTTCCGTCTAGGAACATCGCTATTTTTTTTTAAAGATTATAAACTTTAATTATTCAAATCGTTAGATGTTAAATAATGCGGTTCAATAGTAATATGCCTTTTGAATTTTATTTTTTTCTGTTTTAATCGCTTAAGTCTAGGACCTTTTTAAGATACTGTTTTTTGTTACCATGTTGAGTCAATAGTTTTGATGTTGCTAAGATATTTAAACCTGTAATTGTGAAGTGCAATGCAACTCATACATCTTTTAAAATGCGACTGGTCGCATTTAGGCTAAACTTATATTTTTTTTATATAATAGTTTTATATTTAGGTAATCGGCTCGTCCATTACCATCAATATCAGAACGTATTGTGACACTGCTGTGGGTTAAAATAATTTTTAATAGGCGAAAATAATAATTCACAATGTCAGACAAACAATACAACCTCATATAATTAACAGGGTTACAAAAAAGTATCAACTTGTAACGACATATTAATACAAAATTATCCATACGATTCCATATTCAGAACTAGACTAAAACTCCTGCCTCAATCCTTATATCTAGTCTGAATTAGAACATTCTAGACGGTTCTCGAAAAGCATAAAAGATTCCCGAACATTATGTACTAGAACAGTTTGTAACTGTTCCAACAGAAAGTTTAGAACTCGTTTTCATTCATATGTTTTTGTTGTTTTTTTTCACGTTACATTATCTTTGCATAAATTAATGCTTCTGTTCTCCCTATATCCTTGAGTTTCCTTGAAAAGGAATTTGTACCAGCTGGAATAATCCTTTAATGTAAGGAAATTTAAATAAATTTTGTTGGAACTCCATTAAATCTATATTGAATCTCACGTTACTCGTAGACTACTTAAACAATCCTTTTTCGTATTGATAGAAGTCCTACAACCAAGAGAAATTATTTAATTAGCCTGGAAGTTTGATGAATTGAGTTGTTGTTTAGTTTAGTTTAGTTGATGAGTTTTATAATCAAATTTTGAGCAAACCGACCAAAAAGAAATAACGGATCTCTTGAAAAAAAAAATCTTTAATATAATCATAATTCATTTTTTTTTTTACTTCAACCAGGCCCTTGTGTGGCATGTGGCAGTCAGAGTAAGACTGCCACTACCCACTCCGTGTATAGAACTCAGACATTGTCGATTCGGCACTCTCGGTTTTCCTGATATGTAAATGTTGTGGTGTACAGTAGCCAGAGTTCTTCAAGAGATTGGTCTATTGTCACGACCCAAAAACGTGCTTTACGCTCAATAGTTAGCGTAAATAGTTACTTTCCCGTTGCTCAACCAGAAAAGGACAATTATTTTTCTTCAGTTATGATGACGTAAATATACTACTAATTGCCATAGTTTACTGATTCTTTCAGTGTCCTGGTTCGGCTAGCAGTATTTGGTAAAGTTTTTTCCTGACCAATCTTAAATGTCGCAAGTGTCCAATCGAAAATCTTAAACGCAAATAAACTTTTCAATCATTTCATTTAAATCGTTTAAATAAAATCCATTTCGCATACCTATTATGTGTGTGGCACTCACGTTCAATGGACTGAATGAAAAACAAAATAGGAACTTCTTAAATGATAGGTTTATTTATATGTTACCATGGTGAAATGGTTTTGGGTACTGATTTCCTTTCCTTAATGGACTAATTAACAAGATTTATTCATTTATTAAAAAATGAGTAAATTATAAATGAACATATTTTGCCTTGTATAAAGGTATTTGCAATTTAAATTAGTAAACATATTTTTTTGTTTCTTTGAAAGACAGGGGATATCTTTCACTTTAAAAAGATATACACGAAAACTGGAAATAGATAGTTTAATATAAAAAATTAGGAATTGAGTCTCTTTAGTACAGGGTAGTTCATTAATCCTACTCGATAGACCATTATTATTGATTTACTGACGTTCTATAATTTTCGAATTATCCACGATATTTTTTTTTTCATCGTGCTCTTTTTGCTTCAACTAAAAAAAAGACTACCACGTTTCGTATAATATATTTCTGAAGCTAAATTTGGGTACTTTTGTATATTCTGATATCACACTTCGCCTAATTTAAAAGTAGATACTAAAGATGTTTCGCCTCCATGAAAGTTGAGCCTTTTCTCTCTATCATCAAACACCTTTATTAAACAATGTTTTCTAATTATATCTTTCTTGATATTCCTCTTTTTAGATATATTTTCTTAAACAACTAAACTACCTTATTTATTTTAATTTAGTCTGGAAGAGTAGGTTATCCTATTTCAACATTAGTGTATTTGTCAAGGTTTCTTTGCATTGGTTTGTGTTCTTTTAAATTGGACTTTGCATAAATAGAGCGTTATTTTAATTGTGCGCTCTTACGAGTAGAAACAAATACAGTTCAGTTGCTGCGTGGGTAGGGAATAAGTTATTCGTGATTGTTTTCATAGCGCTTTGTTTCCACCAAGAAAAAAATCAGCTAAACAGTTGTTATCATCTCCTGATGCAACACAGGAACGCTACAATAACGCTTGTTGACGCGGGCGCTAAAATCCTAAAAGAGTGAGATCATAACATCTCTAATATAAATAAAAAGTAGAGGAAAAACAAGGACAGGTAAGGATAAAGTCAAATCGGAAAAAAGACATTGAAAACATTCGTAGTCTTTCTCAAGAAGATCGAGAACAGAACCTTATGTATCTAAGCGAAGAAATATTTGAAAAAGGTTGGATTCAGTGGCAAGAATACAAGGATTGGGCCCATGAATGTTGTGTATATATAGATTCATCGGATTTTTATTATAATAGTGATATTTTAATACAAAAAAACGGTTGGTCCCCCATTTCTTTCTATTTCCGTTTCTTGTAAGGAAAAAAAAAAGTTAGACCAGATTATTACTATTATTAAATTATTGGGTTGATGCAATATTAATGCAGGTTTCCTCTATCGCGATATCTTAATTCCAATTGTGTAAACAAAGCAAATCTTAACATTGATCATTATTATACCAAAAAAAACCTTATCTAATACCCTCTCTTTCACCATGAATTAGATCAGTAAAATCGTTTTGTTCAGTGTGTTCAAAGGTCTTAAATCGAAAATGTCGAAGTACGATTTTCGTCAAATTTATTTTTACGAATTTAAATTAGGGCGCAGCGCTGCGCAAACGGCTCGTAATATTAACTTAGTGTGGGGTCAGGGGACTATTAACGAGTGCACGGTGCAGCGTTGGTTCCAGAAGTTTCGCAGTGGAGATTTCGACCTCGAAGACAAGGAAGGTCGGGGCCGTCATTTTGCTCTTGACAACGACCAGCTGAGGTCAATAGTGGAAGAAGACCCAATTAAAACCACCCGAAAAATAGCGGTAGAACTCGGCGTGAACCAATCCACAGTTGTACGTCACTTGGAAGCAATTGGTAAGGTAAAAAAGTTGGCCAAGTGGGTGCCACACCAATTAATCGGCCACCAAAAAAATCGCCGCTTTGAAATCTGTTCCATGCTTGCACGCAATAAAAATGATCTATTTCTCGATCGCATTGTGACGTGCTATGAAAAATGGATCTTATACGACAACAGAAGGCGTTGTAGCCAATGGCTGGACAAAGATGAACAACCAAAACCTTTCCCGAAGCCCAACCTGCACCCAAAAAAAGTTATGGACACAGTTTGGTGGTATACTGCTGGTGTTATCCACTACAGCTTTCTCAATCGAGGTGAGACTGCTGATAAGTACTGTCAAGAAATTGACATCATGGATAAAAAATTACATCGTCTTTGCCTACCATTGATGAATCGGAAGGGACCTATCCTTCTCCATGATAACGCCAGACCACACGTCGCACAACCAACGCTACGACGACTGCACGAGTTGGGCTACGAAGTTCTCCCACACCTACCTTATTCACCTGACCTCTCTCCTACAAACTTCCACTTTTTCAGGCATCTGGATAACTTTTTGAGGGAGAAAAATTTTCAAAACCAGGATGGAATTGAAAATTCTTTTCGTGACTTCATTGAGTCCAGGGATTCAGATTTGGCAAAAGTGCATTTATTCAGATGGAAATTATTTTGATTAAATATATATAGTTAAAGTAAAGATATGGCCTATTTTCAATGAATATTAAAAACCTGCATTAATTTTGCATCAACCCAATATTATTATTATTAGATTATTAAATTACAAAGTCCTGAAATGGACTAATAATAGAAATAAAAAACAGTTTGTGGCAATAAAAGAAAAAGGGGCTGATATAATTGTCTTATGTGCCTCATCACACTGCGGAATCTCGGGATATGAACTAGCTGATAAAGCGGCCCTTGCAGCGAGAATTCCCGTAACAAAAAAGAAGTCAAAAGATGAACCCAATCAAGTGTACAACACCGAACGGAGCATCGCAAAGGGAAGAAATCCTCCCCTGTCGAATAAGAACAGGAAATTGTGAATTTTTAAACGCATATTTAAAATTCAAAGGTTTCGCACCTCGAACATGCATAATATATAGTGAAGAAATTACAATATGTCATATACTAATAGACTGCAAAGCTTTTAAGAATCATAGGACAAACATAGCTTTAGACGGTACATTTAAGAAAGTTCTTAGAAACGGTGAAAAAAAAATGTGACAAAAACTTTGGAATATTTAAAATTAATCAGGTATTAATCGAGAATATAAAATATATATAGGTGTTGCCGAAGACCCTGCAGGGTTGAGGCAACAAAAAATAAAATAAATAATAATTTACTGTTTACGGCAACCCGATCTTCCACTGTATATATTTATTCATTGGCTAATATATATTTGAAATGCATTGTAAATGACATCCTTTTTGTAAACGTTGTAAAGCATGCTGTACTAGTATCATATCGTAATGATGTAAAATTGTTTTGTGAATTACTTCAGATTCTTTGTTCGCCTTCGATTACTGTAGGTCTTGAGGACTCTATGTCACAAAGAGTTCAACAACGAGCAATCTTCACTCACAAATGGAACGATCCCTCTTGATTACTTGTTCCACTTGAACACGAGAGATTGATTGGTCACGGAGTTGCCATACCTTTGATGAGACATGAATCACGCATTATGACACATCGTTGTTAAGGCAACCAAAAATGTAGGTGCCCTGAAAAACGAGATTTATTTTTTAAATAATCATCCAACGTTAGTTTACCTCTTAGCTTTAAGCCATTTATAGATTAAAAATATAATTCAAATAGTGAATTTATGTTTTAATGTTATTATCTAATCACGTTGTTTTTTTTTTTCGTTTTTTTTTTTGTTTTTTTAGTTTATACTATTAGCCTTATTAGTAGTTACAAAACTTTAAAAATCAATGTGACTGATCGTAATATTTATTATCGCTTTCTAAAATAATCATTTGATACTTGAGGACTTTTACCATTTTCAATAACAACCTAACCGAGCCGTGAAAGATAAGAAGTCTACGAGAACTGAGGCAAGAAATTGCCCCCTCGTTATTTAGCGATCATAAGCGATTATTATATCTTATTTAACACTAACTACTTCTTGTCAAGTAGTCATAATAATTTATATAATTCTATTAGATACAATAGACAATACATAATATAGCTATCTAAAATAACGGCTGTTTTGAAAAGTATTGTTGCTTCCTTGTATACTTAGTGTGGAGCCATTAGCGTTGAAGCCATAAGACAGCACCCCAAGATGTTCGGTGAATACGAGATACGAAAATTACGAGATGGGACCCTATTAGTTGAAGTTTTCTCAGATATTCAATCAGAAAAGCTCCAAAAATGTGAAAATCTACTTAATAACTTTCCGGTTAAATTAGAAGCACATGGGAAACTAAATAAAAGTAAAGGGATTATTTGGTGCCCCGAACTAAATTATTGTACAATTGAGGAAATAAAAGATGAATCAAAACCACAAAATATAGCCGATGTTAAAAGATTAAAGTACTAAAAAAATAATGAAAAAGAACGCGACCGTCATTTATCAATAAAAGCGAAATATCCTATAAATAGGATTTACGATTTGTTTATGTCCTTATGTGTTAAAAACTGAAAATTATTTGCATTGTCTACGTTGCAGCCCTCGAGTTAAAAGGCAAATTTTAAATGGCTTCGCTCCGGAGACATCGAATGCAAAGGGTTAATAATAAATAATTATTACATGAAATAAATAGAATATTATTAAAACCTACCTTTATTTACTTATTTATTAGTGATGTATCTATCCCTAGGGATCATTGTGGTCTAATGGAACTTTAAACCAATAAACCAATAAAGGAATTTAAATGGAATGCGGATTCTCCCTTTAATTTTTTCAAGAAACTCTTTTAATCATTCGGAAAATCCAACTTTTTTTCTTTAGCAGTTAGTTTTGGACAGATTGTGGTTTTGGACAGACTTTCTGAGATCTCTAAGCCATGTGTCAACTAGCAGTGTCCAATCCTCTGTCGGAACAGCATGACTTCCTGCCTCCTTGATTTTCTACAGCTTTTCCTTTATTTCCTGCTGTCAGTTCTTACTTTTGTTAATTTGCAATTTTTTCTCACCACGTTTTCCACCATTTCGCCAATCGCTTAAAGTAATGTCTTTCAGTAAACATTGTGCTCTCCCCTGTAAGAGGACCTGACTATTCTTACGAATTAAATAATAAAATATAAAGAAATTCATAATTAAAACATCTGCAGAAAATTCCATACAACAATTATATATTATCCACAGATCACTGATTTTTTTAACACTACTTTTTTGGAACTTTTGAGGGTGATTTGTTAAATATCGGCATCATATTTTTTTTTTTTTTTTCGTTTATTCCTATGTGGAACGTCTTCTTATAATATTTATTTTTATATCTTTGAGAGAAAACGATTAAAGACTTGCTTATATGTATTTTTTTATTATTTTTTTAAACATTATAATCGACGTTTCGGGGTAGCCTACCCAATCTTCAATATTTATTCTTAATTTTTCATAACATCAGAAGAAAATCGTCACTATTTTAAAAAATTATAATCCAATAACAGCCGTATATTATAAAATATGTAGAGCATGTATATCATTGTGAAAATCTGCTCAAGTTTTGAGCACGATCACAAAGTCATCATGAATTCAATTAATTCTACCACAAGAGTCAAGAACTTTTCTTATTTTGCAGTTCCCAGTTATTGTATTTCAAGTTCTGTTAAGAATAAGTTTGTTTCTAAAAAAAACTAGATTTCTATTTAATTATTTCCACGCCCGTAACAAGGAAATGCGCATGCGGCCTCCTAAAAGATTGTCAAGTTTATTTTATTGTCTTGCGGTGGTGTAGCCTTGCATAAAAGAAATGAACTGTACCTGTACACATTGTCTTGACGGCTTCGTAATAAATAAAACTCTAAAGCAATGTTCCAGGTGCTAGACAAAGGCTGAACAAGGGTTTCGGCGACACTGAACTTTGGGTTATTAGAGCACAGGCCACTTCTGTTGAAGGAAAACACCTATGGCGATTGTTGGCTTATATGCTTCGAAATATGTAAATAAAATAAGTTTCATAATTTTAATAAAAAATTTCCTGATCTTGTTTGTGGGGGGTGGAGGGTGTAGGCAGAGGTTAAGCATGATCCATCTCCACTTGGACTTCCAACTCTAGCAGATTTCTTCAACCCCAGCAAAACAGGTTATTGAAAGTTTTCCAAGAGTGTAATCAAGGGTTAACTGACTGTAATCTTGCAAGTTATTTTGTAATGACATGTCTCGTAGTATCCCTTGAAATAAGATGCGCTGTTCCCGGTCTAGGCCAGTGTTCAAGACCGTAATGATCAAGAGTGTTAGGGTGCCACCTTAGTTAACTGGTAGTCCCGCGATTTTGATTCGAATCCGGCCTGTGGGTGGGTTGAAAACTTTTTTTTTAAAACTATTTTGTTATGGCTTTTGTTATGTTATTGTTGTAATGTTGTTAAGCGCTAAGAATGACTAGGTATGGGGTTAAGAAAGATAGGAAAATTATTTATATTATCAAACTCCTATAGTATCTGCTCCAAAAGGGGAACAAATTATAAATATATATTATAAAATAATAATTTCCGTCTCAATAT
Organism: Aelia acuminata; assembly: GCA_911387785.2. Taxonomy (NCBI): domain Eukaryota; kingdom Metazoa; phylum Arthropoda; class Insecta; order Hemiptera; family Pentatomidae; genus Aelia; species Aelia acuminata. The sequence goes on from OU426982.1 coordinate 43,946,799, forward strand.
ATTAAAGGAATTCACTCCAATTAGGCTTTCTCTCTATGATTTTTAAGGCGGAGAAACTACAAGCCGTGTTCACCATCCGTGCTGTTACAGACCAACTTTTTTTATCATCTATTAGTAGAAGAAAACTCTTACCATTGCAAACAAGTTTTCTAATGTTGAATTTAATTTTCTCTAATTTATTATGTTACATAAATAAACATGTTCCGACAAAAACTATATATTTCACTAATTTTATTTTTATTTTTTGTAATTTTTCTAGTTTTAGTTGAATAGAAGCATTTAGTTGAAGTAAAAAGCGATAGAAATACATTTTTTTTTTTTTTTTTTTACTGACTCAAAAAACCGCTAAATTTTAAGGAATATTGGATAATACTCTTAAATGAAAAGTTTAATGCTTAATATGTCACTACGACCTCGTTGAATCGACAAATAGTTTTAATAACTGTGAAAACTGGATAAATCAAGAGCCGACTCCATTTTTTTCTTGGCCTAAATCAATAAAAATAATGTGTAGATATAAAATAATATTAACTTCAACTATGACTTTTGAACTAATTTCTATTTAAATTTTTTTCAGTAGTTTTCTCGTGTTCTAGATAGTTTAAGATGGCTATTACATAAGAAACTGTTGGAAATGCTGTATTTTTCTTTTTTCCCAATGTTCAGTTTAGTATGTTAAGCTCAAGTTTAATCTATTTCAATTTGGTTTCATTGTACTTCTCGTGGTATCGGAATCTCAAAGTAAAATTTACTTAAGGAGTATACAGGAAGTTGATTTTCGTACGCACGGGTTCCATGGTATGTGTAGGAAAGTCGCAATGTTGGAATTAAAAAAAATCTTAAAATACAAAAAGACCCTTTGCTTGAATAATTGAATTAACATAATCAAAAGTTTCTACTTTCTTCAAATACATAGGGCAAACCGTACAGTTATTGGCACCCTTAACACTACATTTCTATAGTTAAATTAAAAAAAATACTTTCATAAAGGGATCAAATAGAAACTTCTTAGAGCTCCTCATTATCTCATAAAGACTCAAGAGGTTTTTTTTGGGTCAAAAGTTCAATAGTTTTACAATATGACAATATTTTTTGTTAAAAGTGCCAAATCTACTTATTGGCATCCTGTGGATTTAATTGTGAAATCTTCCCTATAGTTAGTTTGTTAAAGTCTTGCTTCATAGATGACTAAGAGGACCCTTCAAACATTAGACTCATGTATATCTTGTAATAAAATTAGGTCTTGTTTATCTATTTCTTGATGATGGGGTGCCAATAACTGTATGGTTTACCCAACTCTTCTCATATATTTTAGATAAATTATTTGAAGAAATATTCCCAAATTCTGAATATACTTTTAATTGTTATTTTCGTTTTCCAACATGGTTATTTTCGACCTAAGTACTTTTTTGTCGTAGCTATGTCATGAGAACATCCGATTGATGTGAATCGGCGCTTTCAGATCGTTTTATTATATTCATCTTTGTTTTCAAGGAGTTTGTGGGATCTTAATATATTTTTTCCCTTACGGATACAATCGACTTTTTGTTTTTCACTCCTGCTTTTCACAAATCCTGAATTGAAAATAAAGTTTTTGAACAGTTAAAACAGAATTAAAAGTAAGTGTAGTGAGAAGAACAAACAACTTCACCAAAGCCCATATAGAAGAGAAGATTCTTGGTTTATATAGCTCTATTCAGAAAAATTGAAATGTTGATATTCCGCATTCTTTGAATGATCCATTTGATTTCTTCAACTGTTTTTACCAGAAGTAACACTCCGTCATATCTTTAAGTTTACTTGAATCTTGAAGACCTGAGCGCTCTTTCTTTCCCTTTCTTTTCAGTTTTCCTTGTCGATAGTAGAAGCGTCCAACAAGGACCACAGGGCAGCCTTCAATAGGGACAGACTTCCTGAAGGAATTTCATTACCCAGCTGGCTTCCCGTTGACACAGTAGTAATTCTCTCCCCTGCCCCCTAATAGAAGGAGGTAAAGGCCATAATAAGCTAGGAAGTTACGTGCGTGTGGTGTCAGCTGTGAAAATGGACAATGCCTCGCCGTCCAATTGGAGTGCCGCTACGTAACCGGAGTCATAACTCGTGACGCAAAGGCACATACATCAGGATCTCTTCATACCTCTATCATCCAATAAAATTTATTATCCATTTAAAAATTAACATTGTAAAAATAGTAATAAATTTCTTTCTTCAATGAGCAATAATAATTCAGTAATAATAATAATAATGTGCGGAACAATATAATTGATATCCTCTGGGAGAAAGGAAATCAGTACTTATCGAAGCCCCGATTCCAAATAATAATAATGTAAGCTCTAAAGTCGATGAGAATTTCCGAAAATATCAGGAATTGCCAATGGAGCTGATGCAAATATATCATCTAGAAAGTGATAGAATATTTTCGAACATAAGTTAGTAATAAGTCGAATATAAAATTCATGAGTCCACCCTAGCAAGCACGGAAAACTTCAAATTGCCTCTTGTTGTACTAAGAGAGGCTCAAAAAGTGATACTCTTGGAACAGGGCAAAGATCCTCAGCAAATTTTTAAATATTTAAAATGCTCCTTTTCCTATAGTGTGAAATATCTTCCTTAATATTTCTTTATTACTGTCAGATCATGATATGTTTTCACGACGTTTCCACCACCCCATCGTCAGGTACACTAATACAATCAACAAATATAACGATAAAAATTTTACGGTTTTCTTTACAATTTTAACAAATACGCTTAATATTATGTTATCTGTTTTATCCTGTACACATTTATTTTGTCTTACCTCTTCACTATGCATTATCTACCAACCACTAATATTTGCTTAAATATTCAAAAATTTATGCAGAGTTTATATCAGAAGATGGTTGGACCTGTCCACCACCTCCGTTAATCAACTTGTAACTGTGAGAAAATCCCGAAGAACAAATAATATCTCTAGAGTTATTTTACTTCACTTGAAAATTTCGGAAATCCTTCACACCCTTTAGTTATTACAAGAAACCGCATTTGTAATCCCAACTTATTGCTCAATGGAATGAAGCCTGGAGAAGGAGTCCGTCTAAACTGCTGCAAATAAGAGCGGAATGTAAAAAGTGGGCAATTAGTTGTAAAAGATCGAGCAGAGAAGAAATACTCCTGTACTGCGAATTCTCCCACGCATACCTTCTTCACACCCAACCTGTGTTAGATGTTGGTGCCGTAATGACAGTTTCGCATTAGTAGTTTAATGCAAATTTTATGAAGAAAATTAAAGCAGAGAACAACACTACCTGAAATAATGCTAGGCTCTGAGGGAAGTGTGGAAAACTAACTCATTTTCTGAAAATTATCAGATTTTATAATAGATTTAAAGAAACTAAAAAAAAACATCGCCAATGACCCCGTCAGGTAGAGGCAATTTTAATAATAAATATTACATTCTAAAAGCGCTAGAATTTTCTCTCACAAATTCTTTAACATTGACTTTTCTTTTCGGAACGTGTTAATATTTAGCTTTCTTCTTTATTATTTTAATTTTTCATATTACCTTTAATAAATTCTCCAATTTGCCTATTTTTTTATTATTTAGTAATGGATCCGAATTCATTTTATGTGATCAGCTGTTTCAGCATAACCTCAGCACAATCAGCTGTTCTTTTTATTATAAGCTTATGATATGTTTGGATGATAGGAAGTTATTTTTTTTTTTTTTTTTAAAGTTCATGAGAGTGATTATGAGTTTTATTTCATGAGATGTTCTTAAGGTTGTTTTTATGACCAATCAGTAAATTATTCTTGGAAATATTCCAGTTAAATACTAATTTACGTCTCTCTTTAATTTAAGTAGCAAAACAAGGTTATTTATATGATTTTTTTAAATGAAGTTGTCTCTTCCATATATTCAAATTTTATTGGATTTCCCAACGTATCGGACTATTGACCCATCCTCTGGGGTTATCTATAAGTTACTTTCTTTCTCATTTCAAATTGCCAATTGTCATCATACATTTTTTAATCGGTATATTCAATACTTTTGTCCTCTTTCCCATTTTACATTTTTTTGGCATATATGCAAAAACATTTACTCCATTGTCACATTTTAAACTGGTGTTACTATGTAATAACACCTTCCTCACTAAGGTTTTTTTTTTTTTTTTTTACTAGGTACAACTAACTTTTAAGCACATTATTGCCTAGCGAAACGATCTCATAACTGCATTCCGCCGATTAATGATTCAATGAGAATTATTTATTGTAACATTAATTAAAACATTATAAAATGAATTAACTAGATAGGATGCCGGAGGACCGAAGCGCCCGGAAGGCCGCCAGCTTCCCGAGCAGGGAGCGGCAGAAAGCTCTGCGGCGGAGGATGTCCAGCTCTCCCAGCAACGCAGACTCCACAATACCTCTCGACCACTTTAGGCTAGCTCACATGTAAGCTTACCTTGTCTATAATTAGATAAGTACCATGAACCGTTTATTAGTAAATTTCCCGTTACTGGTAATTCTTGAAACAAACAGACCCGATATGAAATCACTTATACCATAAATAGTCTATTTAGACTTGAAATTATTTAAGAAAACGCGTCGTTTCATAAATCAGTCGCCATCTTTGAGTTCCAAAAAAAGAAATTAAAGAGATACTCATGTTAATAACACATTTTCTCGCATGGCTATTACACCATATACTTTTAACTGAAATCTCTTGATCACTATGAGAATTATGAAATCCTACTTATAAATTTAAGAAAAGATGATCAAACTGAAACAATATAACGATAAAAATTACATTTCGAAATTTTAAAGAGATTTTTTATTTAAATGAGACACAGTAATTAAAAGCAAAAAGATACGCACCTGAGTATGTTAATTAGGTGTTGATTATTGACCTTCAACTTATTCCTAAAACAGTCTCAACATGCTGCACATCCCAAGCAGAACAATCCATCTTCATTTGCTCCACATTTGGTGGTCATCCAAAATGAAGTTTTCCTTTCGATTTTAGACCATTCTTATTAACCCTCTGTAAAATAAGTGATAGATGTAGTTTGTAAAAGAATAGTTTTGAAATGCTAAAAACTTGATTCGTGTCCACCATGTTAATTACAGTATTTAGCTCATTCAATCGTTGGAATTTGTAGATAAACTCTCCCTTTTAACATTGTCAGGAACACTTGAACAATTTGACTTATACCTGCTCTAGAATCTCATCGGGACTCAATAATTGCCCGTGGTATGATAACCCTCTACATCGTAATTTAAGGGGCAATATTACTTCGGACGTCCTAGAAAAATTTTCTTTTCTTTTCTTTTACAAAACATGATGATACTCCCTACAATAGCTAAAATGATTACGTGAAACTAAGCTTTATTAGAGCAAAACTTTTTTTTTTTTTTTATTGAATAGATACATCAGAAATATAAATACCATACTTAAGTGCAATATCATTCTTTCTTGTTTTATTTTAAATCTTTACTGCTATAACCTTAAAACGATTAAAGACGTGTTTGATCATGTATGTAGTGAGTCTCTATTTTGGCACCTTTACATTTTTAAACCTATTAAAAGCGCATTCAAACAGGTGACTTCGTTCGGCCAACTAATATAAATAAGCTATCAGCTTCTAATAAAACTTCATAAGATTAAAAGGACATAATGTGCTTAACCACTTCAATTTCTGTAATCATATCGCACGTCGATATGAACATGGTTACAATTCAAAAAACTGTTTTTTTTTTTGTGGATACTTAGACTTAGTATCCTTAGTAGTGCGAGTCTTAGTATCCACCAGGAATCAGTAGCCCTGATGAAGATCGACAAGTCAGGATCGAAACGTTAGCTTACCACAATAAAATCATTGTAAACTGAAAATCCTGACTATCATTTAACCTATCGTAAAGAAGAACAGTTGACTATCTCTCCCTTCCAAAATTGATATACTTTGAATTATAACAATCTTCTTGCCAACCTGTAATACAGAGATGGTTGATCCCGAGTAAGAATTAAATATGAAGACATTATAGGATAACCTTTGATGAATTCATTGAAAAATAAAAATGCATTCGTGTTTTGAGAGATCATAATACTATTTGATCGATCAATATTGACTTAAATGTTTTGTTTAATGTTCACCTGTTATCCATCGTCATTTAGTAGTCTAAAAATATGATATTCTGCCTTCTCATTACATTAAGTAAATCGTGATCTTAAAATTTTAACAATGTTGCTTTTTCAGTATGACAATGACATTTTCGTGCAGATGTGGCACGTAGAAGCTCCAGTTAACTAGTTAGGAAAGAGCACCATTCAGAAAGGTTGGTGATATGTGGCAAAGAGCTGGAAATTCAAGTCTTGTGCTGTTAAAACTAAGGTCATGGCTTCGTTTAAAAAAATAAATCGTTAGTAGACATGCAAGAACATCTTTCCAAAGTCAATTTATTTAGTTATTTGTTGTTTATTCATTTCAATTCAAAAACCCCTCCAATAGAAACCCCAAACTTAAATTCTTTTTAACCTCTCTGTTCGATTTGGTTCTTTTTGATTCTACTTTTTCACAGTACTGTATGTAGGTCCATAAATCACTAAGCATAACTCAAAATTGATATATATATATATATATATATATATATATATATATATATATATATATATATATATATATAGTCCAATCTTACTTCCTACAAAAAAAAAGTTGACCTTAGATTCCTTGTTATAATGATTTTTTTTTTTTCATTGCAACCTGTCATTTAATTTTAAAATAATTAAACTGAAACCATAATGTTTGTAATTAGATAAACACTTTTACGAATATTATGAAGTTTGATCATTTAGCTTGTATATCATAACTCATATCTTCAAAATTTTCTGGATGTCCTTAAAAATTTAAAATACTCTATAATCACCAATACTGACAAGTTTGATCAAAATCATTAAAGCCGTTTTTGAGATAATCGAAAAAAAGGTAAAAATTGGAAAAAAAAGTTATGAAATAAAGTGCCCCCTCCGTTTGACCAATTTTGATGAAATGTTTGCTGTCACATCTTTGGCATATACATATGTCAAATACCCAGTTTGATCAAAATCTTTGAAGCCGTTTTTGAGTAAATAAAAAAAACACATAAAAATGATACAAAATTTATTAAGTAAAGTCCCCCCTCCGGTTGATCAATTTTGATGAAATTTTTACAGCCATATTTCGCGCATATTAATACATCAAATACTTAGTTTAATCAAAATCGTTAGAGCCGTTTTTGAGAAAATCGAAAAAAAACGTAAAAATTTATTTAATAAAGTACCCCACCCTTTGACCAATTTTGATGAATTTTTGCTGTCACATCGCGGGCATATACATACACTAAATACTCAATTTCAGGTTCGCACGGTTAATAGTTTTTGAGCTAGTCTGTTTCATTTATAGGTAAGTGAAAGTAAAAAATTGCATCTCGTCAGACATAGGCATATTTTTCGTCATATTATTTTTAAAAACTTATTTCATACATTCAAATGTGATGTATGCGACAAATCTTACCAGTTACTTCTATTTCTTGGATGTATAAGAGAATCGGTATACTGATAATTTGATGTAATTTTTAATTATATATGCATCACTCCTTGCTGAATTTTTAGAAGGATCCTGCATAGCGTTAACGTTTAATATTTTATTAAATACATTATTTAGAAAGGAAATATTGATCATAAATATAATTTATAATAATAATAAATTATTTTCCAAGGAATTATATTTTTTGAATAGGAGTCTAAATTAATATACTATTTCAGTGAGATGTAAAATTGTGAAAAAATCGTTATAAATATTTCTTGCGTTCAGCATTGGTTGATGGATCTTTTTGTCCAATCGATACGTTTTTATTTATCTTATCTTATCTATGAAGAACTTAATTTATAACAATAAGAAATGTTCAATTTAGATTAGAAAAATATTTTACAATGTTTACGTTTTGTTTGGATTTTACGGTTTTATTGTTGTTTGTTTAACGTCCCTTTATGCTAAGGCTAATGGGACCATGCTACAGTGGGAGACCTAAATTTTGCCTATCCACGTATAATTAGGATAGGGATCTTTAACGAGTACCTCACATCGTACAGGCTCGGGACCTCCATTTTACGTCCTATCCGAAGAACGGCATAGCCAAGGGAACTTTTACTTCCATTAAACAATCGTAGGGCCACCGCGGGACGCGAACCTGCGACCGTGTATTGTAGGTTGCCATGCCAACCACTACACCACAGGTGACCCTACGGTTTTATTAATAATAATTAATTAGTTTTACTATCAGTACACACTGTTAATTTTGTTGCTTCTTCTGTTTAAAATTTTAATATTGTATTTATCAGAGTCCTACAGCTAAGTTAGCATATAATAATGGATCATATATAACATACAATACCTAATGAATAACAAATCTGCCAGATAACTGTGATATTGGGTGTATTACAAAGTAGCAGATTCAAATATTAAGACTATTTCTGCTCTGAATTACTCTGGCATTATTTTCAGTCTTATTTTGATGCTCGAATGTCAAGGCTGGAAATTCTGTTTTGGAATTTTATAATTATTCAATTAGCTTTTATCCCCACTATTTATAATTTCACAAATGTCCCAAGAGATATTTTTAAATAATCTATTATAATTCAAGCATATGAGGACATCTTCGGATGACAATTAGGTTAGCCAAGGGAAAAGATGGATTCCAAAGTATTGTAGCATGCAACGTAGGACGGCACGCAAAAGCGATGTGGTCACATACTTGGCCCAGTCTTTGTAAATAGTTGTCAGCGATTTGACAGGGAGAAAAAAAAAAGAAGAAAAATATCGGTAAAAAAAAAAAAGAACTGGAGACACGTTGGGCAAGAGTCGCTTGCAGGTCGCCCTTGGTCAGACAATACATATTGTCACACGGCCGCCCCAGTTTAGCCTGGGCCCACTCCTCAACGGTAACCCGTTTCTGGAAATATTGACACAGATATCTTCAATCGAAATTGATTCCAGCAAGAAAATCAATCATCGATGGGTTGATAGGCATTTGAACAACCATTAGAAAAATTAAATTTCAATAAAAAAAAATATATTTTCGTCTAGTATAACTAGAGCCTATTCCGGCATAGTGGTTTCATCACTATATAAACAGTAAATATTATTTGATTATTATTTTAAACGTTTTTATGTATTTAATTTACTGAAAACATGAAAAAGAACTTGTTCTGTGCAAGAAAAAATCTTTATAACAATCGTACATGGGTCATTTTCCTAGAAAGAGCCAATCGCTGTCCCCGATGGATTCTGAAGCCCCCTCACCATTTTTGTTCATTAAAACAACCTCTAATTAGGCTCTGTGACTTGCCGTGTCGACTACGTAGGGTTTTACTCATATAACATTAAAAATTAAAAGTTGAATTTAGATATGACCAGTGGAAATCTCCTTCCCTCGCCATGTCACAACTCTAATTTCCAAACTTTACGTTCGTCTACGAATTGACCATTGACGCTTTTTGAATTTTTTATTACTGTGGTGCTGTTCAAAACACCTCAAGATTAAAATGTGAGGTATGCGATATTTTTAAGAATGATGATTTTAAAAGGTAAAATCATTATTGTAACTAATAGGTATGTTATGAATTTATCCTTTTTAATTTCATCAGATCTAAGAATACGTTCAATACTAATCATATTGATGTAGCTAAACTGGATGATGATTCTCAATGAATTAGTGATCGTATACCTGAAATTCATTCATCACTAGACCCCGGATTTATATGCATTAAAAACTCCTCAAATATGCCATATAATATGCAAGAAAAAAGTGGGAAATATGCAACAAAATATGCAATTAAATGTCTTTTAATTTCAAGTATAATTGATAAGAATAAGTTTTTCTGTACATTACAACAAGGAAGAAAGGTAATTCATAAAATAGAAAAGCAATTTTGTTGTAAAAATTTATTAGAATTAAAGATATCCGTAATTTTTCTTTAACAAAATAAAATAACGTTTCTGTGAATTATTAAAGTTTACAACCAAATACATTTCTAAATTATTTTCTGAAAAACTGAGCCTCCGATCACTTAAAATACTCTTATAAACAGAAAATGATCTTTCCGCGCCTGCCGAAGTCAATGGTGCGAACTTAAACGCCGTAATAAGTTCAGGGTCTGTGAATTTTTCAATGTTTACAGATTTATCACCTTCTACAATTTTATTTATGTCACGTAATACTTGAAGACCAGTATTTTTTGAAAATATTTCACTTAACTTTTTTTTAAGATGATTCCCACTTGACCTGGGATTTTTTTGACATTGTCACTTATATCATTTATTAATTGAAAACTGTCAGTAAGAGACATGATTCTTGTTTCTAAGTTTGTTATAGCCTCTGATAAAAACGATAAATGGCATGAAATAAAAGCCAATTAAAAATCTCCCCCCTTCTAAAAACTGCTATCACTTTTTGGACGCTCAGTGCATCTGGGTCCTTTTCTGATATTTTTTCCACAACGGCTGAGTACTTGTCAAAATGTTTTAGTATAAAACAGGGCTGCATTTAGCCAAGTTCCCCAGCGAGTAACAAAAGGGACTGGAGGTAACGGTATGTCGTCCATCTCTTCTCTATCTAAATAATCACACGGCTGGGAGTTTTCAAAAACATTTTCTTGCCGTTGCTTATCAGCTCATTAACGTCTGAAAATGTTTCTATTATTTTTCAGTGAAACGATTTAGTGTGTTTGCCACACAGGTGACGTGTATCATGTTACTGTAAAACACACTTAGGTTTTTTGCAGCGTTGGTCATATATGCTGCTGCGTCAGTCACTAGAAGTAGCCCTCCCATCTCAACCCAGCATCTGACCATAGCAGTTTCATACTGTCATTAACGAAACGACTAATTGTTTCAGCGTTAGTTTTTTCTAGGTGCTTTGGTGCCAGTAAAAATAGCGGTCCTGGTCTGCCTGTACTTAAAACACCCACTAATAAATTTGCGATATAAATGCCTCTTGCATCAGTGGTTTCATCAACTACAAGGTATATGTAATTTTGCTGAGCAGTAATCTTTATGTTTTCCATGGCCTTATCTATATGTTTGTATATATGTATATACAAATGTATATATGTATATATTAATCTATATTGTATATATGTATATTGTATATATTAATCTATATTGTATATATATCTATATTGTATGTATATATTGTATATATGTATATATTAATCTATATGTATTATATATATGTTTTCTGGCATTCTGACAGATAATTTTTTCGCAATGTACTCTCATCGGGAATTTGACGTGAAGTGTATTTTTCCAAAAAGGGTTTAAAAGGCAGGTGATTTAATTTATTAAAAGGTATGTCAGATGAGACCATTGCGAAACACAAATCTTCAAAAAAAGTATCTTTTGTGGGTTTAGAAGTAGCCGGCAATAAAATTTGTGTAGACAATTTTGACTTTAAAACATTTAAGTGGGAACCTGAAACCCCATTCAGATTAATTAATATTTTTTAGAATAACGAATTAAATTTTAAAAAAGAAATAAATACCTTCATTAGCATGCTGAACTATTTGAATTTTTTTTCACACATAATTTGCTTCCCACACGCGTTACAAAACACAATTTTTCCGTCTGTCGTGAACACTTGCTTTTCGGAGTTAAATGGTGCGATCCATTCACTTAGTTTTTGCTTCAAAGAAGATGAAACTTTTGGTATGGTAATAACGACGTTTCCCCTAGGCTAAACGAAACTGCACTGACATGGTTTTCAATGTAGAAGGATAATCAAATATATACTGTAGCAAGAGCTTTTTCCCAGAACTCTTAAGTCTTCCATCAAAAGACAACTCACCAGATACTAAGAAAACAAAACCCTTGCTTTCTTGTTTTGACAAATATCAATGCAATATTAAAGTTTTTGAAAACGTAATTTATAAAATAAGAAAAAATTCCCAAATTACGATTTTTATTGAAATATGCAAATATATGCATTTATCTCCCAAATATGCAAAATAAAATTTGGAATATACGTCATTTGACATGGTTCGTGTAGATCTGCGATCAAACAATGAAAAACTTCAAGCAGAAAAAACATGTAATTGCATACAAATCCGGGGTCTATTCATCACCAAACACTTCGCTTCGCTGCAAGCATTTAATGAGTAGTTTCATTTAATAGCCGAATTTAAAAAGTAATATAATGCTTATTTTCCACAATATTTAATCCGTACGATTCAGATACATGCTTAAATAATTTAAGAAACCTACCTTCATGATTTAATATTTATTTTATATTTTAACTTTATTTTATATTTATATATATTTCAGCGCCTTGTCTGAATTTATTATTTTTTAAAAATTGATAATCATATTACAGGATTCTCATTTGATGCTTTCAACCCTTTCAAATCAAATTTACACTTTGATAAATTTATGCCCGAATGAGTAGAAAATTTGCTCTTTTATCAGTTCTTTATCGTCTGCCCTTTACACGCTTGGATCGAGCTTCCTACCTTCATTAATTTCCCTAGAAATATTTTATTTTATTTTTTCTATTCAGACTAACCGTGCTAGGTGACCTTTATAGAGCATACTATAAAAAAATTAATTTAAATAAATTTAAAATGAACGACGTTAAACTTATCAATAATTGAAAAAAAATCCTGTAATTTTACTTCAAAAATCTAGATTTAATGATTTTTTTATTTATTTGTTACTAGTTAAGACCGTCTAAGCTTGCTATGGCATACTCTAATATTTAATTTCATGGAAATAAGTATGTGTATTTTGGTTAGATTTACCTGAAAAAACACCTATCCTCATAAAAGCATATTTTAAATAGCTGTGGAATAGAGAATAATTATAAAATTTTCACAGAAATTTTTTATTTAAAAAAAAATCACTTAGCTTATTTTTAATTTAAAAACTTCTCTACAGAACAAAAAAAGAGCATTTTGTATCTTTTCTGTTGAGGTTATCAACATAACAAAAAAAAAATAGATACAGAAAGAAACCTAAAAATAAATATTTTCTATTCTCTGTAAACAAATTGACACTGGGGATCTAATATAAAAAGTAGACCATATTTGTTTGAACAGCAACGTTTCAAGTAAATCCATCGGCTACTTTTCAACTATTAACACGTTCACGCCGGGACTGTTTATTAACAGTGTTTAATGCTTTTCGCTCTATCGGGCAGGAGCTGTTACAGAGCATTATGAATATTGGCAATCCAACAATAATAAAGTAAACAATAAAAACTACTATCCTACTGGTTATGTTTATAATAAGATATTAATTATAATTGTTATTAAAAAATAAATGTTTATACGTTTGTAAGTATATGAATATAAATATAAATAAATACAAATAAATATAAAAATAAATTAATTTAATTTTCAGCTAAACAGAAGTAATTTCTACTTTCTTAACACTTTGTCATATTACCTGAAATCGTGTAACTGTTCTCTTGTCAGAGAATTAAATATTAAAATTGTGTCGGAACGAGAGCTTGACTCTCAGGTATTCTTTTTCGGCAAAAAAAGTGTTAAAGATCTAATAATTTGGCAGAGGCGGCATTCTAGCGTGAGCCACCGGTAGTAAACGCCGGTATGAACGTGTTAAGGTAATTAAGGTTACAAGATACGGCCTTAGAATTTTTTATATACGGTCGGCATAAAGCCGTAATGAACTAAGCGCCTAACCATTTATTTTATTTTTTTTAATTACCGTAAAACGAGGTGACTTTGTGACTAATGGGGTGACTTTGTGACAAGCCTATTTTTCTACAGTTTTTGAATTTCCCTCCTTAAAAAGAATCAGGCTAGGCAATTCAAATTACTTGTCAGTTGGTCAGTAATGTGCTGCTACCTACTGGCCAAAAATGGACCTCTATAACTTCTTTCATTCCATTTATCATGGTGCTTTATTTCAAATTTTAAGTAAATGAAAACAATCAAGCATATATGAAATAAAGCACCATGGTAAATGGAATGAAAGAAGTTATATGTGGCACATTACAGCACATTACTGACCAACTGACAAGTACACTGAATTGCCTAACCTGATTCTTTTTAAGGAGGGAATTCAAAAACTGTAGAAAAATAGTCTTGTCACAAAGTCACCCCATTAGTCACAAAGTTACCTCTTTTTACGGTACGTATTGTTATTTTTTTTTTTAAATGATAATAAGTAATAATAATTTTTATTGATTTTAATTTTTTTAACTTTATACTTTTATTCGCACCTGTCGCAACTAAGCGACGACCAGCAAACGAGATATGAACTCTTCTGTTGGAATTTTTAGGCATAAGAGGCGATAGTGCCCAGCAGCACATCATCCTGGTATTGTAAGGAGGTATCTCATCCAACCCCTTTTCAGTCGCCTCATAAAAGGCATGTCAACCGTGGCTATGTCATATAATAAGTCTGTTGTTATGTCCATGCAATTTTATAAGAAAGCCAGAATAGAGATATATATGATATAGAGATAGATATATATGATGATTGATATCAAATCAATTTAAAATATTTGAATAATATAAAAGACATAAAAACATGTCTAACATAAAATGTAGATATGGCCATAGAACTATTTGGAAACTTAATGTAAAAGTTTTAAGTTAATCCATTGGCTAATTTTTGGCTTTTTAAGGTAAAAAACATAGCGCCCTCGCATCTTCGTGTATAGGATTTTTTTAAAGATAGATTAGTCTCAATTCACTTTACATACACCTATTGTGTAAGTGATAAATAGTTCTATGAAAGGATACAAAGCCTTTAGCCTGCTTACCCTAAGAGGGAAGTGCCTGTCCTAAAAAGACCGGAGGTGCATGTGCAGTAAGTAGGCTAGCTAGGAATCGGGTCATTGGAATAGTCGGCCTATATCCATCGGTTATCCACGGTGTTCCAAGGTCGGCCAAACAGTCTGTTGTGGGGTAACACCGTGTCCAGTGTAGGGGTGTCGGGGGTTGAGCAAGAGCCATGGGTGAAAGTGATATGGCACCCTCAACTGCGTAGCCACTATTTTATTAAGCATGTATTATAAATATTAAACATATAGTATAAATAATATAAACATAAAAATATCCCATAAATTAATTATTTATCTTAAAATTTATAATTGTTTATTGTTTGTTTTGTTTAATTTAATTTCCTGAATATTATAACCGATTCCTGATTATTCTCTTTTTGAAAAATACTAAGATCATCTGGACATTTAATAATATTTTTGTAATAATTAAGGCATGTAAATAGAAAAGGCTATTAAGTGCCCATAATGGAGAAAAAGAATTAATTTGAAAATGAAGTAAACTCCATCACCAATGTAATGGAAACTGAAGAAATTGTCTATCTTGGAGAGACTCCAATAGATAACACTGTTATATATAGTAGATATATTATATATATTTATATATTATATAGATACTGTTATAGATAACACTAACACTATATATCTCATGGTTCTAGTGTAGAGAATGTTGTTAAGTTGTAACCATCGAGGTACGGTACGTTACCACGAAAGTACCGATACTTCTTTCAATAAGATACTTTTCTTTAAATATCTTATGATATTCATTATACGATCTGGATATTTTTATACTTAAATTATCGATGCTGGTTTATAATGATGAACTGACCTAACGTGAAGAAAAGAATAGGATTATTAGCCACAAAGGTGGAATTATTTGGATTGGACATGTCCATAATATTTTTGTCTACATATCTCAAAATCAATAATTTGACCCTTACAGCCATTTCCAGATTCAATCATAATTTACTCTTACTTTAATTATAAATTTGATTGTAAATTCAGGTCCTTAATTGATGGTTATACAGCTTTCATCGATTCTTTCACCCCTTAGATACAGTCATAGTCGATTCAAACACAGAACTATATAAATCCATAGAATCCTTCATACTAATTGAATATTTCTTATGCAAAATTTTGTATACTTTTTTTTCATATTTGTTTTTGGAATATAAATTAATCTTTAAACTGAAGCGTGGAAATTCAAAAGGGTAAAAGTGACAAAAAAATAAAAACATTTTTTGGTTTTTGTTGTAAAATTGTTTTATTTGCAAAAGCCAGATATGGGTATAAGTGGTGTTCTGTTGTTAGAAAGTAGTTCATTGAGCGTATAAAAGATGGGCATGGGTGTAAGTGCCGAATATAGTTCATCCTATTGAGTGTAATTCATTTGATTTCGGGAAAACATTTCTAAGGCTATATCCTTTTGCATTTCCATGCTTCATTTAATTTTTTATATGTTTTATAAAATTTGAATATTTGTAAAAATTAAGTTTAAAAAAAAAGTCTATAATTTTTTTTATGCTTATCCACCATCCAGTAGGAATTTTGGTTGTATGTTATGTGCAAAATGTCTTATATATTATATAAAATTTTCTTTTTTATTTTATTTGTGAAACCGTCCAGTGAAAATAGAAAGTTTTCACGTTCTATGGGATCCAAGTTTATGTGAAAGCTCTTTTGCTTTTGTAGGTACCTGACAGGACTTGGAATTTTCAACGTTTTCGTTGCTTCTGTTAAGCTTTATCAGAAGTCATTGTCCATGAGAAAGCCTCTTCTATTGTGTCTTCGACATGACACTATCAATAAAAATATGGTTTTGAGGATAACTTAATTTAATTGAGGATAAAGTCTAAGCTGTACAGAAATAAAAAGTTTTTGAAGAAAAAATAATGAAGCTTAATGATATCGGAAAGTTGATACTTGTTGGATCTGAAACGTTATTATCGATTCAAATAGTTTGAAGTTTTATTAATGGTTGTTAATTTTAAATTGAAAATATAACTATTAAAAAATGTTTTTAAATATATTAACGGTCATAAAATTTACAATTACTTACTTTAAGATAAATACCGTTTATATGTTATATTTTAACTGTTTATATCACATTTTTGTTTACATAACATTATATTAAATATTAGTCAAGTTAAAAGTTAAATGTGTCAGCCATATTATTTATCTATTTATTTGGTCCATTGTATCCACCCTTGGCGGTCAAAACGCGAAGCAACTTTTTTTTTTCCAAAAACTTTACCGTGTAAACTGGCCTAAATAATAAATTCTTATAAACTTAATGGCAGTCGTAACAGTGGATATTAAAATATTATAACAAGTTAACTTTATATAATAATATTGTAACCAATATGGGTTAAAATAATTTTATTAACGTAAAATTATAATACCAAACTCACAAAAAATAATAAGAACTAAAATAAGTAACAGCGTTACGAATAGTAACTGCAAGTGACAACGACTTTGACTCAAAAGTAACATTCTGCTTCGATGTTCATGGCAAGACTAAGCCCCTAGTCCATCGCTTCTTACTAGAACATCCCAGAAATGTCTAGATCATTCCAAAAGATCTAGGCACTAATACATAAATGTAACGGTTCTAGAAAATCTAGAAATTAATAAGATGATTTTGTTTCATGTTATGATATGTTTCGTTTAATTTTTTATGATTATTTCATACTTTTTTTTAATAACGCACAAAGCTAGTAAATCAATGTTTTGAATAATAAATAAAGAAATATTTGGGGTAAAATCACTTTGACTAAAAAGAAAATATTTTTAATGTTATTGAAAGAATTTTTGAAATATTCTCATTACTTATAATGACTCACCAAGGTATTTTTTTCTTTACCTTTCCATACATAAATTGGGGTATTGTTTACATTAAGGGTGCCAGTTACTTTTAATCATCAAATGATTTAATCGCTTTAATATAATTAAATAATTAAATATGATTAGGTAAACTAAAGAAGGTTAATGAAATATTAAATTTAATTCAATACGAATAAATTATAAAAAACAAAACAAAAAATAAATAAATAAATAAGCTTCCAGATCCCTCGTTTTGCCACACTATTTCTCATTTTAACTTTCGCCCAGAGGGGTCACCTGTGGTGTAGTGGTAAGCATGGCAATCTACTGTACCATTATCTGACCAAAGATCGCGGGTTCGTGTCCCGTGGTGGTCCTAGGATTTTTTAATGGGAGTAAAAAATCCTTGGAAAAATTGGCAATGCCGTCCCTTTGATAAGACGTAAAATAGAGGTCCCGAGCCTGTACGATGTCAGGTACTCGTTAAAGATCTCTGTCCTAAATTTACCTGGATAGGCACAATTTAGTACTCCCAGTGTAGCATCGTCCGATTAGCCTCAATATCATAAAGGGACGTTAAACATACAAACAACTTTCGCCCAGAGAGATTCAATTGTTTGTGTGTTGGCTCCAGTTATAGAGTCTACAAAATTTCACAGTAAGGTACATCTAATTCATAGAAGATAATGTTACGTCCAAACCTTTATATGCCTTCCAGTAAATCCGAAATGCTCGTTTTTCCTGGCCTTATTGAAGCTTTTATGTAATTTAGAAGAGTTGTCCGATGTCCTGTCAGGTGTCATATGGTTTAATTTATTTAAAAAAAAAAAAAAGAATTATTAACTGCATAAAGTGACTTTATTAACTGAATTATTAACTGCACTTGGTGACAAAAAGTAACTGGCAGTGTGAAAAAATGAACTAAATGTGAAAAAGAGCCATAAATTGTTTAAAAAATTTATTCCGTTTCCTTCATAAATAAATATAACATGTTAAAATATTACATTACCAAAAATATTTAGCCAGGATTCAGACAAGAAATTATTCCGCTATAATAATTTAACCATATTTATACAATAATTCATTCGAATATATTCGATATAAAACCTATATTATATCCTCATGTAATGTAACTAACAACTTGCTAGCCCACTACTGACTGTTGATAAGGATTGGACTATACAATTACAGCTGACAGGGCTAATACCGAGTAACGACCTAGTAGCCAATAACGTCCGGCTATGTCTTAAAATAACACATCACTTCATCTTCGCTTAACCGAAGCCAATCATCTACTGAGTTACGCTATATTTAGATATTAGTTAATAATATTTGATAATAACACAAACATCATCTTCTAGTCAGCATATCAAGTAAGTAACCCTAATGATTTGGGTTTTTAGCGGATATTGTAAGAAATAGTTTCTTACAACCTGATATGAAAAAAACAATAATTAATAATAAAATTAAATAATACATAATCTCAAATACCCTCAGACTGTTTATTGAATCAGTAATAATTATTTTTTTCGATTGGGTTGCGGGAATTCGTGTTGATTGCTTATTTTTTGACTAAAATCCATTTTTTTGGTGCTTCTTTAATTTTCTTTAAGGTGAAAAATTCTTTTTCTTTTTGTTTTCTTCATTAAGAAATATGTAACTTTAATCACATCTCTTTCTATTTGTTTACATACTGTAATCTTTAATCTGTCGTAGCAATTGTCATGACATAATAATAATATAACATAATTCCTTAAATATAACGTAAACTGCCTAAATCGTGATTTACCAAGTCGTTCGGTTCTGACTCGGTCAAATATAGTTGCCAACTCCCCGTTTGCAACTGATATATTCTTAATCACCACAGAATTTCTTATAAAATTATCTAGTTAAAAGACTTTTGCACAAGAATGCATATGCTACTTGCAGAATTAAAGAGGCCTTATTTATAAGGAAATTTATATTTAAAATCTTATGTTTTAATAAAGTATAAGAATTGAAAGAATGTTTTAAATTGTTTTAATTTTATTTTTTATGAGACATAAATACTCTATAACGTCAAGATGACTCAGAAACTTGTTATACATCTGAGTTAAGCTCGTAACTCAATAAATCAACAAGCTTATCAGGAAGTTCTGTTTATCCTGAACAACTTAATAAATATCATGTGATATGGCTTAGAGGAAATATGTAATATTTGTATGCTATTGGTTGTGCTGAAATATATTATCGAAAAGGGAAAAATGTTTTTGATAAAGCTCGGACAAGAGTGTTCCGTGACCTAACATATTTTCTTGAGAGCAATTTATCTTTTCTTTCAATCTTCAGTTTGATATCATGGTGTTCTACTTTATTTGATCAAAAGGTACTTCTAAACCTTATCTTCGTTTTTTTATTAGTGACAAATAAGCAATTACTAACTACACGCAATTTGCACTAATCTGTAAATTACAAGTCAAGATATGTCTTCATATATTAATTTTATTACATTTATACCTTTGTATTTATGTTGTCTAAGATATATAATGTTTCAAAAGTCTAAATCTTTTGTAAATTTATTATTATATATTCAACTGAACATGTATAATATAATAACTATGTTCAAACAACATTCACATTGATAATATTTAAGATCATTATTGAAAGGAGGCTTATGTTATTGTTTCCATTAATTCCATGTTAAATAACATATAGAATTATGAACCCCAGAGGTAAAAACAACATATCAATTTTTTAAAGATTAAATTATAATAAATTTATTTATTTGCTAAAATTGTTTCTTCGTTCTTTTGTGAGACAGCTTCATGAACGGTATCCTCATTGTTGTTGATTAATAAATTAATAATAATAAAGTTGTTGGAAATTTTATTAAGTTATTTAAATCTAAAGTGTTAAATTTAATTCAATAAAAAATGGACATATATTTGTTTATCTACGGTGTATTGAACTAGGCTAAGACCTCATGTTGAAATGGTATTCTAATATACGTTCAACTTGGAAACGTATGTAGATGTTTAACCAACGGGGCCATACCGGTTACAATAATTTTTTTCTGTTAGTATCATGAATGTTTTTCTTTACTAACAATTACTATTATTAAATAAAAGGTAAGAGGAATAATTGAGTAAATCATAGGACACCAAAAACAAAATAATTCGGTGAATGAAACAGGTCAACCATGCAATTAAGTGCGCGACTACGAAAAAAATGGTTTTTCGTCAAAACATATGTTCCTGAAAAAATAAATTCCTATATGGCATCATCATTCCCTTAATTGTTAACTCAAATCTATACAACTTTGCAAATGAATCATAGTGATTAAATTGAAGCGATGCTGCATTGAAAATTAACAATATATTCAATAAAAAAATTAATGTCTATGATGCGTATTTTTATTTTTTTTAATTTTAACATAGCCCATGCGCTTCACGTAATACAGCGCAACCGTATAAAAAAATCAGTTAATAAACAGAAGGTTTTTGATACTGATTACTATTATGGTTATAAATGACGAACAAATGAAATTCCTTTAAAAAAAATACAAGAATACCGAATAAAAAATACCTATTAAATAGGAATTATTAATGAAACTAATAGTAAAGAAAGAAAATAAGTATTTAAAAATAGACAAATGAATAAGTATTCATGACTTGTCTTTATAAGTCCTTTTATGAATCCCGACTTTTTAATTTTATCTGTTGGGGCTCCTTGTATGCCGAGACATAATCATGGAAACTATATTTCGAATCCTAAGTTTTAATAAGTTATATTTTGCGGATAAATCTAAGTTTCGGGAATCTTTGTGGACATAAGTTGATTTTTTTTTTCATTTTCATAAATTTGAATTTTTGAGCACTTCAGGTTTCTCAAAGGTCTGATTCAGATCACTTTATTTTTTCATATAGAAGTTGAAGAGTAAATTTCCTTAATTTCCCCGTTATATATCATAAAAATGTTCTTTTTCTGCGGGCATCCATTATATTTCGGAAACATCCTGCTTATAAATAACCTGTATCAATCTCTGTTAAAAATTTCGAATGTGATGAAATTATTATCCATCGAAGTGGACGTCAGATTAATGTATATATTTTTTATTTTGTTTTCACGGTAATTGACACGCTGTTTCTCCCGTAAGGTTTTAAAAACTTCAAATTTGAATTTTTTTTTTAGTCTTTTTCCTAATAGAACTGTTTTCCCTTTCCTTCATTCGATAAGAGGATCCTAGAATTGACACCTCAAGACGCTAAATGCCGTTGTTATAGCAACGGTTGTCGTAGAACGCCGCCCTTGGCGCTAGTGAGCCCAACCCGTTGACAGTCTGTAACTCCAGCAGTCCAGGCAGAGGGCGCTCCATTCGAATACCAAAACCTCAAGGTATTCAATGTACAATCTTCTTAATGCTTCTGTAAATACATGTCTCATATGCCTTACTCCCCTTCTTGATAAAAATAAGTCTCATCTTTATATCAAGCCAAAATTACGAAATCAGGCTCGTTTAAGCTATAGATTAATACTTAACATTTAGAATGCCATTAGACAATTTAAAAATACATACCTAAATCGAAACAATGCTGAGATAAAATAAAAAATATTTCAGTTGACGTATCATAAAATTTTTATTGAAGTATGAGAATTATTGTTGTCCGTTTGTCTAAATGGAAATTATATCTTACGTCTTCATTAACTTAGTTTCCTAGGCAATTCTGTTGAATTTAAAATAGAAATATTTAGTATCTATGTAATAATATTCAGTGGCGATTAATAATTACAACTACTTAGATTTGACTAGATTTTAACTATTCCAACCTTCTGAGAACAATTTATGAAACAGTTTTGTGTTATCAAATATTTTCGTCATAAAAATGAATTTTCGGTTTTGTATTGATTTCATGACTTTAACTGTAATATTTCATTATTGCGGTTTAACAATAAAATAGGCTACTTTTGATTTTCTTTCGCAGTAAAAACGTCATATGCGAAAAGACCATACATAAATTGGCAAACATTGGTAATTATATTAATATATTTATGTTGGAGGAGGAAAAAAAGGTTCGAAAAATCTCCGTTTAGCCAAAAATTATAGCATAAACCCAGTAAAACCAAAAATAAAGCGCCTACTTGTTCTTTATATAATGATTTTTTTTTTAATATTTTGTGTTTAATCTACGTTTATAGTGTTATACGCGTTAAAAAAGTATTTAAATGCAAAAATACTCATCTTTATCTCCTTTAGCTAACTATCAGATTATTTCATTACTTGTACATGTACGGTTTTATTTTATTCTAGAAATGAGAGATGATTAATAATTTCCCTTGAAAAAAAAACTAAAAAAATTTACGTTAAAATCCTTTCTTGGAAGCCATTTTGAAAATGTATCATTTAAATGTCCTGCCAGACTACTCAATCCTCAAGATCCGAACAACATTTAAGACAATTTGTTCTACATTAATTAATTGGTCATAGTGAAAACAAAATTTCCTTGAAAAAATTGTCAAAAATTATAAAATTTCATTTTGTAAATTGGTACTTACGAAAAATTTTCTGTTGGTTTGGGGAGTGCAAAACACGTGTCCCCACTGAAAATGGAATTTTAACATTTTTTAATCGCTATAGGTAGGTAACCTACCCTAAGTATGCATTTCACCTATAGGTACCTAACTGATTTTACATTGATATAAAATGAATCAACATTTAAATCTTTTGTTTCGAGCTAAATAAATAATTAATTTTAAGGAATTGTTAGTAATGATGATATCTTGATGTAATGGTAAAATCTTGATTTTATTTTAATCCACTCATTGAAGTTGTATTTATTATTCCAAATTATATAGTAATTTGGAATCTTTTTTTTTTACATAAGAATAAAATATATTTACTTTAACGTAATCAATACGTCTGTTTGTATAATTTAAAAACATTAAATTCATAATCTTCACCTTAAAATAAACAGCTTATTCAAATTTTGGGTGTGATTTTTCAACAATAAAGTTCTAGATTTTTTTTCTTTGTAGGGTGATAAATAATTATGAATATCAATGATGCGTATAAATCTGTTTATTTATTTATTTTGTTAACATAATCAATTGATCTATTTCCACAGATAATACAATTCTTTTACAAATAGCCGGCAGATGAGAAAAAAACATTTATCATTCTAAATTAACTTATATATGAACCAATCTAACAGAGTATAACATAAATGTTTTTTTATAATAAATCATTGCGATATCGTCCAGGTGGGATATCTTATCTTTAGGCTTCACATGATTAGATTAGTGGGAAGCGTTGGGAATTGATAGCGTGAAAACTTTCGTGGATATACGAAAATAGGTGGCCTTTTTCCCTTCCTTCTGCTTAGTTTATTATTAAGAAAAATGTTATATATTTAAGGTACATTCGAAAATACGTAAAATACGATCATAAAGCTTAAAATTAACGTTGATTTTTTTAATGATTTTTTGTTCGAAAATTATAGATAGACTTGAACTTACAGCTTTTTTTCTCAAATTAATGTTAATTAATATCGTTTAATTTTTATTCGATAAAATTTCCTCATGTTGTAAAAGATTGCAATAAAATCATTTACTTTTTTTTATAAATCAATTCGAAAAGTTATTTCAAAAGAAAGATATAATATTACTACTATCACATTTGAAATATTCGTACGTATTTAATAATTTGATTCAGCTAATGATATTAAAGTATTTCTACCAGTTTTTGAGGATCTAACCTAAAACAAATTTTTCTAGGCCTACAATGTTAATTCACTGGTGTTTGGTCAAAAGGGGTTAAGTCGTTGAATGTGAAGCTTAAACAACAATTTACCAAGATGTTGAAAATCCTTATAAATTCTTTCTGATTGTATTTCATTATTCCAGAATAATAAATGAAACTATATTCTTTTAACAGAGACTGTAATAAATTATGAATAACGAATAAATTATAGTCAATTATGATTTTTAAGAAGACGAGACAAAAAACATTTTTTATGACTTAAGCCCTTTTGCCCAAACATGACTGAATTATTAATGTATATCTTTGCCATTTCTAATTGCTATTTTAATTAATTGCTCTATATAATTAAAATAATCGTTATCGACGATAAATGAATTTCATCATGGGCAATATTATTATATCGTGAATTATTTCAGTTACTTGCAACACTATCGCTAAGATGGTTTATTCTTAATGTCTTTCTGATAAAGAAGGAATCCACTGGTGACTCTGTTGACAATGATACAGAAATCGGTAATATAAATTAATAAAGGGGCATATCCTTATTTCTTACATTCTTTTTTCAAAAAAGATTATTATTAATAATAGATCGCATTAAATTCCTATGTTTGTCCCCACCCGAGACTTAGTTACCACCGAAAAATTTAAAATCATGAGATTATTTACATAATTTTTATGAAAATCGTCTGAAATTTTAAAAAATATTAACCTTTTTTATTGATTGAAAGAACAGTTATGCTTTCCCCAATTTGGTATAATGTTAGAACAATACTTGTTTTTTTTACTCTTTAATAACATTATTTATGCCTCCTTTTTTTTTTTTTTTATTGATATTTAATGTAACCAAATTACATCCAATGAATTCCAACAGGATCTATAAAAATAACATAAAGGCATGTAGAGTAACTACTCATTGGCAGCAAGCACTCTGAAAATATTTCTAAACTGGAAGGAATAGAGAAGGAAGGAAAGATGGAAATCATTGGGTGATGATTATTCGAGAGTTTTGAAAATGCGGATATCTCGATGTAGCCAAATTTGCGTATAACCTTATTTTTAAATCCCAATGACATATTATAACCTAGACATAATATTCTTTTTTCCAACTTAGTATCATTAAGAAAGTTTTTTTTTTTTTTCAATTTTAATCCTTGCTTATTTAATGTAATCATGTAGACAAGAAATATCAAATTTTTTTATTTGTTTTCAATTTTATTTTTAAACAAATTTCTCATTACTTTGACAAGAAGGAACTGAGCACGTGTGACCCAGTTGTTGAAAGGAGGGTCTTAAAATTAATCCGACTAATCAAGGAAGCAGCGGTGTAATGTTGTCATTAGGGTGCCTCGACTCGATCTGTATCGATTTCTTACCTTAACATTTCTTTTATGTGATCCAGTTACCTTCGGTTTTTGTTTGTTTGTTTTTTATTGTTTTATTTGGTGCGGAACTGCTCAGTGAAGATAGTGTGTTACTAACTCTTTTGAAAATCCTCCCTAGGACACGCCCTAAGTGGGTATTCTTTGATTAAGTGATTAATCAAGAGGAAAAATATTGCTGTTAAGTGTGACCTTGGCTACACCTCACCTTTGACCGAAAACGTTCCTAATTAAGTAGGTACTGAAATATGGACCCTCCATTGTAATGTAGCAGATTTTTTTTTTAAACATGATACACTTGACGACTCCCTATTTCATCAACGAGCATGAAGCTGTGATAAAGAATCATCAGTCTTCATCGATCGACACCCATTAGAGTATTAATACCCCACTCGACGAGAAGATCTGAGGAACACGCTCTTGGGCCGGACATCCCTCCATCAGTCAGCCCTACCATTCCCTGAGCCAATCATCATCTTGCCAGTTCTCTTCAGGGTCAGGGTCGCACAATGTAGTTCGATAAACTCTTTCTCTATTGGTCTGGAGGTGGGTCCATTTTCGGGAAAAAGAACTACATCATTAGCGAAATGATTATGTCTACAACTCAAATTACGTTCTTCTTCCAATTTCGAAAGTTTGTTTTTAAAAATTAGGAAATAAAATAAAGCTAATATCTGTCATCCCACTGAAGAAGTGGTTAAGTTGAATAACTATGTCCGCCAGGCTTAACTTGAAATTTAGTAATTACAATGTGCGTTAAATATGTTGTAATAGGTCGGGGAACAATTATTCAGCTCTAATATCTCATTACTGATAATTTATATTCAGTTCGTTTAATGGCTGTAATTAGTTGCCACTATTGTGGCATTTTTTACGAAATGTCAATGCTTACTACACAAGTACCGATCAAACTTTAAAAGTCGTGACATGAAATGTAAGGAAATTCGATTTAACCACTTATTCACTGAGGTGTCTGATATATTTTATGTAAAGGAAGGAATACGATTAATAAATGATTATGCATATTCTTTTTCAAGATTTTTTTTTCTACGGTTAGAAAAAATATATAAAAGTACATATATATTTCAGTATGTACTGAATTTAGCAAATATTCTCACATCTTATCAGTGATTAGTGATAAAAGGAAAATTTCAGAATAAAAAAAACAAAATCTTCACTCAGAGGTGTATCGACATACCGCCCACAAATACATAAATATTTTTTCTGAGGTTAACTAAAGTAAATATCACAAATGAAAATAAAGTGTTTATAATACAATTAAAGTAATTATCTTCTATGAAGTTATCTATTAAGAATTAAAAATGATTTATTGAATATGAATTATCTACAATTAATTAGCGAAAAATCCCTTTCCTGGGAAAATATCACAATGATTTGCACGCCGATAAGAGCTAAAATGATGAGAGCGAGAAGTGAGATGAGTCACTTAGCGTTCTACTATTTACATTATATAACCTGCTCGTACTGCTCATTAAATACATCCACATACCACATACATCTTGTACACAATCCATACAAATGATGAATAAGCAATCAGGAAATCTGATCTAAAAAAACTATTGATTTATTCACTGTGTATATGAGCGGGCTATCCACTGATGTAAGCATCGGTTTCTCATTGCTTCCTAATCAATTCTCTTTTTCCAAGCCTCTGATAATATGGTATCGATATTTTCTCGCAGGAATACCTATGTGATCTGGAAGAATAGCCTTTCTTATGCCCATAGATTAGTTTTAGCATCAGTTATGGTTTACGCGTTAAATTATTTAAAAAAAACCTGGGTCAGCACGTGAAAGAATGGACACTCACCTCCCTTGACCACGGGGGAACAGCGTTGCCCAGGATCCTATGATACAATTAGCCCTCCCTTTCTTTCAGGGCAGTGCGGCTTATCAAACTACTGTGGTGATAACTCTTCTTTAGAATGTAATTCTATCACTAACACCTACTACTAACCAGGTCATTTTATTTAAGGTGAGGTTCAAGCTTGAGTTTGCACTAAAGATAAATTTGTCAAAAATTTAGACCGATCTGTTACTCTTAATCATTTAAATACAAAATATCATTAAATAATTTTCGCTTTAATTAGATATCCTGGGTAATTTTTTTGCGACTTTTGATATTCCTTTTTGATCCCACAAGCGGTTTCTTTTCATATTTCATCAGCATTCATATTACACATTTTATTGAATTGCAGCTAGTCCAATTTCTTTTCCACCTCTCACTATTTCTTGAAAACAATTATATTTAAGATACTAATTTTCCTTTCGTTCTGACATATGTTTTTCCATCTGTCGCGAGTCATAATTATATTCTACTAGGCCAATTTCAATAAGGGTACCTCAAGGTTCAGTGCTCGCACCACTTCTACATTCTATTCTTATTAGACATCTTAACATTAACATGCGTGTGCGACTGGTCGATCTTAACAAGCTAGGGTATCCAGCAACATGTACCTCCATACAACATGCATTTAACATTTTTAAGCCGTTAAATGACTGGCGAAAAATTTGGAAAATAAGATTAAATCTGGACAAATGACTATACATTACCTTTGCAATTTCACAGATTCCACAGACATACTCAGTAAAGTAGAATGACATGAGGACATAAATTAAAAGAATAAAGAAACTATTTTTAACAAAGGATTAAATAGAACTGAATACATCGAAAATTATTAAAAAAATCTCTACACACCGTATACAATTCGAAATCTTCGTTAATTATATTACTAATTATCCCTAATGATTAAATATTAAAGTTAACAGTTATGAAAGACTTTTAATTGCTGCACATTTATGAGTTCCGTTATGCAACGTTAAATCGAACTTATTCAAATTAACGTTGTGACGCAACGTTGAATGGTTCAAAATGATTATTATTCTTGATTACTTAGTCGTTAGCATTTGTGATGGTGTATATTTCGAGTTTGTGTTACAGTATAATTTACCAATGATCCGCTTAACAATCACCTATAAGTGGGATTGATAATAAATTTTACGTTCTCTTTTTACGTCCTAAAAAAAATAGGTACAAATCGTGGATTAAGCACAAAATTTAGGGAAGGGTGATGACCCCCTTAATCAACCGGCTGAGAGCACCATTTTTGTATGAGATTATTACTGTTTATTAAGAACTGCGATGCAAAAGTGTTATGTTTAGGGCATAGTAACTACCCAATCGAATTATTACTTTAAACATAGAAAAAAATTGAAAATCCAAAATATTTTAAGGGTGTCATGACCCCTGCCGTAACCCCCCCCCCTGGATCCGTCCCGGGGACTAACAATATTAATAGTAACTAAATCGGATGTTCCTTTTGTTATTTATTTATTTTATTCTTTTTTTGTACTAACTTAAAAATTAGCTCGTATATTATTTTAATTTTCTTGTTGAAATTGTTTTTAAAGCTTCTTTTCCGTGTGTTAAAATTTCAATGCATAGGAAAACTGACCTATAATAGCCTTCCATGGTAATCATGGCAATCCATGGTATCAGCGGCGACGGTTCCATCTTTCCATCATCCCTGAAAATATTCTCTTTACCTTCTTAAGCAGCACCAAAAAATACGCAAAGTTACCGAAAAAAGGTGAACTTATAAGGCTTCTATATTCTGAATAAAAAAAAATTCTACAGAAGCAGAGTAGGGCGAAACCTCTGACAAACGTGCAATTCGGAATTGCAGAAATTTAATTAAAATTACATAAAAATGTAATTGCAATTATTTTATAAATCATAGTAATTGTGGCACACAATTTTATAGATCTGACCCTTCAGCTGTTTTCCTTTCGATAAAATATGAATACGTGTTTTTCGTTTATTGCATGCGTTTATTAGTCTTGAAAATGGAACAAAAAAAAAGAATTATTTTATTTCATTTGTGGCGCAAACATTTTTTATATCCTTATTTTTTTTTATCTGATCCTAATTCTAAACAGAAAATGTTGACCATGCTCGGATTCGAACCTGGCTATCTGCATCATCATTGCTGTGCTGCATTTATTAAAGAGAGAGTGTTCAGAACGTGACTTGGTTAGAATACGGACCTTGGCTGTTCATTTAGCTAGAGCATTGCAACGGTGATGGAGAGACCCGTATTCAAAGCCCGGAAATGGGCAATCTTTTATCCTACAGGTATAATTATCACTATTTTGGTTTTAACTCATGAATAAAACAAAAATAGCGTGAGCAACGCCGATTATTTTATGAATAATAAATCATCTTTTTATATCTATAGTAAATTTATTATTAATGAATGATTATTAATTAATAAATTTATTACATTTATGTTTGCAACAGTAAAATAAAGCAATAAGAGGATGGAAGATAAATAGGAGCTACGCCGATAGGGACTGGATAGATTAGAAGGCGAAGATAGGGACAGAGAGACCTGATTCGCCATTAGCCTGATGCAGGGCATTTTATCTTCCCCTCTAAACTTTTTATTTTTATCTCGGCTAAGGGTCAAGGTTTATTACACCTCTATATATAATTGAACTATTTTACCTACTCTTAAAAAGTTATTTTTTATTTTATTTTTTTTTTTTTATAACGAGGCGAGCTTTTTAGCACCAGTAAAGATAAATCATCTTATGACCCTTGGTTACGGTAAATATTTATAATTAGATGTGTCGACGCATTTAACCGTTATTTCATCGTTAGTTAATACTATATATACCATGGCATCTGTAGAAATATACAAGGCTCAGACGTTTTTTACTTTCACTTACCTATATATGAAATATATAGTAAGGGGAAGTATTGCGATCGTGAAAAATTTCGACTTCCTGTTTTCAACGG
This sequence comes from Aelia acuminata, assembly GCA_911387785.2. Lineage (NCBI taxonomy): Eukaryota > Metazoa > Arthropoda > Insecta > Hemiptera > Pentatomidae > Aelia > Aelia acuminata. Next base: position 43,977,373 of record OU426982.1, read on the forward strand.
AAATACACGTTTTGGGGTCCCCTGAGACCAAATAACCAAGTCCCGCGAAATGGCGTGTGTGTGTGTTTTTTTGTGTTTCAGAAAAACGGCTCAAACGATTTTGATTAAACTGAGTATTTGATGTATTAATATTCCCGAGATATGACTGTAAAAATGTCATCACATTTGATCAACCGGAGGAGGGACTTAACATAATAAATATTGTATCATTTTCACGTGTTTTTTTTTTTATTTACTCAAAAATGGCTTTAACGATTTTGATCAAACTGCATATTTGATGTATATATATGCCAAAGATGTTATAGCCAACATTTCATCAAAATTGGTCAAACGGAGGTGGCACTTTTTTTCATAACTTTTTTTTCCAATTTTTACCTTTTTTTCGATTGATTTTCATCAAATTCGTCATAGAAAATTAGGTGTTCTTTAATATTAGGTAAGGTTTATCATTATTAAAATGTTCTGAGGGGGCTTAAATGGGGTAGGGGCCTTTATTGTTTGTTTGTCTTTTCGTTTCCTATAAATTACCCTTGTTTTTATTTATATGGAGAAATTAACTGTCTCTCGTTACGCCAAAAAATAAGAAATGGCTAAATATGAGATATGATAAAAATCAAGTAAACATGTAGAGGAGAAAAAAAGAAAAATATTCATTCAACTCATGAAACACGTTTGAGAAAAATGTGTAACTTTGTGAAGTGGCATTAACGAAACGCATTAATTTCTAATCTAAGTTAGTAAGTGAAAGTTGTATGTTGCGCGCACGCACCAGATTTTGTTTTCTAGTTTGCGATCGATCAGCAACAATTAAAAGCCTCTTTACATGATTAAGTTTTTGGAACGAAATTTAGAACAAGTAGCTGCTTTGTTTTTTATCACCAGGACCAAAATGGACCAGATAGATCCGCTTATACGGTTAAGAGGATTTCACTTATTAACCGGTTAAGAGATGAACTACAACATTTGGCTCCATTATAATAGTATCAGGCGGTCAAAAAAAAAAAAAAAAATAAGAATTTTTTTGTTTCGAAAAATTAACCGTTTAAACAGGACTTAACAAATTTGTATATATATTAAGCCTCTATTAAAAATAAGTAAATCTTGTAAATTTCTAACCAACATGGAATGTATTTCTTAAATATATCCGTTTCTCATGGAGCATTAAAAATGAAATAGCATAATGCTATAATATAATTTATTTTTTAAAATTACTATTCAATCAGTAATAAGGATATGTTTTTATTACATCTTTACAATAAATATTAAATTTTGTTCTTGATTTTGGGATTAAACGTTGATCCATTCCTGTAGTAATCTACTTTTTATGATGGTTAGAAAATAATGATTGTATAGTCAATGAAACTTTGGAATACATACAAACAAAACAAAGTGCGAGTATTCCGTTAATTCAAGAAAAAGTTGGAACCGAATTTTTGATAGCTGATGGATTTTTCAAAAATATTTATTTATGTAAATCCACATTCTCATAAGCAGATCAGAATGGCTTTCTTGTAATGTTATTAAGTAAACTAGAAAAAAATAAATTTATTTCTAATGGTTAACAATAATTTTTTTCGTCTTCATTCATCATAAAATTTATATATTTTGACTTAAAATAAATTATCAAGGGCTCATCTTTAACCCTTATTTTCTCTATCTAATTTAAAGTAATAAATAAGTAATAAGGACCGCATTATGGAAACGCTTACTATTTTTAATAATAAGTGAACTATCTTATTTGGAGACATATTCAAAGAAAAGATAAACAAAGATTAATATTGATTATACATTACCAACTCTTGACCATAATAAAGCAAGTATAAATTTCTTATCTTTATGTTAGTTTTCATCGTGCCAGTAAAGATCATTAAGCAAATTAAATAACAAAGGAATTATTGCGCGTTCCTTCATTACAATCCTATAGTAAGTCACTTCCATTTATCATTTAATAATAAATAAATAAATATAAAAGTAAAATGAAACTTATATTTCTTTCAAAAAAACTATGTACGCCATCTAGGACCATACTTAGACAATAGGCTCGGTTGGAGCATATATACACACACAAAATTAAAAAGAAAAGAATTAAAAATACAATACAATTAACTGTCGCACCTTCTCGAGTCGCCCGATACAATTAACAGATCACACCTTAAGTTACACAACAAATCATTAATTTAAAATGCTATAAATTCAAATTTACTGATTGTTAATGTTAATATTGACAGGTGTGAATAATATTTATCTCCAGTTAAAAAATGTTATATTGACATTATGTGGCATAAACATTTGAACATATGTGGCAGAACTTTCGTACTCAGAAAACAGGTGTACACAAAAAAATAAAAACTTCACTGTACAAAATCTTCATACATCTCAAATGAGACAATAAACAACGGATTGAAAATTCCAACAGTAAAATGACACATACTTGAAAAGTATAAAACATTGTACTCTAAAACTCACAATCACCCAAATCCACTTGTCTCTTTTCCTATTCACTGTTATGCAATTGACACAGGCAAAAAGAAAGTGGCCGAGAGATCTTTTCCAATGATATATATTTAAAGATACTTAAAAGAAATACTCTATTTTCAAATTTGTTTGATGCGGTATTGTGCAGTTGTAAATGTAAACTTCTTTCTATATATAAAAATCTCGTGTCCCGATGTTTGTCGGAGGTAAACTCAGAAACTACTTAACCGATTTTGATGAAATTTGGTTCATTGTGTGTAGTTTTGTCCAACTTAAAAGATAGGATAGTTTTTATATCGATTATTGGTCTCAATATTTCTTAATTAAATGCTGCAAATTAAATGCTTTTATTATACTAGGATTGAGTGTGATTATTTGTAAGTTCTATAAATTTCCAACAGATGATGGTGTAAGTTAATTTATTGACACAACTCTTGACTATATTTAGGGTAGGAAGCATCTATTTGTTCCAGCTTGGACTTAAAATATCCGTGCTTTTCCCATGGGCAATTATGTATCGCCTTTTCACTTATAGAGCAAACATCGAATCTATTTGTTTTACCAAAAGACAGTTTAATCAAAATCATAGTGCACCTATTAGCACTACAATAAATAGAAATGAGAATTCTAATAATGTAAAAAATGTAAATTATTATTATAAAAGTGTTAAATTATTTTATTCATAAAATTAATAGTTTTATTTTGATAAGTAGTAAGTACTTTAAGAACATATGATTTTTTCACATGGTTTGAGAACTTTTCATAACCTGTTTCAGGTAGAACCATACGTTATATTCTGAATTGATTTAATATGCATTATGGCAGAAAATTGGGAGAACCTTGGGGAGGAACTATTAGTTAAGAAAAATCCTCCTATAAGTCTCTAAGGGAGGGGGGCTGACTTACAATTAAAATAAAATAAATCACACGTTATTTTAATTTTATTTCAAAAATACTAAAATAAAATAAAATTATTTTAATTTTATTTCTAAAATAAAAAAAAGTATTTTATTTTGTATTTTAAATAATCAAATAAACTACAACTACAAATAGGTTGTTTGAAGTTGCACAGTTTCTTTATAGTGTATGTGGTCCTTTGCTCTAGAGCTCTCACCCCTGAAAATTGAGGTGGTACATTTATTTCACTTTGATGCTGTAATTGTTGCAAGTTTTTTGAAAATCCTTCACTAACCGCGCATATTCCAGGGATAAATGAAGAATTAATTGTAAGATTAAAAACAGTACTAGATGTGAATTTGCTCTCTGTACCCGATTGATTCTGCAGCATTTCGCAAGTATACAGCGGAAACGGCTGAGATGGCAGTGACTCGGTACCCCTGGTACTATCTCACATCGACCGTCCACAAAATTCTTATCCATGTAGCAGACATGATTGAGTACGCAGCTCTATTTATCGGTTCGCTGTCAGAAGAGACTCATGGAGAGTAGGATCAAAAATTATAAGCAGTACAGGAAACATTATTCCAGGAAGATATCTCAAGTCGCAACAAATGAAGATGTTTTCCACCAATTATATGTAACAAGACACCAATACATTACGGATTTAAGACCAGCATACAAGTATAAAAAGAAAAAAGAGCTAACCGAGAAAGCATATAATTTGCTTTAACAAGATTAAATAATTAAATCCTATTTGTATTATTGTACATAAAACTTTTAAATAAAATAAATTATCTACACAATTTTTTTCATTTTTATTTTCCACATCAAATTTTAACTTGATCTGATAGACTGATTTCGTTGATATTGATTTCATTAGATTCGGCACCTCAAAAAACATATAAGACTATACCAAACACGATTTTTTTATATTTTTGACTTTTTGACCTCAAATTTGGACTTGATCTGGTGGTCCCATTGCACTGATTTTGGTTTCATTAGATTCGGCACCTTAAATAATCAATACACGGGAGGTTCCATGCCGCTAACAAAGTTAATATAATAGATATTAGGTTTTTTCCCATTTTCAGCTTTTTTGGACCACTGTGCATGGTCGGGTCTGCTCGTATTTTAAAAAATCTGGTGCGTGCGCGCAACACACAACTTTCACTTACCAACTTACTTAGATTAGAAATTGACGTGTTTTGCTAATTATCATTTCCTAAAGTCACACATTTTTCTACGTTCATATCTTATTTTTGTTAATCGTTAAAGCCGTTTTTGAGTAAATAAAAAAAAACCGTGAAAATGAAACAAAATTTATTAAGTAAAGTCCCCCCTCCCGTAGATCAATTTGGATGAAATTTTTACAGTCATATCTCGGGCATATAAATACATCAAATACTAGTTTGATCAAAATCGTTAAAACCGTTTTTGAGTAAATAAAAAAAACACGTGAAAATGATACAAAATTTATTAAGTAAAGTCCCCCCTCCCGTAAATCAATTTTTGTGAAATTTTTACAGTCATATCTCGGGCATATAAATACATCAAATACCAAGTTTGATCAAAATCGTTAAAACCGTTTTTGAGTAAATAAAAAAAACACGTGAAAATGATACAAAATTTATTAAGTAAAGTCCCCCCTCCGGTTAATCAATTTTGATGAAATTTTTAGAGTCAAATCTCGGGCATATAAATACATTAAATACCAAGTTTGATCAAAATCGTTAAAACCGTTTTTGAGTAAATAAAAAAAACACGTGAAAATAATACAAAATTTATTAAGTAAAGTCCCCCCTCCGGTTAATCAATTTTGATGAAATTTTTACAGTCATATTTTGGGCATATAAATAGATCAAATACTCAGTTTAATCAAAATCGTTAGAGCAGTTTTTGAGAAAATCGAAAAAAACGTAAAAAGTTATTAAATAAATTACCCCCTCCCGTTGAGTAATTTTGATGAAATTTTTGCTGTCACATCGCGGGCATATACCTACACTAAATACCCAATTTCAGGTTCCCACGGTTTATAGTTTTTGAGCTAGTCTGTTCACATACACACACACACACACACACACACACACACACACACACACACACACACACACACACACACACACACACACACACACACACACACACACACACACACACACACACACACACACAGACACACACACAGACCATTTCGCGGGACTTGGTTATTTCGATTCAGGGGGTCCCAAAACGTGTATTTCCGTTGAAAACCGGAAGTCGAAAATTTTCACGATCGCAATACTTCCACTTACTATATATTTCATATATAGGTAAGTGAAAGTAAAAAAATCTGGTGCGTGCGCGCAACACACAACTTTCACTTACCAACTTACTTAAATTATAAATTCATGTGTTTCGTTAATTGCCACTTCTCAAAGACACATTTTTCCACATTCATTTCTTTTTTTTGTTTTTATTTGCTCTATAAAAAACACTATTTTTTTTATTATTAAATAAAAGTTTTTACTTCTGATAATTCGGCAATGCAAGCATAATACTCCACGTCGTCTGATTTTATTATTCTCTATGTAGTTGTTGAAAACTTCATTTACCATGAAACAAATAATTTCCATTAAATGAACAGAACGGCTTTAATTATGAGCAATGGTCTGTCATTAAAGTCGTACTCCGCCGCATGCATGTGCTCAACGTATTTTATGAGTTGACAGAATATTTTTATTTTTTTCTCCTGTAGATGTTTACTTGATTTTTTTCATATTTCATATTTAACCATTTCTTATTTTTTGGCGTAATGAGAGACAGTTAATTTTTCCATATAAACAAAAACAAGGGTACTTTACAGGAAAACAAAAAAGGCCCCTTCCCCATATGAGCCCCCACAGAAAATTTTAATAACGATAAAGCTTACCTGATATTAAAGAACACCTTATTTTCATTAAACAAGGCGAATTTGATCAAAATTATTAAAGCCGTTTTTGAGAAAATTTAAAGAAAACTATAAATTGGAAAAAAAAGTTATGAAATACTTGCTATGAAAAAAGTTATGAAGTGCCCCCTCTTTTTGGCCAATTTTGATGAAATGTTGGCTGTCACATCTTTGGCTTATACATACGTCAAATACCCAGTTTGATCACAATCGTGAAAGCCGTTCTTGAGTAAATAAAAAAAGCACGTGAAAAAAATACAAAATTTATCAGTAAAGTGCTCCCTGCGGTTGATCAATTTTGATGAAATTTTTACAGTCATATCTCGAACATATTAATACATCAAATACTAAGTTTAATCAAAAATTTTAGAGCCGTTTTTGAGAAAATCCAAAAAAACGTAAAATGTTATGAAATAAAGTACCCCCTCCCTTTGATCAATTTTGATGAAATTTTTGCTGTCACATCGCGGGCATATACATACACTAAATATCTAATTTCAAGTTCGCACGGTTTATGGTTGTTGAGCTAGTCTGTTCACACACACACAGACACACACACACACACACACAGACATACACACAGACCATTTCGCGGGACTTGGTTATTTGGACTCAGGGGACCCCAAAACGTGTATTTCCGTTGAAAACCGGAAGTCGAAATTTTTCACGATCGCAATACTTTCCTTACTATATATTTCATATATACGTAAGTGAAAGTAAAAATTTCAACAATAGTAAAGCATTAATTTTCATTCAAATATTTCAAAACCTCCAAAAACCTGTTGTCAAATCTTTCCCTTTTTTTTTTTTTTTTATATCAGTTGCAAGATCAATTTCTTATCCCGACATTGATTAAAAAGTTGGTTGACGGTTTCACAACTAATTAAAAATAAATCTCTTGAAACTGAGCTGCCCCCAATTGTTGCCTTACCGGTTCGTTCCGGCCTTTTTACTCTTGGCCCAATATTAGCTCAATAATAATTACATCATATTCTATCAAAGAGTGGGTAGAGGTGACATTTTTTTTTTCACATTCTTTTTGTTATCTTCCAAGTATTAAAAAAAAAAAATGATGTTGTAACACTTTACTTTTATTATAATACGTTTCAATGCCAGCCAAACTTAAAACGTTTTAAGAAGGCGTTGCACCATTTCTTGTATATCACCCGAAAGAATCAGAACTTTGCAAGGAGGTGCAAGTCTAATTTTGCCGCCCACTTAAATGAAAATTTCCGGTTATGAATTTCGAAATAAATATCATGATTAGATATTATCAACTCATTTTATTGAATGAATCAATGTCAAAACTACCTAAAATCAATTCTAAAAATAATTTTGTTTGAAACTTGGCGTTCTTCGAATTGTGGCGCCCGGGGGACGTGGAGTGGTGGGAAGTGGTCTCTTTTTACCGGTATTGAACATACAAAGAATTAAATTCAAATCCAGAGAAGACATTACTATTAAAAAATAACGAAAACAAAACAATTAATTCATTATTTATATATATATATATATATATATATATATATATATATATATATATAAATATATAGGGGATGATAGGGCACAATGACACAATGAAACACGGGTCACAATTAAACAGAAGGTGCACTGGGCGAACCAAAAGGTCTAGAGCAACCAAATACAGACAGCAAGCGGTAAGGGTGACTCCAAACCAAGTCAGCTTATTGTCCCTTTTCGACTTGATTTTTTGTGGCAAAACTAAAATTTTTCGTCGAACGGATTTTCGTCTCTAGGTATGAGTAATTATTTTATTTAATCTGCTCTTACAACTTTTTCATCATTCATGTATCTCGTAAGATATTGCCTGACTTTGGCTTTCCTACCTCTTCACGTTCATCGTAGGAAGGCTCATATGGGGTTCCTTGAAACAAGTGCGTTCGGGGCACAGTGAAACGTTTCATGGAGTCCCACGAATGCTTCATCGTGCTGCATGTGTTTTCCATTGTGCAATGAGCAGTGGTTTTTTTTTTCCTTTTCTTACAGATCGGTACGAAATCGAGAGTGAAACACCAAAAAAAAATATATTAATTTTTGACAACTTTCTTCCAAAGTCAAACTTTCCTCTTTCCTGAAGAATTAATTTCGTGGCTATCCGAAAGCAGAAGAACGAAATACTGACTGGAAGCCGAATAAAGTTTTTTTTGTTATAATTATGGTGTTGTTTTTTTCAGCTGTTTCATTATACCCCGGGCATGGGGCACGATGAAACAAAATTTATTTTTTTAGAAAATAAAGTCTCAGGTGGGGCGATGCTTTGGATAAAAAAAAAACTTTTGCGTTTCATTGTCCCCCACCTACCCCAATTGGAGGGAGATAACACCGTACAATACTGTGTTCTTAAAACATAGGAAGTTCAATATCTGTAGTACAATACTAGTGATGTAAAACTATCGATAGTTACGACTATTGGTAGTTTCGATAGTATCGGACATAAAACGATCGACAGTTTTTAGAGATGACCGGTGGAATATTTCAATGATAGGAGCTTTTTAAAATACGTTAGCTTTTACAATTTTTTTCTTTTTTTTTTTTTATTATCGAATTAGTTAAACATTTCTGTATTTATACGGAGGGTTCCATTATAGCTTGAAATAATTTTTGTCAAAATCAAGATTGATAGTAGCAGCAATAAAAAATGTTATCAAAAAGTCAAGGAAACTGTAATTAGAGGAAAGTTCAAGTAACTAAGCGCTCAGGATTCCCAGTTGCGGCGGATTTGTTGCGGCTGTGTGTTTTCCTGGTAGTATGGAATCTGAAGTCCATCAGGAGCTCGAGAAAATCTTTTTTTTTTTTTTTTTTTTTTTTTTTTTTTTTTTTTTTTTTTTGGGAGGTACGTTGTATCCCTGTGTCATGAACTCAGTACTACAATAAAAACAAAATCTTTGAATTAACAAAAACGGCAAATAAAAGTTTATTTAGTTTATTTCTAATTGATGACGTTTTTATTAACCCCTGCATTAAAACGTTTAATACTTAACATTCGAACTCCGTTCTCATCGTAGAGTACGGTATATCACTGTTATTGTGTTGTTCCACACTTTGTGATCTTAACCAAATCAGAACACAATTTTTGTATGTATGTGCCCATAATATCATAACTAGGCATAACTCTGAAGTTATTCCGGCAAATCTTTAGTTTTTTTTTATTCATTACATGAGTTTATAAATTTATTTATTTAGAGCTAATTCGTTCTGTTCTTTTAAATGCATTTAATATTTGTAATGACTAAAGAAGCTTTTTCCTAGTTCAGTTTTTGGTTCTACTGTTTTAGTTCACTTTTACTTCATTTACATTCATGTGATAGTTTATGTGAGTAGCAATGTTAAAACATCTGCTCAGTTAATTTGAGTTTTATATCTTGTTAATTAAAGTAATGATTTTTTTTTTTTTTTTTTTTTTTTATAGAGTAGATATATAAATATAAATGAAATTATATCGTATCATTTGGATTATTTCCCATTTAAATTAATTATATAGCTAATAAATTAAAGCGTTATATATTAGATAGGGTGCTTAAAGGCAGAGGTTATTACTTTTCCCCTTTGAAAAACAAAGTTTTCGATAGTTTTAAAACTATCACTAGTTTTACATAAACTATCCATAGTTTTCCATCACTATACAATACACATGTTAATGTACAGAAAAAAGCCAAATAGATCTTTACAAAATTGAAATATATCAGCCAATTATCAATAAACAGAAAATATGTGAAAAATCAATCAAACAAAAGTTTCATATATATATATATCTATATATATATATATATATATATATATATATATATATATATATTTCCCAGCATGTATACATAATAAATTAATTTTTATTAATAATATATCTTCTTTACCTCCATCAATAATACCTCTTTACGTTAAAATACAGAAATACTACAGTGGGTGGCCAGAGCTAACAGAATTTTCTTCTCTCTCTCTCAAGGGTACTGACATCCCGAAAATTTTCAGAAATCTTACATTAAGAGTGTACACAGAAATGATAAAACCAGTTCTGCTATAAGATCTGACCAATGATTGAAAAAGGTATTAAGCTATTTGAGAGAAAAATACTCCGGAGCGCGATGGTAGAAGAGAAGGACCAATAAATAACTGCTGACTAGAATTAGCCAGTCCATATTTCACGATATGAAGACGGGGAGGTTATGATGTGCAGGTCAAGAGAAATAGTCGTAGAAAAAAATGTATGTGGATTGACAGAATGAACAAAGAGGTTGCAGAATTGCATCTAAAAAACTTTGCATAGCCCAAGATAGGCACAAAACGAGAAATTCGAGCTGACAGATAAAGATTTACGATCTGTAAAGGCGACAGAAGAAAAACAAGTAAAAATACTGGATAACAACCAATACAAAGTAGAAAACAATCTATAATTAAAAAGATATTTTTTTTTTCTAAATGATATTGTTTTAAGGCTCCTGAATGTCAAAATATTATTACTTCTTATTTCTGGGGGATCAGACGTATCTATTCCTTGCTGAAACAATACAGTGCCACCAAATGTCTATGTATTTAACTTCAATCTGTAAAAGATATAATAAACATATTTCATTGTCTATCTTGGAGAATTTTTTTTTTCATTTTAGTTTATATTTTGTTTTAAACACAAAAAAAAATTGTCAGACGTAGGTGTGGTTCTGTCTTATAGTGTCCGGCCATCGGGTGTTCCTTATATGTTGTGGTTTGTTGCCAATCTCTGAATAAATTAAACGGCTCTTACTACCCACTTGATATGCATGTCGCTCCAGTAGTAGTCGAGTCGCTAAGTTTCATAACACATTACCTATGTTGTAAATTTTTAAAATCATTCTAATACAAACCTTCTGTAATTTAAAAATAATTTTAAGAGCTATGAATTCTTTGCCATGAAATGACAGCTAAATTGGATTAATCGTGATTAATTATTTATCGGTAGTGCTTACAGATAGATGATCTAAGAGACTTTTTAACAAAATCGATTAAATAAAGGAATATTAAAAGTTGGGATCGTGATTTTCTTTTAATTAATTTAAAAAATACTCAAAATATTTTATTAGTTAAGTAATTTTTAAATTTTATAAATACTAATTAATAATTAAAAAATTACTTTGAAAAATATTCAACAATCCCATTGTATATTGAATATTTTTGACTTGATTGATGATGAATTTTTCAGACCAATTATTATCATACAGCTAAAAAGTAAGACTTCTTTGAAAAAAAAAAGTTTAATGTAAATGTTTAATTAATACATTGAGTCATTGATTGGAGAGTGTGTCCGTTTATAAATAAATGACCTTGGTGATGGAAAAATGCATTGTACATAACTATCCTTATAAAAGCTTTATTTATTAATCTTAATTACTAAATAATAACTTATACCCATTCTATTGCACCCCTATAGGTGATCCTATGAGCATATGAATCCATCTCAAAATAATGAATGTACAAAATATTTTTGATAGTAATAATTGTATTTATTCACTTGTTACTTAGTGTGAATTTTATTAGTACAAAGTAAGTTAAAAATAAAAAAAATAAAAATCAATAAATAATAAAAATAAGTTTCCTTAATAAAAATATTTTATTTTTTATATTATATTTTATATATTTTTTACATACTCTATACCAGTATATAATAAATAATTAATAATAGAAATGATTTTATTTTTATTTTATAATTTTATTCTTCAATTTTTTAAAAATTAATAATAGAAATAATTTTTTTTTTTTACATTCTGAAATGTCATGACATTATTTTGTTTCCGATTACATAATACGAAATTTGCATTTTATTAAGAGTATAAATTTTAATTGACCAATTTTGAAATGATTTTGACTTATCTGGAGCAAATAGTTGTAAATGGCCGTATAATTATCCTTTCCGTTCCATGTATGCTGCAGGTTATGCAGTTATTATATAACTTCGGTTGTGTAATGGACTTTTGGGAGGTTGGCCACTGTTACTACAGGTCAAACAGTCTGCGTGCCTAAACTGCATCCATTATGAGAGCCTCGTTGGTTGCTTTTCGTTTAAAAAATATCTCCGAATATAAGAATATTAACCTAACCTTATAGATCCTAAATTCTTAAGATAGAATATTTTTTTTAGGGTCTTCTACCTTTCATTAATTAAAAAATTGAAGCCTTTTTACCGAAGAGCGAATCCGATTTACATGGATTTCTCTCAAAATTCTCTCAGAATGTTAATCAAATTCTCACATCAGAATCATGTGTAATGATAATGTGTTTGTATTAGATTTTTTTTAATACCCAATCATTAAAGTAGAAATGTTTCATTGGTATAATATTTTGTAAAGTGAGAATAAGGTACTATTCCATACAAGTTTATTTTTTTTACTATTTTTCGAACCTCTTACTCCAAAAACAGGCTTAGTTCATAGTCTTTTTTTATAGGGTTTCGTTCATCGATGTCTGTATACTAAATCTGGGGCCGTCTGCGCAATAGAGGTTGCTTAATAGCCGAAAACGTGTTCTTCTAAAGTTGGTAACGCCAAAACGGCTTAAATAGTAAAGAAATTCCCTTTTAAGTCTTCTCGTTAAAACCCTTCAACTCAAGATGTTATTAAATTTAAATTACCAGGAAAACGAATAATTTTTATTCATTTATAACAGATATATTAATTACAAATTCTATGATTTATTTTCGATTGATTTCCCTTCCCCTTAATAAAGGATTGTTAAGGTTTTTTTTCTTTTTTTTTTTATATTTAAGATCAACTCTCACATTATACATCTCATGAAAATTTTTAGGTGTTAATTTGAGAGGTAACGGAATTTTCTACAAAGCTAAAAATAACATATTATCGAAGCTTTGTGTGGGTACAATACAATTTTGTTTGTTCAAGATTTTATCCTAATCCTATTTTTTTTTTACATTCTGAAATGTCATGACATTATTTTGTTTCCGATTACATAATACGAAATTTGCATTTTATTAAGAGTATAAATTTTAATTGACCAATTTTGAAATGATTTTGACTTATCTGGAGCAAATAGTTGTAAATGGCCGTATAATTATCCTTTCCGTTCCATGTATGCTGCAGGTTATGCAGTTATTATATAACTTCGGTTGTGTAATGGACTTTTGGGAGGTTGGCCACTGTTACTACAGGTCAAACAGTCTGCGTGCCAAAACTGCATCCATTATGAGAGCCTCGTTGGTTGCTTTTCGTTTAAAAAATATCTCCGAATATAAGAATATTAACCTAACCTTATAGATCCTAAATTCTTAAGATAGAATATTTTTTTTAGGGTCTTCTACCTTTCATTAATTAAAAAATTGAAGCCTTTTTACCGAAGAGCGAATCCGATTTACATGGATTTCTCTCAAAATTCTCTCAGAATGTTAATCAAATTCTCACATCAGAATCATGTGTAATGATAATGTGTTTGTATTAGATTTTTTTTAATACCCAATCATTAAAGTAGAAATGTTTCATTGGTATAATATTTTGTAAAGTGAGAATAAGGTACTATTCCATACAAGTTTATTTTTTTACTATTTTTCGAACCTCTTACTCCAAAAACAGGCTTAGTTCATAGTCTTTTTTTATAGGGTTTCGTTCATCGATGTCTGTATACTAAATCTGGGGCCGTCTGCGCAATAGAGGTTGCGGAATAGCCGAAAACGTGTTCTTCTAAAGTTGGTAACGCCAAAACGGCTTAAATAGTAAAGAAATTCCCTTTTAAGTCTTCTCGTTAAAACCCTTCAACTCAAGATGTTATTAAATTTAAATTACCAGGAAAACGAATAATTTTTATTCATTTATAACAGATATATTAATTACAAATTCTATGATTTATTTTCGATTGATTTCCCTTCCCCTTAATAAAGGATTGTTAAGGTTTTTTTTCTTTTTTTTTTTATATTTAAGATCAACTCTCACATTATACATCTCATGAAAATTTTTAGGTGTTAATTTGAGAGGTAACGGAATTTTCTACAAAGCTAAAAATAACATATTATCGAAGCTTTGTGTGGGTACAATACAATTTTGTTTGTTCAAGATTTTATCCAAATCCTATTCAGCCTTATAATATTTGTATTAAACTTAAGCTTCAAAAGCCGTGAGCCAGGCTGGGTAATTTTTTTTTCATTTAAAATTTTGTCCTCATTTGTTCTTTTTTTTTTATTTGTCGATTTTTTTTTAATTTGTTTTTTTCTGTATTGGTGTTTCTTATTTTTTCTGTCAACATATCTGCCTATTTGTATAGTACATAGGAATTTTAAGAAAAAATGCCAGTAGTTACGTATACATAATATATAATAATATAACATAATACTTTTTCTTTTTACAAAAAAAAATATTTGAAGAATCATTTACCATAGGAAAAGGAAAGTGTTTGCTTGTCGGCATTTTTGTGGTTATATTAATTTTCGTAATTATGACATTTTTCCAAAACTAGAAAGACTTAAGGAAGGAAAATCCTTTATAATAATAAGTGTAGGAGCTTAAGTATTATCATACAGATGATTAAGTGTAAACAATAACAGCACTGATAACTCTATCTCTACATAACTAGAATCAGATCAGTAACATTTGACATCAATATATTTTTTTCTTCTAATTGCACGGTTTGTGTTCTAAGTGTTTAGAGAAAATCGTTTGTAATTAGCTACTGCCGGTGGCTACCCAATGGTAGATAGGGATCACAAATGATAGTTAGCAGTTTGTAATTAACCGATTCAGTGGCGGTGATATGTAATCTTCTCGTACACGCCTTGTTAACTCTTTCTCTGTGCCCATTACTTATGTACTCTTGTCCTATCTTGGCTTGATTACGAGATCTTGAAGACTTTAGCGAGGCGAGCGGCATATGAGACATGCGAGAGAGATATAGTAGACTATTGCTAGAGCTGTTGCTATAGCTAGAGATATCTGCAGGTAGTGCTGCCCTATGATGAGATAGATGCTGGAGCGAGAGAAGTGCTCACTATACTCGGCCCTGGACACCGCACTGGTCCCGTGGCCGGGGATGAAGCACGCCTGTGTGCGCGTGCTGGAACTGTATGGGAAGGTCTTCGATCAGTCAGAGCTCTGTCAGCTTATAGTCAGGTAGGAGCAGTTTCATTATGCATAAATATGAGCGGAAGCTCAATAAGATACATAAATCACACACTGTGATACATTAAAAATTCCAAAATAAAAAGTCTACAGTCTAAAAAAAAAGTCTACTGCAGGAAAAAAAAAAAAAAAAAAAAAAAAAAAAAAAAAAAAAAAAAAAAAAAAAAAAAAAAAAAAAAAACCGAACCTGACCGGTTGGTTAACTTACATGCATTCTAAAGACAAGTATTTTTATTTTGGGAATTCCCCATAACATCTTAAATATTTAATTGTTTTCTTTTTTTGTTTTTTGTAAGAATATAATATAAAAATATAAATAAATATAAAAGAGGCTTCTTTCTTATTTTTTTCAATGTGAGATATCTGTGTATCTTAACAGAGGTTATGACTGTTAACCGCAGTCTTGTTTAGAACCTGACATCTCACTGATAACGCCAAGTTTCGTGTCGGTGTTTATGAAATTATAAATACCTCATTCTCATTTATCTTTGAACAACTTACACATAAAGAAGTGGATCCAGTTTCATAAATTTGTATTTGACTGAAAAGCTGAAAATCGCTTAACTCAAAATATCAATAATTGGGTAATCTACTTCATAAACTAACAACCTAATAGAGTATTATAAACTAACAACTACTAACTAAAAGGATGATAATAGATCTTTGGCGTAACAAAGCAGTTTTATGGCTCCGTTAAGATACACAAGTGCCAAAATTAAATTTTATAACAATAAAAAAATTTAATGTATCAGTTTTTAATGTACTCGTAGATATTTCTGATTGACGTAAAACCATCAGGTAATCAATATCTACATATGTATTGTTCTAATTATTAAAGCAATTAAATTTAAAATGTATATACATATTATATACACATAATGTATATTTTATGCTTATTTAATAACATGTCGTTCATGAGGGAGAATTGGACACAGAAGTAGGTACGCTTGCCTGTTTCAGTTACTCTGGTTTGTTAACGAAGGAGATCTCTCATCCAACGCTTTTTTAATCTCCTATTTATAGGCATGTCAGCTTATTATTCGGTTAAAATTTCCTTGTAAGTTATACTATGAAAACGTGTGTAAAGAGTATTTATATGTTGTTCAACTGTTTGTATGTGTAAATCAATATGTAGAGGTTTGTATCCTTTGTTATATTTTGTGAAGGTTCTCCTATTTTAAATATTGGGAACAACTGGGAATGCACCTCCATATCCAGACCTGTTCTCCAGTTAAAGCTAAAATTTATAAACATCCTGTATATTTTTAACTTACCTCTCCTCGGCTTTGGAAAGTTTAAAATTATTTTAAAATAGAAAATAATTTATTTGGAGATATAGAACATTGGATAGTTGAATAAAGAGCAAATTCTTGCACCTTTTGAAGGTATTTATTTTCAACAATGTTTTTTTTTCCTTTTTGTTATACCTGATCATTGCTCGAAAACATTGCTATAAGTAGATTAAAAAAATATGTTTCTATCTTTGATACTCTAAAGTTCTCGTTAGTAAAATTTGTTAATAGTTTTAATGTGAATTAATATTAAAGTTTCTTCAATTCTCTCCTCACAGTGGCTTCTGTGGACTTAAACCACTGTTTTTTCAGCACTTCCTACGAATAATTTCAATTTTCACTATTAAATTTAAATGAGTGTAGCGATTAACTACCAACCTTAATCAGTTGACAGTGTAATTTCTGGTTCAGATCCGTGGGTTCTATTTTAGAATTTCAAATTCCACAACTTCGTAACGTAATTTTTTTTAACATCTTTACACTTTTTTATCAAGATTAATTTAACCATTGTTGTTGATTCGCAAAGCGAAAAATAATGAGACGGACAATCTGAATAAAGCATTTTGTTTTATTTATTAATATGATTTATTTTGGAATCCCATGTGCCATTGGCTACAATTTGTTTTACATTGACTTTCGCTAGTCATTTCTGTATCTTTTTTTTCCCACAAGAATAAGACCTTTTTTTTTAATCATCCAAATTTCATCTCTGAGTCTGAATAAAAATGAAACATTTAAATTAGTACTTTCGAATTTAAGTTCTGCATACACTTAGTGATTAATTACACTTATTATAGTCTTTTAGATGTAGCGTTACGATTTTTTAATAAGTCGGAGTTACATACAAAGTTAAATATTGTATATTGATTTTTTTTTTTTTTTTGTGGGATGCCGCTGAAGGTTATAAAAGGGCTAAAGCATAGCCCTTTGGTTCCTAGGTGGCCTACTTTCCTTGAAATGTCAACAGAAGGAAAACGTCAGTTCCTGGAAGGGTTCAACGAACGTTATTTTTAGCAAGCGATGATAAAACTTGTATCGGGCTATATAAAATGATGCCCTTTTATAACAAAATACTAAAGAAGCCAGAGATTATATATATATATATATATATATATATATATATATATAACTTTGGAAAATTTAAAATGTACTTTGAAATGGGCTGTCCAAGCTCTTGATGGTTATTTTTTTAAATCTTCTAATTAAGGAACATTATTGTGGACAGTGAACGCCAAAAAATTACCCTAATAATCTGAAAAAAGAACATTATTTAGCTCCTCTATTTATTAATGGATATACATTTTTTTTTTATTGATTAAATTTCATTACCTAAAACCACTTAAAAAAAAAAAATGTTCAGGGTTTAGATTATATCCTATGGGTTTCCTTATTTTTATTAAATTTATATATAATTTTCTTGATTAATTTCTCTTATTGTGGTTAATACAAATATATTTGTGAGAGAAGAAGCTGCTACGTGAGTCTATTCCTAAAGGCATGTTTTGTATTATTGTTTTCAATTATCTTGAGAATGATTATTTTTAATTAGAAGACTTCTTACAATCAGAATGTCATGTTTTGTTTGTTTTCTTTCAACTAATAGTACATTTGTTTTTATAATAATAAATCCATTTATACTAACACTTGTTATACTTGTCATACCTAACGCTATGAAATTGGTCATTAAATTAAAATTAGGGTTAAAATAAAAATTTTAAATGGCTATGATTATGCCGTCCTATGGAGGGGACGCCAAATGGCGGTCTCGAGCCTGTGCAATGTCAGTTACTCGCTAAAGATCCCTATCCTAATTATAACTGGTTAGAAAAAATTTACGACTCCCACTCTCGTCCAATTAGCCAGAGTAGCATAAAGTGACTTTAAATAAATAAACTAATTAAAATCAGTCAGGAGCATTTTTATTATGGACTTAGTTCTTAGTTAGTATGCTCTGAGATTCTTAGTTTTATTTTATTTTTTTTAAATTTCAAATTCGACATAATGGAGATATAAAAAATGGTCTTTTCTTTTCGTTGATGGTGCACTCATCTGGCTCAAAACTGCTCGTGTTGTTTACTGCTGTATTTCGAGCTTGCTTCTCTCTTTCCTTTTCTAAAATCCTACCGTGATTGTATTCATTTTACCCCCAGATTCTTCTTTATTGTCGACTTTTTATCATAGGCGCTGCGAGTATACGAAGCTTTGAGAGCAGTTGCGGCCAATTAGTTGAAATGAGATAACGCAGGGGACGAAGGATGAGAAATGACCTAATCTCGTTAGCGGTGTGTGGACATAGCTTGTTATCTCCTGCCCTCCTCACTCCCCTTCCCCCTCTTCGCTAATCTACACCACTCCCTGGGGAGGAATCACTCCTCAGCCATTGGTGGAAACGGATGGCTTCAGGTACGTATCCACTCCCGAAACACCCTAGGCCTCCCCAATTAAAAAAAAGATAAATAGGCCTCTCTCAATTGCTTTTTTTTTCAGGTAAAAGACGAAAAGTGAACTGATCAATTTCTTTTTCATATTTTATGTTTTCACAATTTATAACATTATTCCGAATCTAATTCCTCGCTATTTCCGAAATGGTGTTGGTAGGACTCCCTAGATAAGTTGAGACTCCTCTCCCCCACCCGCCCTCGAAAAAAAAAAAAATAATCCATCTCACTTAAACCAACCTCATCCACATGCATATTTTCAACCCTGTATTGTACTCATGCCTCTTTAAACACCCTGGGTGATTAAAAAATTACGGGCAGGTTGCGATTTTTGAGCTTTAAAATGTCCAATTACTAACAAAATTCTAAAAACAAAAAATTGTACTGATTTGTATTATATATGAAAAAAAAAAAAAACTTCGTAGTTCATATAAATCATCATATTTAGTTCCAAAAACAAAAACTTATGAATACTGGACCCGTGGTGATTACAGAATTTTCCATGGTAATTACACATTTTCTGGACTGGCGATTGCATATTACACTTTAAACACAAATTTCTTGACCACTATGATGGAATTCTAATTATATATTTCGAAATAGTTGGTAAAAATGAGTGAAACAAAAACAAAAAAACCTTTGCGAAATAGTTTAAAAAAATTAGCTTAAAAGAGACCACGGTATTTACAAGCAAGCAAATACGGACCAGAGTAGTTTGATCAGGTGTTGAAAACTGCGCTTCAGCTGATACCAACTTTCTGGTTTTTAATTAGACAAGCTTATAACCTGCACATGAAACGCTCGCATATGAATATCTTAATAATTGCCTGTAGTTTGGAAACCATCCCCGGGTGAAAGAATGTGAAGGAAATATTGGTAATGGTTTTGAATGAATTCATCCACACTTATATGTTATTGATTATTTCTATGGTATGTTTAAGAGTTCAAGGTAGAATGAATTTTATGTCTCCTTCGTGATCGCAAATAGATATGGTGATTTATCTAGTGACAGGCGATGGTTAAAGGCGATCCCTCAAAAAGTATGTCCAAGGGCGAGGAAAGAAGCATAGAGGTCGAAGGCGACTTGTCATTTGTCAGCGGTCATAAGCCCACAGATCTCGATAATACAATCCCTTTTTATTTCACCGATTATACAGTTTTATTATACAACAAAACTATAATCAACGCCATGTTATAATACTATGGTTTGTTTTTTTTAAATATTCTCCACCAAATATTTCTTACTGTATGGTAGAAGAGTTCGGATATTGTCGGAAACTTATACTCTATTTTATCCACTGAAGATAAACCGGATGTTAGGAATACTGATGAAGAGCTATGTGGCTCCAACTATCCTTCGAATTCCTCTTGGAATCTGATTCTTACAATCCGAAATCCTTCGCAAAATCGTTAATGCTAATTGTTTTGTTAAGAATAAAATCATCCTCAAAGACCATAATGTATCATAATTCGCTGATTTTGCGCAATCCAGATACCATTTCTTTAATAACAAACACCACGAACCATCCAAATCCTACCTCGCTTCCTCCTATATTCCTTACAATCTTCCGGTTTGTCTAAAGAGATGGCCTTGTGAGCTTCTAAGTTTAATACTCGTATATTAGATGAGTGCTACCAATGGGTAATTTCTCTAAACGTTCGTCTATGTCTTTAGTTTTTGTTTTTTACCTCACGTTTAATTGATGTATTATTGTAATTAAAGTTGTAAATTTCAATAAATACATAAAAAATAAAAAAATAAAGATCCTTGGAAATAATCAGACATTAAAAAGTGGGGACCTGATCCTTCATTGAGTTCGAAGGTACTGATTAGCTCTTTGCACAACCAACTGCTCTTGTTGTTGTTGGAAATGTAGCAATCATTTCCCAACTCTTTGTAAATTTTATTGTTAAAACCCTCTTCCCTCTTCGACTCTGGTGAACCGATTTCAAGATTGCATGTGTTCACTCCTGTTAAGCTGTGCCTCTGAGTTTCATTTTGTAAACATATCATTAAAAAATAAAAGTCCATATTGTTTGCGTTCTTCATAGCCACTTTATTAAACTAAGTAGGTTTTCAATCATTGCACCTGTCAGTGAAAGCAACTAATTTAAGTTAAGAAATCGACCAGTAATTCCTTAACGGTCAACCTCGGCTAGGATTTCGTAACTAGGGCCTGTCATTATAGGCAGGGAACGCAATACTCTAGTGAAATCTATTCGGTACATATCTTAATAGGCAACGATCGGTGTATATATAGGTTTTTTTTTTTTTTTTTTATTCGAATTTTAATAAATATAATAATAGGAGAGGGGCATTATGTGGAAAGTGAAAGGGAATTAGAGCTGAATGCATAGTAGTTGGGGTTAGGTAATGGGCCGATAGCGACCTACTCAATGCTCACATACTCCTTTGACAAAATCCCCTCAAACACTTTTACCGGACCGATTCAATCTGCATTGTACATACAGGATCATCAGTTATATAAAAAGTCGTTTCCTTTTTCACTTTCCTCCAAAGGGAATTCGTAGACTTTTAGAAATTTTTGGGAAGAAACGATATTCATTGAGGGTGTCCAAATAAGTACGGAGACAAATACCAGTGATCCCAGATTAAATTTCCTTTCGAAAATTCCGAAGAAGGTATGGTATATTTATAAGAGGTGTTTGTGACTTACATGCAATACTTATGTACATATTTGGCGGTAAAAATGGAACAATCCAAAAGTAGGGAGGGGTTCAAATAGAGATCGGGTTCCATGTTAGAAAATGTTTTAACTGGAACTCACCCGCCTCCTTGCCCTGTTTAGACACTTCAGTTATCTTACCTGAAATGCTACCTTATTAAATGGTAAAAAACTAGGAAGAAGACTAAAAAATACTTGATTCCGTATGGGTTAACGTAGCTCGGATTAGACATCATTGAACTTAAAGGAAATAATAAAAAATTAATGAATTTCAAGCATAATCATTGCTCGAAGGGTAGATGCAGAATAATTAATGCAGATTGTTAAAAATTGATAAATTCCCTTTTTGGTCTTTTATTAATCCAATTTTATACCAGTGAAAAATCCAATCTTCCTTTGTGATATACATATTTTTTCAATGCATTAAAAACTTCACAACGTTTCGAGGCTCATTGCCTTATCTTCAGGTATACTGCAACAGTATTTTACATAATATTTACAACTTTTTTTTAAAAAAATTAATTTACAATAATTATAAAATTTGGAAAATTTTTATTTAAAATCTAAAATAAATTATGTAAAATATATTACATTATATTCATTATATACATACCAATACATATTTTATAACCATATAAATGTCTTGCCCCTATTTAGGCACTTCAGTTATCTTACCTGAAAGGCTACCTTATTAAATGGGAAACAACTAGGCAGAAGACTAAAAATATTTGATTCCGTATGGGTTAACGTAGCTTGGAGTAGACATCATTAAACTTAAAGAAAATAGTAAAAAATTAATGAATTTCAAGTGTAATCATAGCTCGAAGGGTAGATGCAGAATAATTAATACAGATTGTTAAAAATTGATAAATTCCCAAATAAAAACTTCAATTAATAATAAACTATATCATGGCGAGGTTTCGGTACTATATTGTTCTCACAATCATGCCTCACAATGAACAAACAGGTTGAGATAAAATTATATCACTATAATTGTATCCCAATAATATTATCGTGCTGATTAGCTTGAAAGTAGTTGGACAAAAATCAATGACTATCAAATATCGACTGAGAAGAAGCGAGATAGATCGTTTCAAAAACGGCGAATAGATAAAGGAAGAAGCTTAAAAAAATTTCGTTGCCATCGGTGCATTCTAAAGTAAACAGTTATGAAGCAGGTGAAGCACTTATTATAACATCATGAAAATATCAAGTACAATACAAGAAATAAGAATCAAGATTTAAATTTCATATTAATTGTATAATATAATACTTTTATATTAATATTCTTAGGTTTCACCATAGAATATTAATTAGCAATTATCTTAAATATGAATATTTTCAATAAAACTTTTAACTTGTATTGTTCAACCATTACGTAAGAATTTTGATTTTTTTTTTTCCCCCAAAAATAAATTATGCGCATTATTTTTATTTTCCTTATTGTCATGGATCATAAGTGATCTCATTCTGTCAATGCACCAACGCAACTCCGAAGGTCTAACTGCTTTTAATATAATACACCTTTGCAATTCTAATTCCTCACACCTTATGAATATTCATTGTATTCTTGCAAATTTATTTATAGTTTTGAAAAAGACCTAACACCTCAGTATTTTTCAGTTATAAGTTTTCGATTGTGTTGTGACGTGATGTATTCTGTTTCAGGAAGACATGCAGCAGCTGCAAGTGCCCGCGGGAGTCGCACGATGTCTACCACGAGGAGTGGGTCAACGTGAGGGAGCGACTGGGTCTGGGGAGCCAGGGAGACCAGGAGAGGAGGGGCGCGGGGAGGGGCTACGCCTGGGTGCCCCCCGGCCTCAACCAGTACAAAGTATGTCAACGATATCTTTCAATCCTTCAAATATTGAATCGTATTTTTTTTTTTTTTTTAATTTTTTATTAATGGAACTATTGAAGCCCATAGATGTTTTCAATGAAAAAATAAGAAGATATCGTCGCCAACAATTTGAATTTGCTGTTCACATTTATATACTTAAATTCGGTGGCGCGATATTTAGGGTAAGGTCTGGGAAGAAAAGTTAATTATCCTCTTCTGTTAAATAAAATTGTTTCAGCCTATGTCATACTATATCAAGTACAATAGAAAAGAGAAGAATAAATATAATATCAATAGCATAGAGATCATTAAATATTAAAATAGTTATTATACAGCAGTGCCCAATTTTGCTTATTATGGTTCTCAACAGGGGTGCCCAACCCATTACACACCTGCCAGAATGTTGCAAACCAGGAAATTCAGAATAAGTATTTAGCCAGCCAGTAAATTTTGAAAAAAAATTTTACTGATTTTTTTATTTTAAAAAGAACGATTTAATTTATTTTTCTAGTTTGAAAGCATAATCTAGACTTGGGTTAATATCTAGATAACAACATTAAAAACCGAACATTTTAAGAAATTTTAAAGTATGTGGAAGAGCAGATGTGGTTACTCACTCATAGTTACTTTAAACTTCTTATGATTGATAGTAATTAACAGCTTTCTCTGTTTAGTTATGTATTTCAAAGTTTTTTTTTCTTTTAACATTTAAACATAACTTTGGTCTTATCTTGGTTTAGAACCAGTACATGGCCTTTTTATATTTATTAATTTTAGAGTTATTGGCATTTTTATAGTTATTATTTTAAATATTGGCATATTCCTGAAATCTCTAGTTGAGGAATTTTTTTAAAATTTAATTTATTGAAATTTACAATTGTACATTAAAATACATTCAGTAAATGTGTTGACTATGAAATAAAGGAAAATAATGTCAAGAAAAGGCTTGTAAGAGAAACTAACCACAGGTAGCACTCAACTATTCTTTTAAATAAGATGGTCATCAAGCCATCATCAATAGAGGAGGAAGGAAGATTGGAAACCAGTGGGTTCGGATGGTTGAGGAGCTTATTATGAAAGGTCTGGTACCTGGATCCGGCCAAATTGGAGACACAGAAAAATTAATTAATAAGTTAAGTCAAGGATTGTGCTAGGAAGTGATATGAACAAAACATGCTCAACCTCAAGGTGCTTCCCCCTGACTAATTATTTAAATAACATTACCCATTTCATAGAGAATCGGTGTGCACCAGGAAGGTCTCTCAGAGCTCAGGTTCAATCACAAGCTGTTTTCAAAGAATAGAAAAGTCTCTGCCATAGACTGAACCATAACGTGAACCTATGATGAGCACAGTGCCTTAATTATTGACCCATTAACCCATTCCTGCCTAGTCCCAATAGAAATGATTAATGTGAGGGTGGAAGAGTATAGCGGATTGGGGAGCAGATACAATTGTCACTGGTCTCAATTAGGGTATCCTTGGTAGTGGCATGTGTTGGGCTATGTAGTATGTAATAAATTGCATTATCAGTAGTATTAATCCAATCCAATCCCTTGTGTAATATGTTGAATACAGGACTATGACATTGCATTTCTTGCATGGGAGAAATACAGGGTTATGACTAAGTTTGTAAATATTTGTGAATGGAAAAAAAATGAAGTTATGAAGAAAATAAAATAAAAAATAATATAGAATAATTCCCTTAAAATAGTGTAAAATCAAGTAATTATAAAAAAATAAAATTTTTTTTTTTTTAAACCTTGTAATATGGCTAAAATAAATACACTAGGGTTCCGATTAACCGAGTCGATGGGGACCAAGGTTACCTCGATTAATAGAAATAATTGGTTAATCGGAACCATACCAATAGGAACTGAAAATGTAGGTTATTATAAAATAAAAACTACAAATATGCTTAAAAACCTAATAAATATTTGATAATAATAATGCATAATAACAATAACAGAAATTATGAAACTATTTTTTTAAAAAGAAATCTTTTATTGTACTTAGTTTAAATGAAATCATTTACATACATAACCCCCCCCCCCTCAGACTAGGCACCTCGGTTAATCGGGACCTATTTGACCGGACCTCGGTTAATCGGAACCCTACTGTATTTAGTAAATAGATAACTCATCCCACAAAACACTAAGATACCAATTAATGAATGGTATTTCAACAATTTGAAATATCAAAGACACACTTTTTCAGAAGATGAAATTTAGTTATCGCAAATTTTGAGAATGACGATGTATCCTGTTTTAAAGTAGACATCTCATTTATTATATTTTTGAAGAGAAGTATTATTTATTGAAAATACGTCATATTTTCTGCTTTTAACTCAAATATGTAATGGGAAACTATATTTTTATGAATTTCATTCTGCTTATTAATGATAAGAGATTATTATCCATTTCAATAAAATTAGATTATTTAATATTGTCCATGTATCTTCTCTTCTAGATGATTTGATTAAATTTTTATTTTAATACAGAAATTTAATATGTTTCTATTTTTCATTTAGAGACTTTACATTAACCCATTGTTCTGTGAAAACAGAGCTGTTTAATCTATGAATGAAAAATTAAAAATAATATTTATTTCTTCTTGCTCATGCAGGATTAAGGTTTCCCTTCTCAACTCTGGCAGAACTATTTCTGTAAATTACTTGAACTGGTGAGTTAGACAGAATGCCCCCTGGAAGAGCCCTTTATTTGTCTTGAGGGGTTATGAAAGGTGAAATCCTACTTTAACTTGGCAGGCATTCCCATCGTACATCCCTCTTATCCTTGAGAGAAATATTAATGCTTTCTTCTATTTTCAAGGCTTGCCATAAATTGTTTTCAAAATGCTGTCATATGCTTTCTGCATGTATGTGAAGAATATATTTTTTAACAATATAATACAACTACAATATTTCACTAGAGTGGAGTAGTATGACTCTCTGCCGTTTGCTCTTGGTCCCAGGTTTGTGTCTGGTTGCGGCAGTTAATTATGTATGCTGTTGCACTAGCAATAAATGGACTCTGAGGTCAGGGAACCCTTCTTAGCCAAACACGATTCAACATCTGTTCAGGAGCTACATATATATTGGATGTACTTGATAATTAGTCAAAATGAACTATGGATAAAAGTATAGTGCCACAATGAATCAGTTACCCATTAGAATGCCCAAGAGCAGGAGAAGAAGAATGTGCTACAGAAAATATACTTTTCTATTGCAAATATTAAAGTTTATTTGTATATTTAATAAAGATACAAAATAAAAAACAAAAATTATTCAAAGAAACTTTGAACTTATCTTATAAAATTATAACAAGCAAACAGGCCAATAAGTAATGTGATGAATGACTTTAATTCTATTAATCTTACCATTTTTTTAAAGATTGATCTAATTTATATTGTTAATCAAATCAATATATTTATGTATATTGATATTGTTTGACACTTGCTTTATTGATGGTATGTTACTTAAATCAAAATCATGAAACTATATACTAGTAAAGTGTGTCTGATTATGAGGTCAATTATTTGAAAAATTAGTGTACCATACTATTTAAGTCTCAGAGGTACCTACCAACCTTTTGAAATCAGAACTGTTCATAAAAATTTAGTACCATAACTCCTATAAGAATTTAAACAAATGAGTACGAAAACCTTTAAATTTCATCTTTTTACCTACTGTCATACATTTGTTTTTTTTGTTTTTATAATCTTCATTTTTCTAGCAGTTTAGATGTGTTGTTTATGTTAATAAATTTTTAGTAATGCTATCACAAGATTGCTAGTTTCAAATACTAGAACTTTGTCTAATTTATTTATCATTTGATTCAAATTAATTTATTTTATATTTATTAATTGAAAATCATCAAAGTTTTAGAAGCATTATCCTTAATTTTTTATTGTATTTAATTTTTTTTTTTTTTTTTTTACTTTTGATGTAATTACACATTTTTTTTATAACTCTATAAAATAATTATTCCTTTATTACTGACTGCAACTTACAGAACTAACTTTTGCCTTTTTATTATTTTCTGTACTTTTTAAACCTCTTTTTTTTAGTCTGAATACTTAACATTGCATCGTGAAAAATCAACAGTCGCTCATTAACTATGATTTTTAGTATTGAATTATTTACATTGCTATCTATTTAATCATTCTTATATTAATCTATTTAAATTCTTCCAGTGCTTATTATTTATTTGCTGTATCAGGTGGAGCAGTATTTCAGATGCCTACCGTCAGATAAGGTACCCCGTCTAGGAACTCCTGGTGAAAAGTACAGAGAAAAACAATTAATGATGCAGTTGCCAAAGCAAGATCTTGCTCTTGCTTACTGCCGACATGTGGAAACAGGGCAAGCTTCAAGTTTTGAAGACTTCATTACCGCTAGAAATGAAATAGCCCTTGACATAGCTTATGCTAAGGAATGTATGAATAGAGTGGTAAGTAAACAAATTTATATTATAACGTAAAATAAAATTTAGAGTTATTTATTGTTATTAACTATGGTTGTATATTCACATTGCAACTTATTATATTAAAATGTTGAATGCTTGTAGGGTAATTTTTTATTGTTACCACCCTCTTTAGGCTATCTCAGATATTTTTGGAATTCTTATTCTTTTCATTTACTCCAGAGCATGATAGTTTTTGTGATATGAATTTTTATAATAGGAAGAAGATTTGTTCTATGTTAAATTAACAATAAATAGGATTTAAGATTAGAGGAGATCTCCGTGAATAAATTTATTATGATATGATAAGAATGAACCTCAAAAATTAAAGAATTAAAAATTAAAGGTAATTGAATTCAGAAGTTTTCTGTTTGTCTAATGCAGGTTCTGTTCTTTACAGCTTAGCATGCATGTTCATAGTAATCTCAATGAGCATTATTACAATTCAAATTTAAAAAAAAATTAATATTTTTTCAAAGATTCCATGTTTTGTCAAAATTATCTTTAACGAAAATGCAGGAATAATAGAATATTATTAATGATATTATACCAGAAATTGATGGATATATCATGCCCGGGAACTGTTCAAATATTTTAATGTTAGTCCACTTACAGAAAAACCAATATGAAATTATGCTAGACTCTTTTACACCCTGAAGTTTCTTATGGCACAGTGACAGGTTGCATCTCTGCTACAGATAGAAGCAATATAATGGATTTCTCTCCTCCAATGCATGGATAAAATTAATGACCAGAGAATCATGGTTTTTGAAGCCAGTAAGTCAGAATTTCACTCCTGATATGTACACTTACTAACAAAAGTCTCTGCACACCCTCAAGCTTTTTTTTTATTTTACCCAAAGATACCTTATGAGCCAGATATGGGCAATGAAACTCAGATATTTTTTACATAATTTAATCTATTTTAATGACCAACAGTTATATTTAATATAATTTATTTAACTTATAAATTATGAGGAAAATTACATAAAATGTCAAAATATTGATGCGCCAAAAGTCTCTGCACGCAGTGGAATTAGCCAAGATACTGATATGTATAAAGTTTGCACATTATCCCATTCATCCTCCGGCTAATCCTAACTTGCCAGTGTTAATTTGGGCCCAAACAGTTAAGACTGTGATAAAAAATGGAGGTTCCAACACCGATTCCCGACCAAATTGTAAATTTGAGGAATCTCATACAACTCATACAGGTAAATAGGACAAATCGTCAACAGGGGCTATAATACGGTAAGGTATGTCCTAAAACGGTATGAAAAACTGGGTACAATGGAAAGTAGACTGCTCTGGCCGCCCCCCGTACTCCAAGCCCACCACAAGAGGGCTATCATAAGGACTTTGGCCGAAGAACCCCACACAAGTGCTCTAAATTTAGCAGGTATGGTGTAAGAAAATTACAAGATTGGGGTATCTGCAGAAACGATTAGATGGACCCTAAAGAAAGCTGGCTATAATGTGCGTAAGCCTAGGTGTAAGTCATTCATTAGTAAACGAACCGGATATTGAAACTGCAGTTCGCAAAGGAACATGTAAACAAGCCCTTATAGTTCTGGGAACGTGTTTTATTTATTGACGAGAGTAAATTTAACATTCATGGATCAGATGGAAGGGGGAAAGTTTTGAGAAAACCTAACAAAGAGCCCCTGGAAAAAAACATAGTTGGTACTGTGAAACATGGTGGAGGGAGTGTTTTGGTTTGGGGGTGTATGTGTGCTGCTGGAGTTGGTAATTTGAAATTTATCGACGGAATAATGGACCAACACGTTTATATAAATATTTTGAGTAGTAATTTACCGGAAAGTTTAATGAAGTTTGATCTCCAGGAGGAATTCATTTTTCAACAAGATAACGACAGCGCGGAAAGTTCAAGAATAGTTGCTCTACAATGCTCCACAGCAACTTAAAACACCTCCCCAATCTCCTAATCTTAATCCAATAGAACATCTGTGGGATCAACTAGTCCGTCAGAAAGTAAAAATTAAAATAAAGAACAAAGACCACTTAAAAAGAGTACTAAAGAAATTTTGGGGTAAAATTACTCCAGAAACTACCAAAAACTAGTTCACACCATGCCAAATAGATTATGAGAAGTGATAAGACATGAGGTAGGAACGACTACCTATTAAAGTTGATTTGGTATCAATAATTAAGCTTCAAGCTGAAGAAAAATGATGTGTGCAGGGACTTTTGGCGCATCAATATTCTGACATTTTATGTAATTTTCCTCATAAATTATAAGTTAAATAAATTTTACTAAATTTGATTATTGTTAATTAAAATAGATTAAATTATTTTAAAAATGTGTAAGTTTCATTGCCAATATCTGGCTCATAACCTATCTTTAGGTAAAATAAAAAAAAAGCTGGAGGGTGTGCAGAGACTTTTGTTAGTAAGTGTATGAGAGCTATCGTACTCTTATACATTTATAAATTATTTATTAAAAACAAACATAAGTCTATATTGGACTCCTTATCCTGTTCCTCCTCTTTTGGGCTTCCTTGAATTTCAATAAAGTAGTGCAAATCTTAGGTTTCTGCCATCTTTAAATAAAGGTCTTCAAGTAGTTCTTCATATCCAGTAGACCAAAGGAAATCAGCTCCCACAGTTTCAGTTTCCATTACCAGTACTCATTATGCTACATATTCCATAATCTTAGTGTAACTCTCGAAAACATTTTAGCACCATATTAATCGATTAAGTCATTCCACATGGATTCACTGTAAAATAATTACAATTTATTTATCTTACATAAATAAAAATATTTATCTTGTATACAACTTATCATGTATTTCATGTATTTTAAACATTGATGCTGTATTTTAAACATTTTTTTATAATGACTATTTTTTGGAAATAACTTTAAACTGAAGGGTTTTAGGCAGTTACCTATTTGGCACCAAACTTTAAGTATATCTGATGTAGTAATTTTCATTAGTAGAGGTGAGAGATGGTCAACTGTTCTTCACTTACGATAGGTTAAATGATGGTCAGGATTTTCAGTTTACAATGATTTTATTATGGTAAGCCAATGTTTCGATTCAACTTGTGGATCTTCATCAGGGCTAAAAGAAAACAAATATATGAGTATCTATGCTAGAGGGTGATAATAAATGGATACATTACAGAACTGATAATAATATAAAAGATGGTGTATGCATGAATATTAAAATAAGAGGCTGGTTAACAAGATAAAATAGAATCTGATATTTACCTACTGAGTCCAGGTGGATACTAAGACTAAAGGTAAAAATAAGATGAGAGGTAGTGGTAGGGGGTTAGTTTGCCGACTTCAAAGGTTTATGACGGGGAAATCCAACGCTTTTGAAGTGAAGGCACATGACAACTGAGTGAACAAAAATATTTAAAAACTAACAAAATAAATGGTACTGTATACAAATAGTTGTGTCTGGACTCAATAATAACATAAAAATGAGATAATACATAATGTAACAATGCATAAAAATTTGGAAAATATACAGAAAGAAGCATACAATACAAAAAATAATAATAGTACAAGAGGTGCAGATATAATTGCAGGTACCTATGAAATCAAAACTAGGATTTGAGGATGCCGAAGATGTTAGAATAAGTGGATGAAATTATCTATCTCTCTTTATCTATTTTGTGATTTACTGGGTTATTTTATTATTTTGTTTGTAGAGTAAAATAAAAATCCAAACTGTAAAAATAAAATAAAATAAAGATTGATCTATTTATCAATTATATTCCTGTTATGAGTAAATGAATTTATTTTCTAGATCTATCTCGTTTTATCTTGTTTAAAATCTGATCTAAAGCCTAGGTTAGGTTAAACATTGATAAGGTGTGAAGTTCCATGCATTTTGACTATTAACAATGCTATCTTCTATACCTATTGTGTTTAAAAATAATTAGTATTGTAATTTTTCTAATTAACCTAAGTACTGGGCAGATTATTCATGAAAACAAAAACGTACCATTTTTAAAGTTCTTTTTTTTTTTTGGGTGGGGGTGTAGGTAATCATTTTTAATTATATGAACTATAGGAAAAAGTCAAGCCATCTAATTTATATTTTTATTTTAAATCTTTATTACTGATTTAACTTATACATATCAGTAAACAAATAAGTATACAGAATGCATTGGTTTTTTTTTAAAGTATAAATGAAAAATGAAATATTTTGCAATGATTCTTATCTAGTTTCCGAATCTCCCCTCCACACCAAAATCTGCCTCAGATGGCTGTTTCATGGATAATACCAGTTTGGCAGAGAGCCTCGAGATTATCCGATAGGCAGTAAAAAATAAATATAGTTCGTGGATTTGTCCCATCTCCGCCACCTACTATAAGATTTGGACGAATCTCGATCTAAAAACGAGCAAGATACAGTATTTCACAGGGAAATATTTCTTGTAGTCCCCGATAGAATAACTTGTTTATGTTTTAATAAAGAAAAAGAATCAGGAATATTCCACCAACTCACGCTATAACTGTATTGTAGGTGTTTAATGTTGATTAAATTATTGATGGCATCAATATTTATTACGGCATCACAATATGAGAAAACAAGTTGAAATTGTTCAGATTGCAGCGAACGTTTCGCTTAGGGATATTTTTAAGCGAGGGACATTCTTCTGAACTATGTAACCACAAATGTAAACCAATAGTTTGTTACTATTTAACTGTGTGTGAAAGCTGGAAGGTAACAGAAAAAATAAAGAAGAGGCCATAAACCGCCTTAAATTAAATAACATTTATATAAATGATTACAAAAACGTTTATTAAGCCATCAGACATGGGAAGATCAGGAAAGAAGTGGTAGTTTAGAGTGGTTTTCCTAGGGATGTTAATTAATGAGAATTATTCATTACTTGACGAAAAGGAACATGATCCAGCAGATCTGCCAAGAAATGAAGCTGCCGCACGGACGAAGAAGGTACATGACTACCTCTGAAAACACCTTCAGTGCATAGCAGTTCCAGAACTCCGAACAACAACTCGTCTTTTGATTCTACAAGGATCTATGATATCCCAGGAGAGTTGATCGGTCAGGAGTGGTCTTCCTTGCTTTATTCGTTCAATACTTGTGTATATTTTTTAAATTTCGACGATGTTCCAAATTCTTCCATACTCTGCCTCAAACGTTTTCTACTACCTCAAACTTGCTTTCATGCTTTCAGACATGCCCGCATTGCGAGAAGATGGTGCTGCCAGGAGACGTCGGTATCCTGGCACCCAAGTTCGGAGATAAGGTTATGTGGCACCCAGCCTGCTTCGTCTGCTCGGCCTGCCAGAACCTCCTCGTCGACCTCACTTACTGCTTCTACGATGACGTCCTCTACTGCGAGCGCCACTACGCCGAACAGCTGAAGCCGAGGTGTTCTGCCTGTGACGAGGTTAGTAACTGATTCATTCTGTGTCAATCTAATTGAATGGATCCGCCGAAAAACGTTCTAAGTGACAAATATGCAATGTTGAGTAATCAGTGAAATAAAATCATAGTCTGAAGTTATTGTTAGTTCTGTAAGTGAATTTTTTTTCTCATGTGATTTGTTATGTATACATGTAAAATTACATAATGGAGTACCAGATCATACTATGACGTACTATTATACATTGTAATACATTCACCCAAAAGTGCCACTTCGGCAATTTTGTCGCTTAGAACGTTTTTCGGCGGATCCATTCAATTGTAACTCTCCTGAGTAAACTCCAACAACTAATCACAAATATGTAATAACTTGATTTTTTTTTAAATAAATAAAATCTCTGTCACTAAAATGAAAAGCCACATCTACTTGACTGTCACGCAATCTTGTTTTAATATTGAGAAAACAAATATTTTTTAGCTAAATATTGAATAAAAAAAGTACTTATATAATATACATAAAAACCTCATTTTATATGACAAAACTTAAAGTAATTTTCTATTACCTCAAATCAACTCTTATATCAACATTCCGTGCCCTTTTACTGTTTGATGATTGAGGATGTCTTGATCTAATCTAATTGTTCAGACTCAAAGTTCCTCAAAAATTTAGGAACTTTCGCCTGCTTTAACGGTCTTCATTTACTATTAAATCCATGATTTGTTGAAGTAAAATAAGATGGGATCTCATGTACTCCTGCTTTACTTATACTAAACCTTCAGCAGTTTCTAGATTGTTCTTAATACTATTATAAATAAGTACGGATGATTATTGGTTTTTATTTGATTTATATTATATTTTTGCTTACTATAGCAATATAATATTTTATTTATGTTTTCTTTAGGATTTTTGGTTTAGTGCTGCATCATTTTTAATTCCTGTGAATATAGGAGATTGTTGCATTGAACATTTAAAAAAATGACAATAATAATAAATTTTGGATATTGAATTTGTCAACTCTGGACAGAATATTCCACTTTAGCATATTTATAATAACAATTTCGCCATTTCGCAAATCAAACACAAATCGCTAAGAACGTATTTCTTTGTTTTTTTCAGATATACTTATATTTAGTCCACCAGTAAAAATGTTTAGATAACACTGAACGTCTTTTCTTTTTAAACTTTATCTAATGAATGAATTAAAGAACATACAGATAAGTTGTATATTATTTTCATGTTAAAGCTACAATATTTTGTGATCTGTTTTTCATATTATATCGTTCAATATATGATACTTTAAAATTTGTTTATCTATGTCATTACATCTAGGTTAAAACTATCCTTCCTAAAATGTTTTTAAAGATGTCAAAAATATGAATTTGGACTATCAAAAAAAAAAAAAAAAAAAAAAATAGTAATAATAATAGAATAAATAAATAAAAAACATCTAATCTCAAGTCATTTAATATTTTCTTCTTTTACATCTTTCTTTCGTGGAATTGCAACTAGATTTTATATTCTTTAAATGACCAATTCCAACCAAATTATTGAGGAACCAAGTACATAGTATAAATCTTAAATTTTCAAAGAACTAAATGTTTGTAATCAGTTTAGACAAATGTGTTGGTTTTATAAGACAGCCGAGATGGAGTGCTTCCGTGTTAGTATTTACATCTAAATATTTATAGTTCGTCTGCCAAGCTCATTAAATTTCGCTCTTTGGTTCGAATATATTGACGTTTTGTTTGAGAATTGCCATAAACTTCTGAATGTTACGTTCATTTTTTAAAATAAAATATTGTATTTTATGCGTATGAAAAGCTTATTGTTGTCGTTAATTGAATGTTACGAATCTCATAGATCATTCAGTCCAATACGGGCGTTATTGCTCGTTTTGTACTCACGTTATCTACATCGTGTCTCCCTTATCTCTTTTTATTTAATTTAATCTTGAAGTATTTATTTTGTAAGTCAGGTCTTAAAAGGATCTAAAACATAATGTTTGAATAAAGAACTACCTACGTGGGTAAAGAAGTACCGGATTAACCCAAGAATTCGCTCAGATAATGTGCGTGAATATACTTATTTCGAAGTCTTGTGTGTAGTATATTCACCCACAGAACAGAGAAAAATTTTTCCGGAACTAAGATTTTTTTATGATGAAGTTTTTGGTGTCAGTGTATCATAAATATTTTCGATAACTTATCATCACAGGTTGAGTCGGCAAACTAGGATCCCAAAGCAATATATTTATTTTGAATCCTGAATATGTTACATACAAGGGAGATCTTATATACCGAATACAATACAAATTTTATTATATTCCATGCCTCCCCTTCCAGCTTGCTAAATAATCTTTAATGCTTGACATAATTGAGAATGTACTGAATAAATGAAAATTTAAAAATACTTTAAACTAGATTGGGGTAAAATATATTTAGGAAATAGACGTTATAAAAAAAAAACTAAAATGTTAGCCACAGTTGACTATTAATTTTACGTTTTATTTTTAAGGCTCCAATAAAAATATTTCTGGAACTAAGAGGCTAAGGGAACCGTGTCGTAGAATATAAGAGGCCAGAAAATTTCAAATAATATTTAATTTTTAGGCCAACAGAAATATAATGGTTACTGTTTTTTTTTTTTTTTTTTTTTTTTTTTATTATTATTTTGTTTATAATTTAGCCATTGAATGAATTTATCTTATAGCATGATGCTATTGATTTTTAAATATATGATCTAAAATTCTCTTGCTTTTGGATGGTCAGGAGGAAAAGATAGAGGAAGCAGTGAAATTTAAATACTTTCCCTCTTCAACAAAAAAAAAAGAAAAAGAAAAAAAATAAAGAATAAAATATAGCTTCGTCCATGGTGTTTTTATTCTTGAGTTTACAGAAAATATTTAATGATTAAGTTTTTTATTGTTTTTTTTGAGTTGTTGCCCCTACCCTGAAGGGTCATTGACGTCTGATGGTAGTTTATATCCATCTATGGAATCCCGTGAATTTGAGGAACTTGAATAGAGTGGCGCTCTCTCTTCAGTGTATGTATTTCATAATTTCCTTCAAAGAATCAGGAAATCCAACTTTTTTCCTGAGCTTTTCAAATCGTGGGCACTCTAAGCTTTTTTAATATTTCAGTTCTTTTCATTTCATGTTATGCCGAAGTAAAAAAAATATCTATCATTTCATGAAGATATTTTCTTATCGATTACGCAGAATATTTCTTTGTTTCTAACATAAGCATTTTTGGGATGATCGTGATTTAAAACTTAATCCAGGATAGAATGTTTCTTTAGTAACCTTTTTATTCGAATGTCTGATGTGATTCGGTGGTTTACAAGAATGCTAGGTCTGTTTAGCTTATTATAAAAACGAGATTGTGTGTAGGTCCTTCAATAGTTGGTTGACAAGATTCTGTTCGTAGAATTTTTTTTATGTATCCAAGAGCTGCTAATTTTAGTCTTTGGATAAAAAATATGGTAGTCTTGGATACATAAAAAAAATTCTACGAACAGAATCTTGTCAACCAACTATTGAAGGACCTACACACAATCTCGTTTTTATAATAAGCTAAACAGACCTAGCATTCTTGTAAACCACCGAATCACATCAGACATTCGAATAAAAAGGTTACTAAAGAAACATTCTATCCTGGATTAAGTTTTAAATCACGATCATCCCAAAAATGCTTATGTTAGAAACAAAGAAATATTCTGCGTAATCGATAAGAAAATATCTTCATGAAATGATAGATATTTTTTTTACTTCGGCATAACATGAAATGAAAAGAACTGAAATTTTAAAAAAGCTTAGAGTGCCCACGATTTGA
The DNA here is from genome assembly GCA_911387785.2 of Aelia acuminata. NCBI lineage: Eukaryota > Metazoa > Arthropoda > Insecta > Hemiptera > Pentatomidae > Aelia > Aelia acuminata. The sequence continues at coordinate 44,014,701 of OU426982.1, forward strand.
AAAGCTCAGGAAAAAAGTTGGATTTCCTGATTCTTTGAAGGAAATTATGAAATACATACACTGAAGAGAGAGCGCCACTCTATTCAAGTTCCTCAAATTCACGGGATTCCATAGATGGATATAAACTACCATCAGACGTCAATGACCCTTCAGGGTAGGGGCAACAACTCAAAAAAAACAATAAAAAACTTAATCATTAAATATTTTCTGTAAACTCAAGAATAAAAACACCATGGACGAAGCTATATTTTTTTCTTTATTTTTTTTCTTTTTCTTTTTTTTTTGTTGAAGAGGGAAAGTATTTAAATTTCACTGCTTCCTCTATCTTTTCCTCCTGACCATCCAAAAGCAAGAGAATTTTAGATCATATATTTAAAAATCAATAGCATCATGCTATAAGATAAATTCATTCAATGGCTAAATTATAAACAAAATAATAATAAAAAAAAAAAAAAAAAAAAAAACAGTAACCATTATATTTCTGTTGGCCTAAAAATTAAATATTATTTGAAATTTTCTGGCCTCTTATATTCTACGAATATTTATGATACACTGACACCAAAAACTTCATCATAAAAAAATCTTAGTTCCGGAAAAATTTTTCTCTGTTCTGTGGGTGAATATACTACACACAAGACTTCGAAATAAGTATATTCACGCACATTATCTGAGCGAATTCTCGGGTTAATCCGGTACTTCTTTACCCACGTAGGTAGTTCTTTATTCAAACATTATGTTTTAGATCCTTTTAAGACCTGACTTACAAAATAAATACTTCAAGATTAAATTAAATAAAAAGAGATAAGGGAGACACGATGTAGATAACGTGTGTACAAAACGAGCAATAACGCCCGTATTGGACTGAATGATCTATGAGATTCGTAACATTCAATTAACGATAACAACAATAAGCTTTTCATACGCATAAAAACCTACTTCGTTTTCGGACCAGAAACAATCTGGTTGCAACCTGGTCTCTAATCTGACTAACTGATAACACCTACAATACTTTTAAATAAATTATAAAACAAATCTATCCCAATAGAGGAGAATTAATAATGAAACACTTACGTTTGTTTCATTGTTTTATTCAACTCGATAAATTTTCCGCTGAAAAAGATCTGTATCTGGCCCCGAACTCGACAGAAAAGGACCAATTATGGATTTTTTTTTCGCTTTGAGCGAGCAGAAGTCGAAAGGTTGGATCTTAAAGGCACTTTACAACTGAAAAATAGTTTTCCCCTTCGCATTCTTTTCGTTTAAAAGAGCCTGGATTAGCTTTATTAGATTTAAACTTTCTTCCCCTCGCTCAAATGGGATAGATAACAAATTTCCAACGAGACATTTTCAGCGGAGATCAGGTTAGCCCTTAATAGGGGTACCCTAGCGGAATACAGCTTAAGTTTACTCCATTTTAAAATAAATTGACTAAATTAATGAAAAATATATTTATTTATTTATTTATATATAATTTCGGGCTTTTCGACCACCTGGGTCATTCTCGCCCTATAATACAAATTTACAATTTTGAAGTAAAATTAAATGCAGTTATAAACAATGGAGTAAAGTTACTATTGAATTACAATTTACATATACAATAAAAAAGAAAATACAAGTGCAATACAATACCAATACAATAAATGAATACAAGAAATATACAATACGAACACGAGAAATATACGATTACAGTTACAGTTTAAAAAGTAAGTTAAATTTTATCAAGTATGTTATTCTGTTGGAGGAACAGCATTAAGTTGCTTACAGCTTTTTCTTCCATTTGAAGAGTTTCGTCAAAGTTTTCTTTTAAAAGTTGCTCTCGGGAAGTCTCGTACGCGTAGCATTCAGTGAGGATATGGCTAACTGTGAGTGGAGCCCCGCAGGAACTACATTGAGGAGGAGGTTTCTTGCACATCAGGTACTCGTGGGTAAGTCGAGTGTGCCCAATCCTCAGCCTGGTGATTACGACTTCTTCTTTCCTGGTCATCTGGATACTTTGATTTTTACGGTAAACATACGGCTTCTGAGCTTATTATCCCTTGTTTCTGACCATATTCTTTGCCTCGCCATCCAAGCTTTTTCTTTAATTAAAGTTATGACTTCGCTAAGCTGTGGGGTGTTAATTGGTTGGCCTTTATTGATAGCTTCCTAAGCCAAAGTATGCGCCTTCTCGTTACCTTTAATTCCGATATGACTCGGTAACCATAGAAGAAGAACAACGTACAACCGGCCCTCTCCAGTGTAGTGAGTTTATTGAGAATCTCTAAAACTAACCAGTTTTTTGAAAAGGGGTCCTTCAATGATATAAGTGCAGATTCTGAGTCTGTACATAGTACCACGCGGCTTGTTATATTGGGGTCAATGGATTTAACGGCGTAGTGAATTGCTGATAATTCAGCGGTAAAGATGGTAGAAAAGTTTGGAAGAGAAAGTTTTTGATGTTCTGTTTCCGTCACTACGGCGGCGCCTACTCCCTGTTTGGTTTTAGAACCATCAGTGAAAATAAATGATCATGTTTGATGACTGTTTTTGAAGTGGTTAAACTCCGTTAGTGCTATAAGTGGGGAACGATATGAGTGGGAAATGATATATAAATTAATTTTTAAAAAAGACATATTTAATTAAAAAGAAATAAGAACAGAATCCATGTAAAGATATAAAAAGAAATGAAAAGACAACACAAGATAACAGAGAATAGGTAACAGGTAGCTAGATAACAGAGGGTGTGTTGCAACCAGGCTGTTCAACCACACAGGGGCGGATTCAGCGCGAAAATTGGGGGGGGGGCTCACGACCCTTCTCCCTCATGACTCATCTCTTGGCTGACAGCATCGTTTTTTAAAGAATTATTATCCTATTTTAAGAAGGGCTGCGATCCAAAAAACCAAAAGTGTTGTATTTAGGGCATAATAACTACCTAATTGTATTATTATCTTAAAAAAAAAAAAAATTGAAAAGCCTAAATATTGGGGGGGCGGTCATATACCCCCACCCTGAATCTGCCCTTGCAACCAGATTGTTTCTGGTCTGATAAGTTACAAGTCTTCAACAAAGAAATCGGTATTTGGTTCGGTCTTATAAGATTTACGATTCCTTTTTTGACACCATAGGATTTACTTCATTTAGCTATGTCCAAATCATTTGCGCTAATACTTCGTCTTGCTGGGTGCAAATTAATCATCTAATGGAGCAAATATCTCTTTCCTTCCAAGCATTAATCCCCAACCCAAACAAAATCAGTCTAGAGCGCCCCAGCTTATTTGCGTCGAAGGCTTACGAGCGGTTACTATTTACGTTTGCGTTGGCGTAGCGGGAAATATTGGCGGGAACGGAGGGGTGTTTGCAATAAATATGAAAAGGGTTTGGAGTGGGGCTGGAAATGGAGGAAACGGCCTGTTTGATCCAGAAATAGTGGCCCAGCTTCCCGACACCTTACTCAGCCAGACCGACCGGCGGGGATGACTTCAGCAGAGGTGAGCAGAGCACTCAGGCCTGGCAGTCCTCCATCCAACGCTATCTATTGTTTAATGTTTTCTCTCTTACAACTAATAAAATAATTTATTGCCTTCGTCTCACTAACTCCAAACTCAGTGAAATATTGTTATTTTTCCTGTAAGGTTTAGTTTTAAAAAAAGCTAACTTTGCTCACTGCACAAGCTGTTAACATGTTACTTAACATTTTTCCAAGAATTCCACTGATAAATTTCAGTTGCTTTTTTTTATTTTTTTTTAAATATTACATTTGATTTTATGTGCATTCATATTTCAATACTTTTATTTATCTTTTGCTGTTGTTAACAGGTATAATAAAAATAAGCTATCTGCTAAAATCCATTAATATTAGTTTGTCAAAGACAAAGTCAGGATTATGACCCTCCAAAATATTTTAGCTTTTCAATTTTTTTGTATTTTATAATGCAATTAGATAGCTACTATGCTAAACATAACACTTTTTGTTGTTTAAATCGCAGTCCTTCTTGATACAAGGTAATAATCTCATTAAAAACGGTGCTGTCAGCCACATGGTTTTGAGACAGGGGGGGTCGTGACCCCCAAAGTTGGTTCTAAATTCACCCCTGTTCGAAGAGCAATAACCAAATCCTTTTTTTCTTAAAATTATGCAAGTGTAACAAGAATTTTAAAATTTGTAATTATAGAAACTATTAAAGGGTCATGTTTTTTATTTTATTGTTCACGATTCAGAAAGCCAAACTAACTACATTACCTGCAAATCCCACATTGCGGCATGCTTTGCTTTTCTTGGCACCCTTTGTGTTGAAAACATCATGATTATCAACAACCTAAAATTTTTGCATTTTAATCCTCTTATGTTTTGAATGCAATTAATGAATTGATTCTTCGATTAATGAATCAAGTAATCTTTTTATTTTTCTTCATAATTATCTGTTTTACTTTGAAATATTATGGCTAAAATCTCTTTTAGAGAACTTTTTTAACTAATAAATTCGTTTTAAATAGATGTAGTTAACATTTATTGAAATATCATCTGACCTTGTCAGTTTCCAGTATGAATAACAGGATCATTCAAAGGTGGTGATTTTTTGAAATCATCGATTGAAATGGTTGTAAATGTGATTTAATGTTTTTTTTTTTCTTTTTATAAATGTTTTTGGGCTGGAAATGGACTCCAGACAGAACATGCTTACCAAAAAATCAGGAAAATCTCATATTATTTGCTCTGACTGCTATGTTTTTAAGTGATGAAGGAATCGCATATCAAAATACTATAGTCTGGTTTTATTTATTTGTGACCTCTGAATATAAAAATAGTTTACATATTTCTGCTTTTGAAACATTTAATGCCATATCAGTAACTAATCGCAAGTAATTAACTGGAGTTTTTTGTATGAATTTAAATACCATGATAAATGATTCCAATTTCTTATCAATGCCAATAACAATAAAAAACTTCCATTAAGCAGTCTCTATAAGCAATGAAAAAACAAATGATGTATGTAAATCCATAGAGTTAAATTTAATTCAATAAAAAATGGACATGGTATTGTTTACTTCCGTGGTATAGATATCATCTCATAAGATTTTTTAATCACTATTTTAAACAACTAAAAGAAATTATTAGAAATATTAAGTTGTTCAATGACGCTAAAACCAAACAATATGTTTATATTAACAAACAGGCTAGTCTATAACAATCTAGTTTATAAAAGAAGTCATGGCATTATATTCGTTATAAATTAATAGGAAAATATAAATATACTGAAAATTAGAAAATTATCTTACTGAAACATTTATTAATATTTTTAAATGAATCTTGTATACACCTAATTTTGACTGAAAAAGCATCATTAAAATTTCAAAATATTTTATAATTAAAATTGCATGTGGATTGTTATAAATGAAACCCTGGAATTCATGAAATTCTCATTTGAATTTCAATAGCAGTAACATTATTAAAAAAATTACATGAAATAGTGTTTCTCAAATTTTGATAATTTATACCATTATATTTACTTTTGTCGCATTATGATGAAAAGACAAGAATTGAGATAGAAATATGTTGTTTTATTATTTAACCATTGAATACAGTCGACTCCATTTAATTGGGTCATCGGATAATTGGCACCACCGCTTGATTGAGCCATTTTTAATAAAACGGAATCAAATATAGATAAAACAACACCGCTTTATTGGGACAAAACATCGGTTAATTGTGCTGAAACGTTTTGAAGCTTTAACTTTTTCAGGAAACAGAATGTAAAAAACTAGGAGCTCTCGTGTCAATCGAATAACCTAAGAATCTGAGCCTGTTTTCTTTGAGAAGCTAGAATTTGTATCAAAAAGTTATCTCGCCTTTTTTTTTTTTTTTACAAAAAGGAAATGAGAAAAGTCCTTTAGACTCCCTAAAAAAGTGTGCTAATTATGTGGGTCATAAGTTTACAAGTAAAGTGTGACAATTCAGAGTTGATTCTTTCCTGTTAAAAATATTGAAATAAAAACATGTTCTGACTCATTTCTTATTTCGAAATTTTGTCTATATAAGTATAATTTATATTACACACAAATAGTTATTTTAATTTGAGTCTTTTTCTATATATCTTATATTTTGTCAACAAAATATAAGATATAAGATATAAAACACCTAGTTAATAAAAATACATTTTAACAGTTGGGCCATTCCACATCTAAATAAAAAAATCAACACAAAAATAAATAATATTGAACCTCACCATCTCAGATTTTCTTGAAATTTGATGTTTCTGTACTAATTGTATCTACTAGAACAGTTGTGAAATATTACTGAGATATTTCTACCCGATTGAGAATTATTGGTGTTTAAAGCCCTCAAAAATAGGTCCAGAAACACAAAAATCATGATTAAAAATAGCTGTTGATATTTTCCTAATTTGACTAGGACTATGAGATTGGTCTCGTTTAACAGCGAATTCCATGCCATTTCATATGATATACAACAATGTATAGGTTGATATAGAAGAAATTTTCTTAAAACTAAATGTAAAATTTTAATTTCAATTTTCTCAAAAAGGGCTTTTTTTTAAAAATTTATATTTTTATGAAAAATAGGTAGTGTTATATCTATTGAGACAATAAAATATAAAAGTGGAATGAAAATTTCTTCATTCCTAAAAAAATTGAAAACTAGTGATAAAATTCCATAAATCTAGCATTTTATGATTAAAAATAGTTGTAGATGTTTTCTGAATTTGACTTGGACTATGAGATTGGTGTCTTTTAACAGTACATTCCATTTCATTTCATATGATATACAGCAATGTATAGGTTGGTACTAAGGAAATTTTCTTATAACCTAGTTTAAAATTTTAATTTCAATTTTTTCAGAAAGGCCATTCTTGTATAATTCAATAATTTGTATGTATAATTTGAATAATAATTCAAAAACGGGTAGACAAATCTCAATAATATTTCATAAAAAATAATTTCAAGGAAATCTGAGATGGTGAGACTCAAGCCTGTGTTGAATTAACATGGAATGACCCAGTTATATCAATTGTATTATTTTGACTCCATCATTAAATTAATAGATGAAAACACATACACCTAAACCTGATAACTTGGTTCTCCCACAAATATTTCCAATTTTTGGCATCAATTACCAGACTCGTACTGTAGCCTAGTGATTAGGCGCATTTAGGCATTTTTTCTTTGCATTCAAGATCTCAGCTTTATTGGGTCCTCCGCCTAATTTATTGGGACAAAACAAATTTTGCCTTTATGGCGCAATAAACCAGAGTCGACTGTATATTTTTTCCTGATACTTAGATTACTGTTATAATTAGGTAGCCTATCAATATATACCCATGTTCCTATTTCTGGTCGTTCATTATATGGAGATTTTAATCTTTGAGGATTTGTTTTTATTTTTTATAACAAATTTCTGCATTTGGCCAACCCCAATAAATATTGCGCATGTTTAATATTCGTGGCCAAATTAGTAATGATTCTAAATGAGTTATCAATTATTAGGTAAATAAAAACAGCTATGGCTCTTTTAATGTTCTATTTGCTATTGCATTGTAGATAAGGTGTATAGGAAAATCTAGCAAGATAACATTTACTAAATTGGAAAAATCAATCTCCTCCCACATTAACTTTTTGTTAATTTTAGAAATTAGTGTTATGAGGAATCAAATCAACCATTATTACCTTGTTGCTTTCCAGAATTGCATCAACTGCTAATTGGGAAATTCACTAATGGCTAATAATCTGTTATAGCCAGAATAATAGAGTCATTTATTTTTATATTATATTTATATTTGTTGGGTCTGCAGCAGATAAATATAACAAGGTTTTAGATGTATGTTGTCTGTTTTGATCAATTTGAGTACCTTGGAACTATTTCAATTGTTGAGAACTGTTTGAATTGTAGACAGTTTGATAAAATACATTTGCATTCACAGATTCTATAGATTTTTATCTTCTTTTTAATCAAATTTGTCATCTGGGAGTTATTTTAACCTAGAGCTTCCATCAGCATTCTTTTTATAATCAGAGTTGGTACAACTAACAATGCAATTTTTTTCACAACACATAATTACTATACATTTGGGTAAAAATAATTTGTATTTTTTTTTTCTAAACAATGTATAAAACATTTTTAATTTGAACACTTTTTTAAACCAAATTACCAGTTTTTATTATGCTAACAATACTTTTGAATTTCCCAATAAATTACATGTATCATACCGAGATTCTAAAGATGTAGAGAATGGCTTCTGTATAGAATTGGAAATCACGACTTTTAATTTTCTCAAAAATTATTTTATATACAATGAAAATGGGTCATAACAATGACTGGCAAGCATCCACATATTGTATAATAAGTAGACTAACAATGTATTTATTAGGAGCCAAATATCACTGATTATCAACTTACAGTCATTTTGTGAACATGATTCCAATTGATACTACCTTCCTTAATTTGTCGACCTAATGATAAAACCGATCATAGGAATGTTGTCCTTTCCTTTATGCTACAATAAAAAAGATCTGTTCTACTCTGGGCCACAGTACATATAATTTTCAAAATTATGAGTTTAGATGTAAATCCTTGGTCTTTTTTTTTTTTTTTACTATTAATTTGAATAATAGTGTTGATAATTTTGTAAATAATTGCTTAAATGAATTTTTACTATTACTTAGACTTTAGGATTAAAATCCAGGATTTTTCATTTTTTCAAGCCTCTTTTAAAATAAATGTTCAAAAATAAATTGATGCATTAGTAGTTTGTGTAAGAGTAATATATTTTTGAAACCGCTGCCCAAAAAACAGGAAATTTTATTAGAATCATCTATCTTTATTTTTTTCCTTTTTTCTTTTTTTTAGTACAACACTTATTTATTGGTTTGTTTATTTCTTTGCTTCATCCTGTAATAGTAAACCAACAACTATTTTTAAATGGAAAGTTCTGATGTTTAAAGGGACATGTTAATTATAAATCAAAATAAATTCTTAAGATATTAAAGTGTAGAATTTTAATCAATGATTACTATTAAGAACATTATATCTTAACTTCATATTTATTACCTTAAACAGTCAAAAGACCAATGATTCCTCTTTTATCAATTTTTAATTATGATAATAATTAAAACATAATGTGATTATAATAATGTTATCATAATGATATTTACTAAAAAAGATACCAAAAATGAAGTTTGCGGAATCATAATAAGTAAAATAAAATTGATAAGAAAAAAAATCTAAGGAGTCAATATTGTACTGTTGTGTCATGGCAGTGAATTTGCTTAAAAGAATGAGAATTCAATCAATAAAATTTAATTTGTATTTCATTATCCAAAAAAGGCCCTTGCATAATTTTTCAGGCTACTAAACACATCATACAATACTATGAAAATTTAAAATAGATAAAAATAATTTACTCTTGTTATACAATGCAATCATAATAATAATAAGAAGTGGGATACATTGCTCTTGAGGTTAAATGAAAATAATTGAGAATATGAATAAAAAAAAATTATAGGTATCTACATGGGGGTACCCAGCGGGGGGCAGCTGCCCCCTCCCCCCTGGAAGGCTGGATAAAATAATTTTTTAAGCTTTTAAGGCGGTAAGCAGTAATAGAATATTTTTTTCAAGCAAATAATTGTAATAACTTAGTTGATAAAGCACTACTATAATTATACATAATTTTGGTTTCATTCACCTTTTACGCGGTAGTATGTTACAACCTGAACGACCATAGCTTGCCCTCCCCCCTAATTTTGATCCTGGGTACGCCCTTGGGTATCTATTCTATGTTATGGAGCCAGAATCATATTCCAATAGTCAGATTAAATTAATATTTCATAATGTTCTATGTAGTACTAATAATATTATATAAAACATAATGCAAGTGAATAAGATCAGGATGGCTCAGAGCTTTCTTATTGGGACTCAATAAATTAATAATATCTTATCCTTTCAAATGAATTTTTGGTTGTGAACGACAGGACTTGTCTGAAGTTTTAAGATCAAAGTCAACAGCAAAAATGTATTAGAGGATATTTAGCAAAAATGTTCAATCATAATGAAAATTGAAAATGAATGCCTTAAAAAAAATATGACAATTGCAAAAAGGATGGAGAAAAAAGATATTTTATGTAAATAATATATTTTTTAAGAGAAAAGATTTGGCTCCGCTGGGAATCGAACCTGGGTCTTCCGCGTGACATGCGCGGTATGCTAACCATTGCACCACGCAGCTCGATTCCAAACGGTGCCAAATCCTTCCTCTTCACTGACTCCCTATATGTCAGTGGTTTTTGGAATCGAGCTGCGTGGTGCAATGGTTAGCATACCGCGCATGACACGTGGAAGACCCGGGTTCGATTCCCGGCGGAGCCAAATCTTTTCTCTTCAAACATTTATTATTTAAAATAATTTAAAAACAAGGTGGTTACTCACAATAATGATTAAATTAATATAAGATATTGTATGTATATAAATATCAGATTATTAGAATCAGTAATAGTCTAGTTCTAAAATTATCTTTTTCTCCCAAACTGAAAACTTAAACAAAAATAATTTAATTCACTTTAGGTTTTAAATTTTGATTAAACTTTTTCTAATTTAAAATACATACTAAAATATTAAAAAAAAGTCTGTAATTTATAATAAAAATTATAATACAATTCTTTCTGTTAGCATTAGATTTCCCAACACACCGACAGTGCCACAAATTCTATATTTAGCATTGCAAAATTTAAAAAGATTAGATTTTGCTGTTACCTCTAATTTCAATGTAAAATATACAGAAATATTTTCTTTATTCAAATCCCCTGAAGGAGAATTCCATACCGCAATATTTTAAAGCAAAATGAGGGTGTATACCTACAACTACATAATAAGACAGATATCCCACTGTCAGTTAAAAATTATTGACAAAGTTAGGCGCCAGCAGGTATAGAGCCAATTTTTCAAGACTTGAGAACTCAACTGATTCGTGGTTAACAAAAAGAACTTTACACTTTAAATAAAAACTCTGCTGTGTTTGATTATGATTTTTTATTATATTAGAAAATATTTACGATAACGAAGATATTATTGTGATTTTTTTCAGGAAAAATAAATTAAAGCAAATCAAATGAGAAATGAATCTAAAATACATATACAAAGCAGTAAAATCAGAACATTAATTTAGAAAGTTTAATAACCAGTAATATTTATGGATCTATAATTACAATTGTATTCTTTATGATTTCTTTTGTTCTCCTTGGTACCAACACTTATATTGATAGATTCCATTGGGAGGATATCTAGATAAAAATGTTCACTCTTTTTGATAAAGATATTGCGCTGATATTATTTACTGCTCTGGAATCAGAAACAGATTCTGAAATGAAATTAAAATCAAATTTCTACTAATCGTTGGAATTAAAGTATGATTTATGTACACATCATATTTTATATATCTCTTTTCAATACTTTATATCTCTTACAATACTTTAGTTTCATTCTACAATGAAAGCTAGTAAGTATCCTACCTTTTTAAAAATTTGAATAGCAACTTTTTTTATTATAATGACATACAGGAGTTTTGCACTTTTAAATATATTACCCCATTGTGACAATTGTAGCTTTATTTCATAATATTTCGAATAAGATTTCATGATTATTCACAGACCATTTTTGGTTCTCTTGCTTTCTTTCTGATTTCTTTTTAACATTCTTTTAAAATTTACTTAAAATGTTTTCTGTTAAGTATTATCCATAGTTGGCAAAAATTAATTTGGATTTTGAATTGTGTTTTTCAAAGATACACCACTCCATATTTACAAAGTTATTGCAATTAACATTAATTACAACCAGTTATTTTCATAGAAAAAAAGAATTCTTTAAAAACCTATTTTTGTTAAAAAGTTTACCGGGATTTTGCTCCTCCAGCATCAAATATTGTTTATCATCAAATACTACATTATAATATTCCATAAAATAATCTTATAAAATATTCTCTGTAAAATTTGAATTCTATTAATTATTTTCAATTATATAATAAACTATAATGAAGAATTCCATGAATTCATTTATTAATCAATTAAAATATTCTAATTCTAATAATGAACTTTTTATTTATTATATTATTGAATTATTCTATAATATATTGTATTTTATAAATTTCTACATTATAACACTATTGAAAAAAAAATTTTACCCATTTCATTATAAGTTTTAATTGATATAAGAATTCTGAGGTATTCAGTGCCGTTTTTAGCTTGGTTAGGCTACCCGCAAGACTACACTGTTTTGCCAAGTAGTGTTCTAAGGATTGAAGGGGTTCTTCCTGCTAGATGTCTTATTGAATAGTATATTAAGTCCCATTACTATTTGACAATGCATAAATTCATTAATAATTATTTCAAATATAGTCGTAATTCAGTTAAATGATTATATATTGTTATCCAAATTGTTGTTTTTTATAACAATTGGTTGTCCATAGACTTCCACTACATAAATATATTTCATTGAATATTATATAAAATATACAAAAATATGTTAAATCGTTTTAAAATGCTAGAAATAGATGAATGCATCAAATTTAGTTTTCGATGTAGTCTTAAAACTTTGTTTCCACTATTTTTTCGATAGTCACTGTTATATATAATACATTTTAGTATCTTTCACATTACGTTTTTTTTCCACTGCATTGAACCAAATGGAATATTAGTTTTAATTAGGTTTTTCTAAATATTATTAAATGTTTCTAAAATTTAACTTTATTTCTTCTTCAAAAAGACACATCAGTCTTGGAAATATCGATATAAGTATGGGGTTATGTCTGTATATTATTTTTTTCATAGCCCCTTGTGATTTAGTGATTTCTTATCTTATTTATTTCTGCAGTTATATGCATTTTAAGGAGTATTTATTAAGGAAAATTTATAATATATGTATACTTATTTATATTTATGTATAATTTATTACTATTGCTTACTTATATTTATGTATTATTATATTTATATTTATACATAATTTCATTATGTAAGCGAGAATAAAAATTTTGTACGATTGGTTCGATAGTTGGCTGTATTAAGACGGTATACAGAATTCAGATTTTGTATCAAAAATATTTTGTTAGTGTTTTTGTCGCAAATCCATGAGGTTTATGTCCTTATTGTATGGTATATGTTTTATTTCTGTTAGATATTCTATTTTGACGATTCGGAAGAAAAAACGAGTGTAGTGTAACGGGAGGGGCTTTCCGCCCCCCCCCTTGATTACCATTGCCCCACTTTGTCCCCGCGAGCTCTAGTTAGCTCTCCAAACGTACATTTTCAAACCCTAATTATTATGGTGTTTTTTTTATCCTCTCGCATATGTGATTACTCCAAAAATCTTTATTAGGTAAATGGTGTATAGATAAGGTGTATAGATTGGGGTGGGGGGGGGGAGGTGATATACGACCCCACCCGGGGCTACCACTTCCCCAACTCTGTCCCCGCGAGCTCTAGTTAGCTCTCGCACACGTAAATTTTCAAACGGTAATTATTATGGTGTTTTTTGTCCTAGCTAGTTACGTCTCGCATAGGTAATTATTCCAAATATCTTTATTAGGTAACGTTTATTCGTTTGTTCAGAGTTTTTTATTTCATTTTCCCACAAATAAATCTTCTGTCGAAAATTAGTCCAAGGTAACGTAACAGAGCATATCTGTCCAAGTAATTTTGATCTTAGCCGATTTTAACATGTGTAACCGTTTATAAAACTTGTTTTAAGGACACAATGTTGTTGGGTAATATTCACATTGACTACATACCTATATATATTACTCACAATATTATAAATATAGATTAAGGTTTGTAATAGGTTGTAAATTTATATTTATTACTTTATGCAATTTACAGCAGTAAGGTTATGTATAGAGTGAGCCTGAACTGACCCTCATTGTTAATGACATGAGCCAATCAAATTAATGCTCGCCCCGATGGGCCAGAATTGGACCGAAATGGGACGTGGATGCCTGGTGGACCCAGTGACGTCAGCGGGGCGGCAGGTAATATCAAGTGGACGGGGTCAAAACACTGCCGAGGGAGGATTAATTTAATCTCTTTGTTTCCTCTCTCACTCTCGAATGTCTTCTTAAAGTCGGCTTCATCCGGATAATCCCTTTATTTTAAGCTAAACATATTTCTCTCAATTTCAGAATTGGAAACGAAAATAGCTATCGTGTAGCCATTTTTCGTTTCTTATCCCTCTTATGAGATTTATGTTCTCAATACATCATGCTCACTCAAACTATTATTATCCATAAAACTTCCATGATATTGAACCACTTAATTTATTATTATTCCAATTCTGTAAAACAGTGAAAATTCACATTTTCCATTTTGATATATGTACCTAAATATATTTTTCAATTCATTACAACATTCACAACGTTTCGAGTGACTACCACCACTAAAAGCCTTGAAGAGAGGTTTAATTGACAAATTTATTTATTGACGAGATTTTCAAGGAATTGATGTACTGTTTAACTGAAATATTAACTAAAATATTGTTAATTGGGATTATTAACCAATGCAAATTAATCAATGCTACTGCTGCCAATGCCATATTCTCTAGCTGAGCCAGGTAGCCGGAGGGTTTTGGATCATCATTCAGCCGGTACGTCCCCAGGACGTAGTTGGCCATCAGAGTCGCCAAAGAGTTTGTTTACCCGCAACGCACCAGTTTAAAGCGCTGTTACATTTCATTTTCGTTATAATTTTTTTTATGTTTCATATTAATGTTACAAAAATAAATTAAGAATTTGTAAGAATGATCTAGTAAATTTATAACTAGACAATTCTGAATGAATTTGAAGTAAAAAAAGTGATGAGTAGTTCCTTAGAAAGTGAAAATAATTGTGGGTATGGGAATTTTCAGTTAAAAAATCATCATCAAATTACTGAAATACATTATTATTTTTTTTCTTTATAAATTTTATTTTTAAAAAGCTTTAGTTATAGCAAAAAACAACAAATAATATTAACTAATGAGATTATTTACAAGATTTTAATTAATTACACAATTGTAATCCTATACTTTGTAATTATTTTAATACTAACTATAATTAAACTATTTACATTTGGTTTGTGACATGAAATTCAAATAAATTATTATATACAAAACGAAAAAACAAATATTCAGTTTGTGGTTGCCCAAGCGCTGTTTCAGCATCGACAAATCTCCTCGTTCTTGTCCCTAAAAATTTTTATATATAGTTTTTTGCTCTTTTACTAATCTACTGTAACTGGATAATGTAATAGAATAATAAAATATAATATAAGTAGTGAGAATAATTTTAAAGTTAGACAAAAAATTGAGTGAAAACTTTAAAAATCTATAACTTTGGCTATAAAGCAGCTAGGAGGAAACCAAAAACGCCGAAATGACCGTCATGAACCAGTGCAGGTGGCTGTTGAATATGGTAAGGAGTACACCTGAAAATGAGGCATTAAAGGCCTCGAAACGTTGTGAATTTTGTAATTTTGTAGCCTCGATCAAAATGGAAGATGTGAATGTTCACTGTTTTACTGAATTGGAGTAATATAGATCGTCTTCCAGTAAGTTATAAACTATCATGAAACATTTTTTAATGAAAAATTTCTCGAAACATTTTTGTAAGAAGATCAAAACTGTAGGGGAGAGCGGGGTTGGTTGGCATAGGGGGTATGTTGGCCATCGGCTTATAGTTTCCGTCACACCTGTTGTGAAGACCCCACCATTGCACCATGTCACCCGCTCGACCTCGGGAGTCTTTTCCTCAGTTAGTTCAATCCGATGCTAACAGTATAGCGAAGAGTGTGCTTCATTGATTGATTTTACATTTAAGTAAATTTTTATATTTTCAGTAAATTTGGTTTAAAGGCATGGTAAAACATTTGACTCCGATTCTGTTCACATAGCCACAAACTCCTTTGAAAAACCTAACCTTTCGATTAACCAGTTTCTTGTTTGATTGTTCTCCCCTGTTCTGGCAGCCACCTTTCATATGATCTCTCCTGTGGGGTTAGTTGGCTCTCTTCAACTTTTTTTTTGGCGCAGTAGCAATTCACAAAAGCAAGGTAAACATAATCAAAGATGAAACTACCAATTGTCTTTAGTTCCAGCGAGGAAGATGAGAGCAATTTTTCTTATGCAAAAAATGACGACAGCCTAAACTTCTATCTTCTTCTATAGTCATTCTATTTTCCATTAAAAAGCTGTTAAAAACCGATTAAAAATTATTATACCATTATAGTGCAGCTTTTAATAACAATAATATGTGTCAGAAAGTACTTGAATGAGAATGCTAAACAACCCCAACTTCTAGGCCAACCTGCCCCACCTTGGGGGTTAATTGGCATACTCTGGATTGACGAATTCTTCAATTTTCTACGATCTTAGTATTAAATATTATGTCGTGAAAAAAATGCTTGTAGTACTCTAATACTTCGAGTTTACAGAGGAATCATCCATATTGGGATTATATTAACAGGAATGACTGAACAATCAAAAAAGTGAAAACTGTTGCCAACCAACCCCGCTCTCCCCTACGTCATAAAAAGTAGAAACTAATTCACATACTATCAGCATATATTTTATCACAAGGAGTAAAAAAAAGCTAGTATACAATTATTGTTCACTTCATTATTCAGTCAGATATCATTGATATTAAGAATGTGTGAAATGAGGATGGGAATGACCAGGTTTTGCCTAGAGTTGTTCAGTCGATAAATAAGACCGATCTGCGAAGGAATCGTTTATAGTGAAAGAGCCATAAAGTGGCTTTACCTTCTTCCCAACGGGTTAGCTTTTTATTGCTCTGGGATCTCCTCTCCGGCCGGAGCTCCAACATTTACTGCCAACGTTAGGAGTATTGTAACCGTCGCAATGATGTTCAAGTAGGGTTTATAAATAGTTTCAAAGGAATATCCATGATTGATACTGGTTATATTAACTCACATTGTACAATTGTAAGTATACGTTGCTGATTGATCGCCGAATATTTGTAGAAATATTAGATGTATGTAAACATATCAAGTCAAAAAATTAAAATATGGGTGAAAAATACTGCTATTGCGATTAGTTATCGTTCGAGCCACGTAATAAAATCATTTTTTTTTTTCTTCTTGACTGCTATTAGAACTCTAACACATTATATTATGTGCTGATTGACTGAGAGATAGCGTTATATGAGCCACTCGTCATTATATATATTTAATGTGGACGAAACCAAATGAATTAATAATTCTGTATTTTATATTTCACTATCAGTTAAATTAATAAATAGTTAATATCTAACTAAATGAAAAGATCACTTCAATCACTGCTTAGAGTAAACCGGTCTAACGGTCTTAAAATCGTCTGAATACTTTTAAATAAGTGTATTTTCAATACTGTTCTCAAACCTAATTTTATACTACACCTTATTCACTCCTTGATATTTATGTAGTATAACTTGACCAATTAAAAATCAAAGTTATGTGATTGTCTGCTTTTATTAGTTTATTCATTAATTAATGTTAAAGAAAAAAATATTTGAGGTATCATTTAATAAAGGTCATTGGTTTTATAGTAATCATTTTAGTAGTACCTTTAGAAAGAAAAAATAAAAATAAATTTTCTAAAAATTACATAAATTTAAGTTTTTTTAATACACTGTTTTTTTGCTTGTGAGTGTTTGAGTGTGAAGAAAATAGTGCTTGCGTATATAGTTTGAGCCCAATGAGTGGAGGTTTTCTGGTTCTCTTCATAGTTTTTGGAGAGGATGTTGGGTTTTGGTCTTTTAACTCAATTTTTTCAAATCTTGAGAGTTTATTCCTTTCCTTTCTGCTAGGGCATTCTTTACTGAGGTAGTTTTCTTGAGAAACGGCTAAATTAATAATTGCTCCACCAACGTTCCTAACAATCTAAATATTCTATTTAGTTCTATTGATTTCAAAGATAAATTTTTCCCGCTTATATCTGGCTTGTTATTTATAAATAAATTTTAAACTGATTATTTATTTATATATAAAAAAAAAAAAAAAAAACCTGTACCACTACAACCCATAAAGGGTCTTGGGTTCAGTACTATGTAAGGAAGAGTACTGTTTCTTGGTCAGCGGTCGTGCAAGGAGGTGATTTGACCGTGATCACGCTCAACCGCCAGGTTCTTTCCCCTTAATTTTTCAATTAAGGGTACCCACTTTATAGAGGCTGGGTTTGCTGGCTGGGGTTGAGGAGGGTCTCTCGGCCCACGAGACGAACTGTGGCGAATAATAAAGATATCATAAGCCATGTCAGATTCGAACTCGGGACCTTAAGCAAAGCAGTCCACTGTTTATTTATATATAGCATAACATATTATAAAGAAAGAAACTGTGGCCACCCTCTGCGAAGTGGCTAGCATAGCAGATTACAATAAAGGTCACGGATTCGCATTCCGCCGGTCGGCCCTAGGATTTTATAAAGGGAGTAAAAAATCCTTGGCCACGCGATCTCCAATTTACGTCCTTCAGATGGGACGTAAATTGGAGATCGCTAGTCTGTGCGATGTCAGTTACTCGTTAAAGATCCCTGTCCTAATTTATACCTGGGTAGGTAAAATTTAGGATCCCACAGTTTTATTGTCTGATTAGTCTTACAAACATATATATATCTATATATAAATATCATTACAAACATATATCTATATATAAATAAATAGACGTTAGACAAAAGTAACGAAAGAAACCAAAACAGATGTTTATTTCCACAACTTTATAAAAAATAAAAATAAATCGTCCAGAATCGTATGGAACGGTTGTAATGATTACCACGTGTTCATATTTTACGAATCATTCTCCAAAAGTGCATAACCTTCCAGGGCAGACTATATATAATGAAGTAATAATAAACAATTGTTACCAGGTGGTCATATCTGTATATGTATCCAGTCTGTTAAAATTTAGTTGTTTCATTGCCGCTTAATTTGCTTGATATATTTGAATTTTACATCATTAAAAATTAGTGTTGCAATTATTATTATATCAAACCCGTATCAGTGTTACAACCTATAATATATGTATATATTAATTTTATATAATATATAAATCTGAATTATTTTTTTACTTTCACTTACCCATATATGAAATATATAGTAAGTGGAAGTATTGAGATCGTGAAAAATTTCGACTTCCGGTTTTCAAAGGAAATACACGTTTTCGGTTCCCCTGATAACCGCGAAATGGTCTGTGTGTGTATGTGTGTGTGTGTCTGTGTGTGTGGGTGTGTGTGAACTGACTAGCTCAAAAACTATAAACCGTGCGTACCTGAAATTGAGTATTTGGTGTATGTATATGCCCGCAATGTGACAGCGAAAATTTCATCGAAATTGCTCAAAGGGAGGGGGTACTTTATTTAATAACTTTTTAAGTTTTTTTCGATTTTCTCAAAAACGGTTTTAACGATTTTTATTAAACTGAGTATTTGGTGTATGTATATGCTCACGATGCGACTGTAAAAATTTCATCAAAATTGATCAACCGGAGGGGGGACTTTACATAATAAATTTTGTATCATTTTCACGTGCTTTTTTTTTATTCACTCAAAAACGGTTTCAACGATTTTGATCAAACTGGGTATTTGATGTATGTATATGCCAAAGATGCGATAGCCAACATTTCATCAAAATTGATCAACCAGAGGGGAGACTTTACTTAATAAATTTTGTATCATTTTCACGTGTTTTTTTTTTTTTTTTATTTACTCAAGAAAGCCTTTAACGATTTTGATCAAACTGGGTATTTGATGTATGTATATACCAAAGATGTGATAGCCAACATTTCATCAAAATTGGTTAAACGGAAGAGGCACTTTATTTCATAATTTTTTTTCCAATTTTTATTTTTTTTCCCGATGATCTCAACAACCGCTTTAACGATTTTTATCAAATTCGTCATGTTTAATGAAAATTAGGTGTTCTTTAATAACAAACAGGTAAGCTTTATCATTATCAAAATGTTCTGAGGGTTTTTTTTGGGGGGTAGGGGCCTTTTTTGTTTTTTTGTTTTTTTCTATAAAGTATCTTTGTTTTTGTTTCTATGGAGAAATTAACTGTCTCTCGTTACGCCTAAAAATAAGAAATGGCTAAATATGAGATATGATAAAAATAAAGAAAACGTAAAGAGGAGAAAAAAAGAAAAATATTTAGTCAACTCATAAAACAAAACGCATTAATTTCTAATCTAAGTAAGTTGGTAAGTGAAAGTTGTGTGTTGCGCGCACGCACCAGATTTGTTTTTTTATCTGAATCGATCTAGTTGTATCGTTATTTTATCTTCGCACTTCCTGAAATGATTTCTGCTGCGTAGAAAAGATCTAGCTTATAATGCGTCAGCGGAAAAAGTTTAATTCCCCTTGAACTTGAGGGAGACCACGCCCAGAGGATTTGAGGCAGTTTGTAGAGAGGGCGGCTGATAGGGAGCAGGGTGACTGCCCGAATTACCTCCTGCCCAGATAGCTTCGTCTCCTCAAACACTCTTTTCTTATTCCCCGCTCCCAGAGACCCCTTTGCAATCTACTGCTTAAGTTCAAGGATTAAAAAAAAAAAATCGTAACTCGCAGTTAGCAAAATCACAGACAGTGAAGGCATTAGTTGAATATTGAATTAAAAATAAAAATGACATCTTCACAGATGTGGTTTGTCATTAACTAAACTAACCATATGACTACGAGAGTTCATCCCAGGTCATCTTCCAAATTATTAAACTAATTCAGTGGCAGTATATCTATTTTATCAAATATCTACTTTAATTTACCCTACATACTTCCCAACATACTCGTAGTTCAGCCTTCTTCTTATTTATATGAATGAGACACAGACAAAAATATTATAAATACAGAAATGTGAATGTCTAAATGGTGATGCAGAAAAAATAATTTAACAGTGACTGGAAAGTAACTTTGTGACTTCACTGGTCGAGGCTAGACTAGTTCAATAGTTATAGAAATAAACATTTATTTTGTTTTCTTTCATTGTAAATAGCTTTTTATAATATAAATATTTATAATGTTTTTGTCTGTGTATTGTTCATTTAGCCCTAAAGTAGACCTGGATTGTTTGGTCGAAACGAAGGCTTAAATAAAATAGTTAACTAGAATTTGGACTGATTCTTGAATTCGTTGAAAAAACGCTCAACTATTAATCATCCAATGTGAAACTAAAATAAGTGTCCAAGCAGTTTAATTCCATTTTTTAAAATCTATAAACCCCTTTTGAACGATTATTAATTAAACAAGTGTTAAATTTTTTGGAAGGATTTGTAGAGGGCATCTACATAATTCTACAAATAATCTCAATGTAATAGACATATCGCCCTCTTTGTTCTACAACGTCATATCCAAAAAAGATATTTTTCGTTATGACTGTTTTCTTATAGCACGGAAAGAGTACTATAATCTTGCAAGATCCTCAAATTCTCAACTCATTCCAAAAAAGAAAAAAATATATATGGCATACTTCATCAGAACTTGTAAATCAATAGGGGATATTTAAAATTAAAAAAAAAAAATTTTGGTTTTCTTTAAGCAGAGAAAAAAAAGTCAATTATCTTAAACGATCTGGTTCAAAGTAAAAAAGTTCAATCTAAAGCCTAGATATTTCGTCCGTTATTTTTTATTATTATTTCGTTCTTGTTGCAGTTTCAAGAGTGATTTCCTTTTAGGATAATGAGGGTACATACATACATATATCAAAGAAACATTGTCGGAAAATATTTAATAAGAATTTGGTAAGTTCTAGGGGGGCCTTTCTACCGTAATCTCTCCCTTTTTCTTATGTCCTGATTATGGTTGTGTAATATTTTGGGAAGGTTTTAAAGTATCCAGCCCTTCTGCGTTGTGGGAACTGCCAGTATAGTTTTATAAATTCCCATATCTTACAGCTCGCGGCTGTTTAAAATATGATAAATGATATTATTGTTTAAATAATCGCATGATAACGTCAACTGAAGCTAACATTTTGTACACTTTTTTTAAAATTCAAATAGGTGCAAAGACTGCTTGCTATTCACATGTTCACCACTACGAATGATTCACTTTTTTTCAGTGCTATAAAATTGCAAGGATCTATTTAGTAATGGAGACAGAAACTAACTTAAAACTAAACTATAAGACTTTTATTAGAAACTTAATTTTTTATTATTTTTAAATTATTATTATTTAATTTTTAAATAATTTTATTGGAAGAGAAAAGATGGCCACCGCCGGGAATCGAACCCGGCTTACTTATACTTATTACTTATACTTATACTTATCTACATCACCATTGCAGAGCTCTTAACAATTCAACTAACCGCGCGGTCAATCCAGACTTGTCAACATTTTTCTTCAAAGATCCCATCCGCTAGGACCAGGGGACAGGACGAAGTAGGGGCTGGGCAAACCCGCATATTTTGGTTTCATTTATTTTGTGTTTAGCTGCACTTTGTCTTTTTTAAGTTCTAGTTTTAAAAACTTTATAATATGGCTAAACTTAACATATAATAAAAAATAACTCACTCTGCAAAAAACAAAACTAAGAGAAGGCTAAATGATACTTCAAAAATTTATTATACGAAGTAGGGGCCGGGACAACCCCGTGGCCAATCTTTCTTCTTCTAATAAAGTTATTTAAAAATCACAGGAGACTTTTAATTTCATTACAATTATTATTGTATATTTTATTATTTGGTTAAGGACTAAGCCCATTCTACTACTCATACAACAAACGTTATGCTGCATGAGACTTGTAACATTTACTCAATTGTGACATTAGAAATAACTTAGTTAAGTATTATATTAAGAACGTAACAAAAAATATATATTTAGAAGTAATATATAATAATAAGGAAATATAAGGAAGCGAACTTATATATGCGTATTGATGCTTTAATTAAGACAGGTTTCAAATTCCATTCACAATTAAGCTGCTGAATGTATATCGTGTTTCGCACTTGAGGATTAGAGGTTAATTAGTTTAGGCGGCTGTATCATGTTCTTGTTCCTTTCCCTTCAAATTCCTAAGATCCAAAATCCTTCGTATGTTTTCAATATATTTACCTTGACATTCCTTATATTATGTAAAATACTTACTATTTATTTATTTCGGTAAAAACACAAGAACCCTATTTGCCAATTATTATACTTTCTCACGATTGTAGATGACAGAATAGACGGATTTACCTCTCAGAAATACTTAATTCTTTCTAGTTTAGCTAGTTACTTAGTTTCCTGGATCATTTATTTCCATTAAAAAGTCTCCCGTTTTTAACTAAATTAAAAATATTTCGTCCTTAAGCCAATCTTTATGGTTATATATATAATTTTTTAATAAATATATATATTTTTTTTTACATTTACTGATCGCAAGAAAGACACCTTCAATTTGGTAAAATCATTAATAGGTTGTTTCACTAAAATATAGTTTATCATTTCTTTGACGAATTCCTTCCTTAGATGAAAGATGTCTAAATCGTTTCTAAATACTGAATTTTAGCCGTCAACTGTCAAAGTGGTACAACTCCTAATTCTAACTTTTCTTCGCAACAAAAAAGAACATTAAAAAGTTTTTCATTGATATAATAACTTTTTGCTATATCATTCAGCTTTTTCTGTTGCTTGAGTGATTTAACTTTTTAATTGAATATTTATTTGAGCCAGAATACAAGCTTTTCAAAAAGTAAATAAATAAATAAAATATAATTAATTTGAACCCATTTTAAAAGTAGACGCTTATTTGAAGTTACATATCATTTTTTGTTATCAATGAGTAATTAAAACTATATATATTAGGGACCACCTACGGTGTAGTGGTTACGCCAACTACTACACTTAGGGTCGCATGTTCGTAGCCCGGAAGATGGTCCTAGATGTTTTTAATGTTAATGGGAATAACACCATAAACAATAAAATTATAAAAACACCAAGGCTATGCCGTCCTTTGGAGGGGACGGAAAATAGAGGTTCGACCTGTACGATGTCAGTTACTTGTTAAAGATCCCGACCCAATTTATACCTAGATAAGGAAAATTTAGAACTCCCGCAGTTTTGTTGCCTGATTTGTCTTACCAGCCTTAAGAGACATTGAATAAAAAAAAAAAAAAAATTTTGTTATATTAAATTTCACACTATTGTGCTCTTAACTTCGGAATTCAACATAGTTATTGACATATGAACGATAACTCCTCAATATTATTTTAATGAGAAAAACTCCAAAGTTTTAAGGCAAACGAACTCAAGTCAAGGTTCAACGAAATTTGTGAATAGCTAAACTGCTAAACCGTCCTAAGAGCCTCGAAAAACTATTATTTACAAATAGAGGTATTATTGGATGTTGCTAAAAAGGCTATTTCGGTCGAAGAGAGTAAATGCTCTAGATTTTGATGTTGTCTTGGCTCTGCCTGCCTCGGTTGTAACAGTATAAGTTTGCTCCCCCCTGCAGCATACACCGGCCAGGACGAAAATAAATAATAGGAAATAATGTTCGAGAGAGTTGGATTTACTGCTCCTATTCTCCAAGAGCGAAATCTGCCCTCCAAGCCAAACCAAACTTTTTCTTAACATAGCCACTTCGATATCCATCATGTTTCCATTTCTTGAAGATTCGGGAATAGTTGTTAAGACTCTACATTTAAATTAAATATTTCATGGCGTAATTTGAAAACTAATAAATTTGGGGAAAATCAAAATAATTTCTGGAAATGGATAATAGGCGAAAGATAATCAAAGCCAGAAGAGTTTGTAAGCCGTATTTCCGCTAAAGGTACTGAAAATTATCTCATAAACATCTTTTGTGAAAGTCAGGACATCAGGAGAGTACAGATATGGATTTAGGTCGAAATTCCCAATTTTCCCCGGGTGTGGGTCATCACCCACCTGACTGACTATCATATGGTTGACATTACCATTTTTTATGAGATAATTACCTTGTATCAAGAAGGACTGAGATCTAAATAACCAAAAGTGTTATGTTTACGGTGTAGTAACTTCCTATTTGCATTATTCTTTTAAAAATTCAAAAACATTGAAAAGCCAAAATATATGACCCCGTGAACCCCCCCCCCCCACCCTGAATCCGTCCATGGGAGAGTACTTGGTAAATGTGATAGTGGAAGGAATACCAATGGATTTTCTTCAATACAAAACCAGGTAATACGCGCTGTTGTGAAGTTGAAAACTTATCTTTTATCTACAAAAATAAATAATAAAAATCTGGTGCGTGCGCGCAACACACAACTTTCACTTACAAACTTACTTAGATTAGAAATTAATGCGTTTTGTTAATTACCACTTCTCAAATGAACAGAATGGCTTTAATTATGAACAATGGTCTGTCCTTAAAGGCGTACTCCGTATGCGTGGGCTCAACGAGTTTTATGAGTTGACTGAATATTTTTTCTTTTTTCTCCTCTTTATGTTTTCTTTATTTTTATCATATCTCATATTTAGCCATTTCTTATTATTAGGCGTAACGAGAGACAGTTAATTTCTCCATATAAACAAAACAAGGTACTGTATAGGAAACAAACAAAAAAGGCCCCAACCCCCCCCCCAAAAAAAAAGCCCCCTCAGAACATTTTAATAATGATAAAGCTTACCTGATATTAAAGGACACCTAATTTTCATTAAACATGACGAATTTGATAAAAATCGTTAAAGCCGTTTTAGAGATCATCGAAAAAAAGGTAAAAATTGGGAAAAAAATATGAAATAAAGTGCCCGCTCCGTTTGACCGATTTTGATGAAATGTTGGCTATCACATCTTTGGCATATACATACATCAAATACCCAGTTTAATCAAAATCGTTAAAGCCTTTTTTGAGTAAATAAAAAAAAAAACACGTGAAAATGATACAAAATTTATTAAGTAAAGTCCCCCCTCCTGTTGATCAATTTTGATGAAATTTTTACAGTCATATCTCGGGCATATAAATACATCAAATACCAAGTTTGATCAAAATCGTTAAAACTGTTTTTGAGTAAATACAAAAAAACACGTGAAAATGATACAAAATTTATTAAGTAAAGTCCCCCCTCCGGTTGATCAATTTTGATGAAATTTTTACAGTCATATCTCGGGCATATAAATAGATTAAATACTCAGTTTAATAAAAATCGTTAAAGCCGTTTTTGAGAAAATCGAAAAAAACTTAAAAAATTATTAAATAAAGTACCCGGGAGAGATCATATGGACTGCATAGTGACCACCACGTGTAATTATTATCTCCTGTGAAAATGTGCTCTAATATAAGTTTTAAGTAATTTGGAGGTGTGATTTTCAACACAAAAGACAGTATTTTCATTGTTTAGTAGTTAGTGAAAATAGTTTTTGTTAATTTAGTCTGTAAGTGTCTGAAACTCTTAATTTGAAAAACATGTGAAAAGTGAAAGGTTAGTTTTAGTTTTTTTTTTTTTTATTTACTTTTTATTTTTCTATTTTCTGTGTTTAAAAAACTAGTGTTAATTTGTGATATAAGTATTAGTTTTTAAGAACAAACAATAAGTGTAACATAATTTGAAGTAACAATGGCTGAAGAAGATAACAATATGGACTTGCAGCATGAAGCAGGGCCGTCAATTGAAGTAAATAATGAATGGGAAATCATTACAGGGCGAAAAAGGTCGGCATCTTCAAGGGACCCGAGAATATGCACAAAAAAACCTAACAACATAACGACCAGTAACAGGTATGAGACCCTGGCAAATTTGTCAAACGACCAAAATAATGAACAAAATAATGTTCAGAGGAACACAATTGATAATAAGAAAATCAAGCCTCCTCCCATGTATTTAAAAGATGTTCAAAACATTGAAGCATTAATATCATTTTTAAAAAAAGAAATAGGCCCAAATTATTTCAGTATAAAGACTACAAACAGAAATGTAATTGTTTACCCGGCCACTCCCGAATCATATAGGGGAGCAGTCAGGTGTTTAAAAAAAGTGAACGCCGAATTTCATACGTATCAATTATTAGAAGATAAGAACCCTCGCGTGGTGATCAAAGGACTTCACCCATCAACACCGATTTCCGCAATACAAGAGGAATTGAAAGCATTTGGATACGAAGCCACAAATATTACAAATGCTATATCAACGAAAACTAAATTACCACTACAAATGTTTTTCGTGGATGTAACTAAAAATACATTTAATGAAAAAATATTTGATTTAGACCATATTTATTACACTAGAATTAAAGTGGAAGAGTTAAGAAAGAAAAGACAAATCCCACAGTGTTTTAGATGCCAAGGCTATGCGCATACGAAGAGCTACTGCAACCACCAGCCACGCTGCGTCCGTTGTGGCGAAGCTCATGAAAGCTCAACCTGTCTAAAACCCAGAGACAAGCCAGCAAAATGCGCCAATTGCTCGGGGGCTCACCCAGCCAA
Organism: Aelia acuminata; assembly: GCA_911387785.2. Classification (NCBI taxonomy): domain Eukaryota; kingdom Metazoa; phylum Arthropoda; class Insecta; order Hemiptera; family Pentatomidae; genus Aelia; species Aelia acuminata. The sequence continues at coordinate 44,042,070 of OU426982.1, forward strand.
CTACAGAGGATGTCAAGCCCTCAAGATCCTTCGAGCTCAGCGCAAGAATATCCACCGCCCACCACCGGTGATTGCTGAACCACCGGACCTTGGAGAGTTTCCAGCCTTGCCTAACCAACCTCATCACCAGCAGCCCCCGGAACCTATTCCTGCATACTCAAGAATGCACAGTCAAGTTCACCCTCCTCCAAACACTGAAGCTCAACCTCAACATCAAGCCAGGTCAGGTATGAGGGGGATCAGTAATCAGCTGGTGCAGCCAGTTAACTCTGAACCTCCTCACCATTTAAATTTATTAAATAATTTAAATACTCTCATCCAACCCCTTTTCAATCTTATTACTCAAATTTCACAAATAACACAAGCCCTAGCCGCTACTTATGGACATTAGATCTTTCACTGTCGGGTCCCTGTCAGTCCTCCTTTGGAACTCTAACGGACTAATACAACATAAAACGGAACTAGAAATATATATTAACCAGAAACGTATTGATATTGTACTGCTAACGGAAACACACCTCACTTTACGCAACAAACTTTCTATACCAAACTACATTTTATACAGAACGGACCATCCCGATAACAATGCTCATGGAGGAACAGCCATATTAATAAAAAATACCTTAAAACACAACCCCATACACATAGACTCGACGGCACAGATACAAGTAACAGCTATAAACTTACAGACCAAACACAAAACTTTAACAATAGCCTCAATTTATTGTCCACCAAAATATTCAATTAATGTTCAAATGTTCATTAATCTATTTGAGTCATTTGGGACAACATTTCTAGCAGGCGGGGATTATAATGCAAAACACACAAAATGGGGCTCTCGCCTGTGTACTACAAGAGGCAGGAATCTCAGGTGCGCAGCTCAAAACTTATCTTTGGACATACTTGCTCCCGATAAACCGACTTACTTACCCAATTCACAATTTAAAAAACCTGACGTTCTGGACATATTTGTAGCAAAAGGCTTGAAGAATCTTCCAATGACTGTTACAACTGATACAGACCTCAGCTCAGATCATCTGCCGGTGAACTTGATGTTTGGTATGGAGGCATTCCTAAGAGAAAAAATACCGTCTCTCACCCGCGGTATCATGAACTGGGATATATTTAGTAAACATCTTGATGAGCAGCTGAATGTCCCTTTAGCTCTGAAAACTGAAGATGACTTGGAAGAAGCAGTTGAACTTTTCACAACATCTGTTCAGGAAGCTGCCTGGTCCTCCCAAGAAATAAGAAAAACGCAAGCACCAAGTTCACCGTCCTACCCTCAATATATCCGTGACCTAATTGGAGCTAAGAGGAGAGCACGTAAGAAATGGCAAACTAACCGACTTCCTTCGGACAGACGAACTTTTAACAAACTTAATAATGAACTAAAAAAAGAAATACGGCAATTTAAACAAACTAACTTTGACAAATACTTGCAAAATCTGACATCAGATGACAACAGCTTATGGAGACACACCAAACGGCTTTTAAAACATTCCGAGGTTTCAGCCCCTTTGAGAAATGATGATGGTTCTTGGGCTGTGACGGACAAAGATAAAGCTGAAATTTTCGCTGACCATCTTGCAACTGTTTTTCAACCCCACACAAACTTAACAGACACACTCCACGAGGCCTTTGTTGAAACAGTTTTAAACTCACCTCTTCCGATGTCTCTTCCACCAAAATCCTTTACTCCTTCAGAGGTATCAAAACAGATTATGAAAATGCCAAAGAGGAAGGCTCCTGGTTACGACCTTATCACAGCTGATTTACTTCAAAAAATCCCCAGAAAAGCTTTAGTCTTTCTCACAACACTATACAACGCTATACTTAGGACAACTAAATTTCCTATCCAATGGAAATACTCAACAATTTTGATGATCCCTAAACCAAACAAAGACAAAAATAAACCTGACTCCTATAGACCTATTAGCCTTCTTCCTTTATGCTCCAAAATTTTCGAAAAACTATTACACGAACGTATTCTTTACTTACTGTCACAACAAAACATATTACCTGATCATCAATTTGGCTTCCGCTCACTTCATTCCACAACACAACAGCTACACAGAGTAACAGACTTCATATCTTCTGCTCTTGAACTAAAACAATACGCTTCTGGGGCTTTTTTAGATGTTACTCAAGCGTTTGATAGGGTTTGGCACCAAGGCCTTCTTTTCAAACTGAAACCTATTCTTCCCAGTACTTACTATTTAGTCTTACAATCATATCTCTCCGACCGCTTTTTCTCTGTCCGCCAGGGCACAGTAATCTCATCAATAAAACCAATCTCAGCAGGCGTCCCACAAGGTTCAATTCTTGCCCCACTCCTGTACTTAATATACACAAACGACATACCAACTGACAATAACATACTTACTGCGACGTATGCTGACGATACCGCTATTATTACAAGAAACACGAATCCTATACATGCCACCCTAACATTACAACACAACCTTGACAACATTCAAAATTGGTGTAGAAAATGGAAAATTAAGATAAATCAAGACAAGTCACATCACGTTACATTCACTTTAAGACACGAAACATGCCCTCCAGTCTACATAGACAATCACCCAATACCACAAACAAATACAGTAACATACTTGGGACTTACTCTCGATCGAAGGATGACATGGGGCCCACACGTTAAGATGAAACGAAAAACGTTAAATTTCAGACTAAGACTATTATACTCCATCGTACATAGACGTTCAAAATTACCCCTCAGACAAAAACTGAACCTATACAGCTATTTACTAAAACCCATATGGACCTATGCTAGCCAAATTTACGGACCCGCAAAAAAGACACATATTAACAAAATACAAACCTTTCAATCCCAATACTTAAGATTAATTACGAACTCACCACCCTATATTTCAAACGAGACCCTGCACAATGACTTAAGAGTTTCGACTGTGAAAAATCATATACGTATGAATTACAGACGGTTTTACGACAAACTACATGGACATACCAACAAATTTGTACAAGATATGGCAAGACGTGACATTCCTGACATAACTCGGCGAAGGCTGAAGAGGAGTTGGATGAGGGATCTCCTAGTCTGACAGAGTAAATCTTTTAAAAGCCAGGAGGATGCACCACTGGGTGCTATCTCCCTCATGCCTACCAATGCCTTTTGTAATTATTTTAGCACATTTGCTTATTGTAATTGTACAGGTGCAAATAAATTGTTTAGTTAAAATAAAAAAAAATAAAGTACCCCCTCACTTTGAGCAATTTTGATGAAATTTTCGCTGTCATATCGCGGGCATATACATACACCAAATACCCAATTTCAGTTTTGTACGGCCTATAGTTTTTGAGCTAGTCTGTTCATAGACACACACACAGACACACCGGCACACACACACACACACACACACACACACACACACACACACACACACACACACACACACACACACACACACACACACACACACACACACACAGACCATTTCGCGGGACTTGGTTAATTGGACTCAGGGGACCCCAAAACGTATATTTCTGTTGAAAACCGGAAGTCGAAATTTTCCACGATCGCAATACTTCCACTTACTATATATTTCATATAGGTAAGTGAAAGAAAAAAAATCCCTTAACAATTCAATATCAATTAAACTCTAGGTTTGAGTCAATTAAAAAATGAAGAAGAATTAAAATGATTTCATTATCAACTGTTTGATAATCCGGAAGTCAATTTTTATGCCATAGAAAATTCAAGCTGCCAAAAAATTATAATGCTACTGAAGTGGACATATGTACTAAAAAATTTAAATTTGATAACCTTTTTTACCAAACAAGCTATAACGACCACTTAGGAAAATACTTTTTTTCTAAAATTATTATTTATATTGAGATAATAGGGGTGGCTTTAAAACATTATACAATAACAATAAGAATATCAAACAAATTATTATATAAGAAGATAATTAACAAAGCGATTTTTAAAGAGAGCTTGTTGGGTGGTCGGAGGGGACAGCAAGTTCGTGAATAGATTGAATAAACAAATATGCTGTAGAGCTGCATTAAACAGTAAAAAATCGTATAGTTTAAGATGGACGATTTATTGAAATTAATGATCATTATTTATTCTTTTGTTTTAATTCATATATTCATACAGCCATGAAAAATAGCCATTTCATTGGAAGATTTAGGGTACCGTATAATTTTGCTTTTCCTTGTCTATGATTAGAAAGTTGGTTCAAGTCCCTAAAACTCATTGTCTTGTACAATCCTTGATCATTAATCAATCTTCCTTTCTACGAAACTTCCAGGAACTTGGAGGGAATCTAAATCCGATATAAATTTTATCTAACGCATCCATCAACTCCACCCAATTACGAGCCTGAAGAAAATCGCAAGACAACCACCATATTAATGATGTTATTTTCAGCAGTTACTGTGAAAACGAATAAAAGTCTATCGGATTACTTCTAATTTTATTTTGTATATTAAAATATATATATGTTTTTATTAGGGCCTTCTTAGCTAGTCCGCTTACAACGTACGTGAGCTAGGGAGAAAAAAAACGATCGTCTGAGTTTTTCATCTGACAGCTTTCCACGTTTTTCATAACCTCGACAAAAAATATATATATTTTTTTCTCTTCCACAATAGGGGCACCCTAGGAGTGTTACCCTGCTCCTCCTATCCGTCCTCATAACTGTTCAACACCATTTAACGGATTGCATAGAGAGTTTCTTATTCTTGGCATATATTTTCTGCTTCACGAGAATTTCCATATTCCATCTTTTTGTGTAAAAGTTGCCCTGATCATTCCTATATCCGTATCTAACTAAACGATTCTGGATTTAGTAAATATAATTTTTAACCCTCGATGATTTGATCATATTTGGTTTCATTTATTTTGTGTTTAACTGCACTTTTGTGTTCTAATTTTAGTTACCTTATAATATGGCTAAACTTAATATATAGTAAAAAATAATTCACTCTGCAAAACAAAAAACTACAAGAAGGCTAAATGACACTTCAAAAATGTATGATATCAATTTTTTAGAATAGGGTAAACCTGTTTATTATTACCATTAATTCATTAAATAACCGCCAGATATTAATAAATTTATTGTTGAGCGAAGGAAATTCCGAACTAGGCTTTATTTATATCTAAACAAAATATAGAAAAATATTTTAAAAATCTTACTTAAAAAGTGGAATAGGATTTGCTTTCATATCAATCGGTTGACCTTTTTGAGTACATAATTCCAAGAATGAAATGAAATAGTATTTTGTGATAAAAAATAATGATAAAAAAAAAATAAACAAAGTTCGTTGGTGTTTCATCTTGTATTCAGTATTAAGTTTTAAGCATTGAGTTGAAATATAAAAAAATTAGTTACACCCTAACCTATACATTTCTGGTTTATACTCATATTAAATGCATATCTATAATTTTTTACTTTCACTTACCTATATATGAAATATATAGTAAGTGGAAGTATTGCGATCGTGAAAAATTTCGACTTCCGGTTTTCAACGGAAATACACGTTTTGGGGTCCCCTGAGTCCAATTAACCAAGTCCCGCGAAATGGTCTGTGTGTGTGTGTCTGTGTGTCTGTGTGTGTGTGTGTGTGTGAACAGACTAGCTCAAAAACTATAAACCGTGGGAACCTGAAATTGGGTATTTAGAGTATGTATATGCCCGCGATGTGACAGCAAAAATTTCATCAAAGTTGCTCAAAAGGAGGGGGTACTTTATTTAATAACTTTTTAAGTTTTTTTCGATTTTCTCAAAAACGGCTCTAACGATTTTGATTAAACTGAGTATTTGATCTATTGATATGCCCGAGATATGACTGTAAAAATTTCATCAAAATTGATCAACCGGAGGGGGGACTTTACTTAATAAATTTTGTATCATTTTCACGTGTTTTTTTTTATTTACTCAAAAACAGTTTTAACGATTTTGATCAAACTTGGTATTTGATGTATTTATATGCCCGAGATATGACTGTAAAAATTTCATCAAAATTGATCAACAGGAGGGGGGACTTTACTTAATAAATTTTGTATCATTTTCACGTGTTTTTTTTTATATTTACTCAAAAACAGTTTTAACGATTTTGATCAAACTTGGTATTTGATGTATTTATATGCCCGAGATATGACTGTAAAAATTTCATCAAAATTGATCAACAGGAGGGGGGACTTTACTTAATAAATTTTGTCCAATTTTCACCTTTTTGATCGATTATCTCAAAAACGGCTTTAAAGATTTTTATCAAATTCGTCATGTTTAATGAAAATTAGTTGTTATTTAATATCAGGTAAGCTTTATCATTATTAAAATGTTCTGAGGGGGCTTAAATGGGGAAGGGGCCTTTTGTGTTTTTCTATAAAGTACCTTTGTTTTAGTTTATATTGAGAAATTAACTGTCTCTCATCACGCCTAAAAATAAGAAATGGCTAAATATGATATATGAAGAAAATCAAGTAAACATATACAGGAGAAAAAAGAAAAATATTCCGTCAACTCATAAAACACCTTGAGCTCACGCATGCGCCGTACGCCTTTAATGACAAACCAATGCGTTATAATTAAAGCTGTTCTGTTCATTTGAGAAGTGGCATTAACAAAACGCATTAATTTCTAATCTAAGTAAGTTGGTAAGTGAAAGTTGTGTGTTGCGCGCACGCACCAGATTTTTTTTCTATAAATCTTCACCTAAAAATCTTTTAATTTTTAAAATCAAGTATAAACATCCTTTGTCAGTAAAAAGCATCAGATAATTTTTGATGATACAATGTCTATTTCCGTTGACTGTTGTTTCAAGATTTCGAGTAATTATTTCTTGTTTAAGCATTGCCATTTATGATTCATAAATATTTTTCGATGCCATTAATTAATAATTAAATATTCATTAAAAATTAATAAGCATGTTATTAGTTTTTTTTCCTCAGCTCTTCTTAGGTATTGATGGAATTTTTTTTGTTACAGGTAAGTTTCTAAACGTCTTCCTTTCTCAAACAAGATACTATCGTAAAATTCAGTAAGTTTTGATATTTTATAACTCATTTTATTCTTCAATCTAATTGAAAATTTCACACATCCTTCGTGAATATAAAAGATTTTTATATCTTTTAATTAATAGATTTGTACTAGTCGCCTGTCTGTTGACTGTTTTTTTTAACGTCCATTTATGATACTAAGGCTAATCGGACGATGCAATACAGTGGGAGTCCTAAATTTTACCTATCAAGGTATAATTAGGATAGGGATCTTTAAGGGGTACCTGTCATCTATGAAGTTAGTGTTTAACAAACTAACCATAGGGAAGATTTCAAAATTAAATCCACTGGGTGTCAATTACTAGTTTTTGCGCTTTTTACAATAAATATTGCCATATGGTAAAACTACTGAACTTTTGACCCGAAAAAACATCTTGAGTATAAGGATATCTATAAGGATATCTATAAGGATATCTAGGATATATATCTATAGGATATCTATAAGGATATCTATAAGGAATATCTATAAGGATAGATAAAGAGGAGCTATAGGAAGTTTCAATTTGCTCCCTTCATTACAAGTTTTTTTAGTTGATTTCTCCGAAGAAATGTAGTCTTAAGGGTATCAATGACTGCCCGGTTTACCCTATGTGTTAGTCGATAATTCCAAAATTTTGATCCAGTTTGATTTTGATTTATTTTAACTATCGATTTTAGTCCTTTGGTCCTTTGGTAAGAGATTTTGAAGAACTATTTCTCATCTATTACTTTGAAGCCCGCTGTAAAGTGAAAGAGGTACAAAAATTGTCTAGACTTTTCGTTGGAACAGTTACCAACTAACTGTTCTATTACCTGTTCTTGATTGTTCGAGAATGTTCTACGCTTTTCGAGAACCTGAGCTTAGTTGATCATATGGTTACTTTTGTTTTACTGTATCGTTACAAGTAGTTATTTTTTTGTAACAACCTAAATAATTTTGGTTTTTATTGTTTGCCTAACGTTGTTGTAATTATAATTTTCTATTAATAAAAATCATTCAAACCCACAATAGTGTTGCAAGACCACACTTGACGATCTTGATGAATTGCTTTTTTTTGTTTAATTTTTTCTTTCCTACATGAAGTTCTTTTCTATAACCAAAGTTTATGCAAAAGAGTAATGGCCTTTCGTCTAGACTTCTTTGAAGTGAACATTCTTTGATGTTCTTTAATAAACTAATGTTTTAAGATGGTGTTCATTGATCGTGTTTCTCTGAACTTTCCCCTTTTGATATTTCTTATTATCCAGTCCAATCGAGTGTTGTCAGTTCCTACAAGAAGTTCTTTTCTATAACCAATGTTTATGCAAAAGAGTAATGGCCTTTCGTCTAGACTTCTTTGAAGTGAACATTCTTTGATGTTCTTTAATAAACTAATGTTTTAAGATGGTGTTCATTGATCGTGTTTCTCTGAACTTTCCCCTTCTGATATTTCTTATTATCCAGTCCAGTCGAGTGTTGTCAGTGGGCCAGGGCAGAAGGTCCCACAACCATCCTTAATCATCCAAACCCTTGCAAGGGTCGCGCTCCCTCAATATATTCTCCTATCTGGCATACACTGGCACGCACCGGCGGCAGCAGTTGTAGGCAGAGCCTAGTGCCACCTCTGCTATTTATACCAGGGCGTTGACGTCAGATGCCCGTTTTTGGTCCTGCGAGTGGCCATCTTGAGCCACCCCCACCACTCCCCCCCAACCCATAAATTTGGCCAATCAGTCGCCGATTCCGCTCATATCGTCGAGACTTTATACTCCCGAAAAAAAAAATCTTGGCTAGACCCGAGAAAGAGTTTAGTTTTAGCTTCAATCAGTAAGTCAATGGTGTCACGTCAGAATATGCAATCGTTTGATCCGTTGCATTCAATAGCACCATCTCGTAAAATCGTCAATTTATCTGGGGAAAAATTATAACTCATTAGGAAATCGTTTTGGTTGTTTTTTTTTTCTAAGGAACTTCTTCATGTTGGAGGTTTCCTTTCTCATACTCCTACCTCAGTGCTTAAATCGTGCACTAATATAAATTTACAAGATATTTTGGCATACGGATTTTGACTGTGTGAAAAAAAAAATGTGTTTCATATAGGTTTCATTTTATATTCTCCTCAGAAATTTGATTTTTATGCTTATATTTTTGTATGAAATTTATATACTATGTTTATGTTTTTGCTATGTATAACTCAGAAGAAACTTAGTAAGCTTATTTTTGAGCCATCCAATATATTTTATTAACATGAGAAAGTTGTATCAAAACAAAATATATCAAAATTATATACAGTACCAGTCAAAAGTTTAGACTCACCCTTAGATTTTGTAAAATAAATAAGTAACAATATTTTATTTATTGGACAACATAACAACTATAATTTTATTTTTAATTTATTTATAACTAGCTTTATATCCCGGTTTCACCCAGGGGACTTGGAAAACAATTAGAAAAGTCGTGGATTAAGAAAAGTACGTTAGGACATACATGAGATTTTTTTTTACTCCAACGGTTGATTTCGTAAAAATCTAATGCAAAGCGAGTTCATAACGATTTTTATAACAATAAAGAATATAACCCGAGATTGGCTGAAGTTATGCAATTTTAATATGGTCAGGTGTTCGCACCTGGTATGAAAGAACCACTTAGCGAAATTTGGAGAATTAGGACAAACGTTATGTATTTCTATAAAGAAAAAACAAAAAAACAAACAAACAGAATTTCATCTTTGTTTATATAGATTGTATTCGAAACAATCATATAATTTTTGAAATGTTATCTCTTGAGTTACAATTATTTTTTTAAACTTGAAGATTGTGAATTAAATACCAGTGAGTCTAAACTTTTGACTGGTACTGTATATATATATATTTTTTTTAATTTCAATAGCCTACACAATCTTCATGATTTTACTGGTATGAGAGGAAGTTTTGGTCCTTTATTAATGGTAAATGAGTTTCAACAAAACTGAATCATATAAGTTTCAATAAAACTTTCTTAGCTATATGAGTGAGAATAAAAATCTAAAATAAAAAATCTGGTGCGTGCGCGCAACACACAACTTTCACTTACCAACTTACTTAGATTAGAAATTGACGTGTTTTGCTAAATATCATTTCCGAAAGTCACACATTTTTCTACATTCATATCTTATTTTTGTTAATCGTTAAAGCCGTTTTTGAGTAAATAAAAAAACCCGTGAAAATTATACAAAATTTATTAAGTAAAGTCCCCCCTTCGGTTGATCAATTTTGATGAAATGTTGGCTATCACATATTTGGCATATACATACATCAAATACCCAATTTGATCAAAATCGTTAAGGCCGATTTAGATTAAATAAAAAAATACGTGAAAATGTTACAAAATTATTAAGTAAAGTCCCCCCTCCGGTTAATCAATTTTGATGAAATTTTTACAGTCATATCTCGGGCAAATCAATACATCAAATACTCAGTTTAATCAAAATCGTTAGAGCCGTTTTTGAGAAAATCGAAAAAAACCTAAAAAGTTATTAAGTAAAGTACCCCCTCCCTTTAAGTAATTTTGATGAAATGTATGCTGTCACATCGCGGGCATATACCTACACTAAATACCCAATTTCAGGATCGCACGGTTTATAGTTTTTGAGCTAGTCTGTTCACACACACACACACACAGACACACAGACACACAGACACACACACACACACACAGACCATTTCGCGGGACTTGGTCATTTCGACTCAGGGGACCCCAAAACGTGTATTTCCGTTGAAAACCGGAAGTCGAAATTTTTCACGATCGCAATACTTCCACTTACTATATATTTCATATATAGGTAAGTGAAAGTAAAAAACGGGGGGAATTCTGGATGGGGAATGGTTGTGATAGACAGACAGATGAAGTTAAAAAATATTGCAAGAAAAGCACTTGAGTGTATATGGTGAGAGTATTTTTACTTTCACTTACCTATATATGAAATATATAGTAAGTGGAAGTATTACTTTCACTTACCTATATATGAAATATATAGTCAGTGGAAGTATTGCGATCGTGAAAATTTTCGACTTCCGGTTTTCAACGGAAATACACGTTTTGGGGTCCCCTGAGTCAAAATAACCAAGTCCCGCGAGATGGTCTGTGTGTGTGTGTGTGTATGAACAGACTAGCTCAAAAACTATAAACCGTGCCAACCTGAAATTGGGTATTTAGAGTATGTATATGCCCGCGATGTGACAGCAAAAATTTCATCAAATTTGCTCAAAGGGAGGGGGTACTTTATTTAATAACTTTTTTTCGATTTTCTCAAAAACGGCTCTAACGATTTTGATTAAACTGAGTATTTGATCTGACTGTAAAAATTTCATCAAAATTGATCTACCGGAGGGGGGACTTTACTTAATAAATTTTGTATTATTTTCACGTGTTTTTTTTATTTACTCAAAAACGGTTTTAACGATTTTAATCAAACTTGGTATTTGATGTATTCATATGCCCGAGATATGACTGTAAAAATTTCATCAAAATTGATCAACAGGAGGGGGGACTTTACTTAATAAATTTTGTCCAATTTTTACCTTTTTGATCGATTATCTCAAAAACGGCTTTAACGATTTTTATTAAATTCGTTATGTTTAATGAAAATTAGTTGTTATTTAATATCAGGTAAGCTTTATCATTATTAAAATGTTCTGAGGGGGCTTAAATGGGGAAGGGGCCTTTTTTGTTAGTACCTTTGTTTTAGTTTATATTGAGAAATTAACTGTCTCTCATCACGCCTAAAAATAAGAAATGGCTAAATATGATACATGAAGAAAATCAAGTAAACATATACAGGAGAAAAAAAGAAAAATATTCCGTCAACTCATAAAACACCTTGAGCTCACGCATGCGCCGTACGCCTTTAATGACAAACCAATGCGTTATAATTAAAGCTGTTCTGTTCATTTGAGAAGTGGCAATTAACAAAACGCATTAATTTCTAATCTAAGTAAGTTGGTAAGTGAAAGTTGTGTGTTGCGCGCACGCACCAGATTTTTTCAAAAATAGTTTGCTGGAGAAGTATTTTACAAAATAATCGTCCAACCAAGCCCAATGTAAGGGTTATTTATCGACCTGATATTAAAAGACAAAACAATTTGTTTCATTTTTAAAAATAATGATAGGAACATCATAAAATTTAGTTGCAGCACCCTAACGTAATAAAGTGGTACTTGTCAATAAATGATGAAAGGATTCTATCCTATTTTGTTGTATTTCAATGGCTCCGACCTTCGAAGCATAAAACGTTTATACACGTTTTATGCTTTACATTTTTACGCGTAGGTAAACAACTTCTTACATATTTATTTGTTCTGAAGCCAAAGCTTTTTTTCCACTTCAGAAATGCGGAATGTACAGTTAAAAGGACGTTGCTATTTTACTTTTATTTTTTGTTGGAGAGAAAGTGGGGGACTAAATCTATAAGTTTCATAGATGTTTGAATAATTGGAGCCAAATCGGTAGCGGAGTGGCCTGTCGGAATGTCAGTCCGATAGATAAGCTAATTCCCTGAGCCGGGGGCATATAAAACGGAATAATTATCGGGCATATAATTATCCTCCCTTCCTTGGACCGAGAAAAAAACTTATATCCCATAAAGCGAGCTAGAGGAGTGGGAAAAAAAGTTGCGAAGCTTCCCCAAATCATTAGGTTGAATCATTAATGTGTGCTTCATTTGTAAAGAGGTATTTTGATAATTTTATTTATTGTCAGGGATGATAATTTTCCTTTCTACTCAATAACAACATTGTTTTTTCAAATTAAAATTTCTTTCCTTGGACGGTATTTTTATTTGTTATTGATTTTCTTTTTTAGAACTTACTTTAATATATTTTTTTTCTCAAATTTCCCGATTTTGAAAATTTAATTTTATTGTAATTCCATGCAGCTCCCCCTTAATAAAATACTTAATTGTGATGAATTATGTGTTAATATTCGTCAAGCATAGACAAAAATACATACTCGCTTTAATATTTTTAATTTTTTCTTTTATTTAATGACTGTAATAAGTGGTATTCTTAACTTTTATGGTTTAATGATGTTAGCTATATAGTATTACAATTCTATCAAGTCGTGTTTATGAGGATTCTTGAGTTGTACTGTAGCAGTAGAGGCATAAAACGTCGCCAGAAATAACTTTGTCCCCGTTCTAAGATTTATGATGCTCTGGCCGAGCCTAGAAAGAAATCATGTTTTATTATCTATTTATTGCTAAATTTACATTAGCAGTTGAGGCAGTACTTACCTTTATTGAATTTATGTTTATTTTTTTTTATAAAAAAAATAAAAAAACGGTTTTTCTGATAACTTTAAGGAAGGTATATATGCATTATTGTTTCCATTTATTGATTAAGCAAGATCCTTAATTTTGAAGAAAGACAGCTTTTTTGACATTTTTTTGATAAATATTAAAAGTTTCTATTTCATAATCGCTGTTGTTTGTTCAACGTCCGTTTATGCTACTAAGGCTAATCGGACGATGCTCCACTGGAAGTCTAAAATTTTGTCTATCAAGATATAATTAGGATAGGGATATTTAACGAGTACTTGACATCTCACAGGTTCGGGACATCCATTTTACGTCCTATCCGAAGGACGGCATTTTTTACTCCCATTAAAAAATCCTAGGGCCACCACGGTACGCGAACCCGCGACCTTTGGTACAGTAGATTGCCATGCTAACCACTACACCATAGGTTACCCTATTTCATAATTTATTAAATATATTGTGTTATCATTGAGAAATTGCTTTGCTACCGTATTAATTAACTAGCATTAAAAAATGAATTATAAAGAAATTTTGATTTAGCTGAAAAATTGCATCAATGATTCCTACTATATCATCCTCTGTTGTATATGATTGCGCATATGTGTGTTGTTTTTTAAACCTTTTTTTATCTGCATCATTCATGGGTCTGATTTCTGGTTCTCTGAGGTTTTTATTGTATTCATATATAAAGAATATATTAAAAAAAACATTGTATTTACTTTTAGAAGCGGCAATTTGAGGTACTATGCTCGAACCCGGGGTCAGAAGACGAAGAAGAAGGCCACAGTTGTATAAAAATAGTTGGATTTCTTAATATATAATTAATTTGGGTACAATTAAAGTATATATATATATATATATATATATATAGTATATATAGTATATATATATATATATATATATATATATATATATATATAGTATATATAGTATATATAGTATATATTAAAATTAATGAATATATATGTACATGTAAGAGCGCTGGAACGGAGATGCGGAGGATCTGGGTTCGATTCCCGGCGATGGTCGAATTTTTTATATTCTAATCAAATTGCTTAAAAATTGTAAATTAATTATCTAAAAATACGATATCCATTATTCACTCTAGGTTCTAGTACTATTTTTTTTATTTCTGTAATCCTTGTTCAGGTTTTTTGGCGCCTAAACCAGCATAATCTTCCTCCACCTGTCTTGGGAGTTTCCATTTGGCAGTATGTAGAGCTGCGTGGTATTTCTACTTATTTCAACAATCCATCTTGTGTTTGGTCGAGTAGGTTTTCCCCTGTGTACACTTTATTATCCACCTTACAGGTCGAACGCACGAATGTATAGTTTTAAGGAACGATCATTAGTCATTTTTACATGATTGCCTTCACCCAGTAAGTGAGCAATTGACAGTTTGAATGAGTTATTGATTCATTTTTTTGCCCCTTCTCTGTATATTCGAACCATAAACCCAATTAACTTTAATTTATCTTATGAAAAATATGTTTTAAGAAAATAGTGCGGAAATATTATTATTTCATACCAATTATTAAAAATTTCGGAAAATCATACTGCCCTATATTTTGACTTGCATTGTTTCCGTAAGTCACCATTCAGCTTAGCGCATGCGTGAAAGAGGAGTAGGCCGTTTCTTGAGCCGTCTTCTATAATAAGAAACCACACCCAGGATGCGGCAATGAGCAGCTTGTTAGGACTGCACCATTAAGCACACGCACAGGGCTAAGCATCATGATATGCTCGATACAGAAAAAGATCACATCTGACCAGGTGACTGTTGACAAGGCCAGGATCTAGTAAAAATAGAATTCTAAACTGCTGCCAAATCTGGCGGGATCTAATTTCATGAATGAATTCTTCATAACCCTCCCATTACTGAACACGAAAGACTTATCATGACCGTGTATATAAGTAACTTATATTTTTATAGAAGAATAGTATGATCTGCTATTATTATATTAAATTTAATATTCCAATGTGTTTTATTTATTTTTTTAAAACAGATGAACACCATTATTGTAGACTTTTTTTTTTCTTGAATTCCTTCCCCTTTCCTGGCGATATGTGACATATGAGGACCTGCTGTCGAGGATTAAACATCCTATTCTAACCATGTTGGGAAGGTCAAGATCTATAACGTGGGTCCGCCACGAAATAAACGTCAACCGGCCCAGAGCGGAGTCAAACCCCCCCGTAAGGCAGTGGGTCGCGCTCTAATAGGCTCGGCTACCCCAAATGTCACTATGAAATAAATAAAAATTGAGATTAATATAAAAAATCACTATTGAAAATGAGGACATTTTCAAGTTCATCGGATCTCCGAGAATCAGAATGTTAAGGGATGAGAATGTTAAGCGCTGAAGAGGGAGAGAAATACTTTATTTTAATAATAGGTAGTACAGCTCAAATACATTGGGTTGGTATAAAAAATAATTTGTGTAAAATAAAATAGAAAATCTCTCTAATTACACCGAAATCCAAAGGTATTGGTCAACAAAGGTTTTCCCCGCCACATTCAACCATAACCGCTTCTCCAAAAAAACAAAAACAAAAAACAATATGCTCCAAATAAAACTTATAACAAAATTTCACTTTTGCATACCTGCATCTTGAGATCTTTATCTAATTCAATACAAAAAATGTGGAAATTAATTTATTTTTTCTTTTGTCGTTTTATCATCTTGTCTGAAAAATATAGCTAACGACTTTAATTTGGATTTATGTGAAACATTGCCTTATTGCCTTGGATTAGAATGTTGAGCATTGCTGGCACGATAGGTCGACAACCCCCAGGCCTGGGGATAATCAGAAAGTGAAGGGGCACTGTGGATAATTATATCTCAAGGTGGCTCTGAATTCGATGGAACTGGCAGTTTCATTTTCATCTTTCTTCTTTAAAAGTTTTAATTTATAACTACGTGTTTTTGAGAAACTGTATCATTTCCATCAATAACTTTCACTCCAAAAATGTGTTTTAAAAAGGTATATTGTTTATACTTGTAGATTTCAGTCAGTATATTTCCCTTTCTGAGATCTGATTCGGAAACGGAACACTTGATTCGTAATCGAACTTCCTCAGCGTGTTCATGTATTGTTTAAATAAAATAACTAATTTGTAAAAAATATATCATATCAATTCCTTAAGAGTTTTGGGTTCTGTACATAGATTTGATTAGGGAGGACTGTTTCTGTGCAAAACGAAACTTAAACGTTGCTCTCAGCAGTTTATCGTCAACTTCCTCATCATGTTATGCATATCGGGGTCTTTTAATGGTTACCAACCTATTCCAATGAGGGAGGGGTCGTCGAGAATCATTCCATGGGTCCACCACAAAATGAATTTCACCTTCATAGGACGGATTCTATACTATACTATCCACTATACACGAGGCTGCAAACTAGCTTGCGGGTTGCCTGTTGCCGGTTGGTTGCCTGCAAACGCATTAGAAAATACGCGTTGCCCATGGCAACGTATGATTGGAAATACGAAGATACCAAGTTCAAAACCCGGAGCCAGGGTTAATGAAAACTTAATTATACTCGGCATCAATCCCCCAACCTCTCCCCTGGCCCGGGAAATCCCGTATTGCCTACAAGGCGAGAAAGGGAAGGAACCAAAAAAAAAAAAAAACTAGCCTGACGTATCCAAACTCTCGTCCATCAAAGACGTTCAACAGGAATAGTAGATTTTTTCCAATTTATGTATTATTAAATAGAGAACACCCCTTTATAGATGCTTGTTGAATTGTACCTCCCTAGCCTCAGATACTATGTTGACATCAGAAATTATGTTGTCAAATTTATTGACTGTCTAAAAGTTCTCTAATATATCGATGTAAACCTTAAGCGAGTATAAGATACTAATTTGATGGAAATGAACGATATACACTTACTCAGTCCATCCCCTTCTTACACAAGGCAGTTTGGTCTATTGAGTCAGATCCACAATTCTTTATACTGAACCAATCCTTTTTTTTTTTCGTTCCATCCAGTCCTCCCTGGTCTAAAGCTTGTTGCCTTATTGTCCTCTCCCTGAACGATGTATTAGAATTAAAATTATTTTTATTGCATAATCAACATACTTGGTTTGATTAAAAAAAAAAAAAAAGTTGCAGGATTCATTTACATTAGCTCATATACCTAATTCATTTTACATATAAATTAGTATAAATTCTAACTTATAACCAGAATAAACAGCCATAACAACCAGGCTAAGAATTGGTCACACGAAGCTAACACATCCACCTGCTTATTGGACTTCACCGTCCAACTAGCGAAACTGGTGATAATGCACCTTTTACAGTGTAACACCTCTTCGAATGTCACAAATACCGGAAACGGAACACTTGATTCGTAATCGAACTTCCTCAGCGTGTTCATGTATTGTTTAAATAAAATAACTAATTTGTAAAAAATATATCATATCAATTCCTTAAGAGTTTTGGGTTCTGTACATAGATTTGATTAGGGAGGACTGTTTCTGTGCAAAACGAAACTTAAACGTTGCTCTCAGCAGTTTATCGTCAACTTCCTCATCATGTTATGCATATCGGGGTCTTTTAATGGTTACCAACCTATTCCAATGAGGGAGGGGTCGTCGAGAATCATTCCATGGGTCCGCCACAAAATGAATTTCACCTTCATAGGACGGATTCTATACTATACTATCCACTATACACGAGGCTGCAAACTAGCTTGCGGGTTGCCTGTTGCCGGTTGGTTGCCTGCAAACGCATTAGAAAATACGCGTTGCCCATGGCAACGTATGATTGGAAATACGAAGATACCAAGTTCAAAACCCGGAGCCAGGGTTAATGAAAACTTAATTATACTCGGCATCAATCCCCCAACCTCTCCCCTGGCCCGGGAAATCCCGTATTGCCTACAAGGCGAGAAAGGGAAGGAACCAAAAAAAAAAAAAACTAGCCTGACGTATCCAAACTCTCGTCCATCAAAGACGTTCAACAGGAATAGTAGATTTTTTCCAATTTATGTATTATTAAATAGAGAGCACCCCTTTATAGATGCTTGTTGAATTGTACCTCCCTAGCCTCAGATACTATGTTGACATCAGAAATTATGTTGTCAAATTTATTGACTGTCTAAAAGTTCTCTAATATATCGATGTAAACCTTAAGCGAGTATAAGATACTAATTTGATGGAAATGAACGATATACACTTACTCAGTCCATCCCCTTCTTACACAAGGCAGTTTGGTCTATTGAGTCAGATCCACAATTCTTTATACTGAACCAATCTTTTTTTTTTTTCGTTCCATCCAGTCCTCCCTGGTCTAAAGCTTGTTGCCTTATTGTCCTCTCCCTGAACGATGTATTAGAATTAAAATTATTTTTATTGCATAATCAACATACTTGGTTTGATTAAAAAAAAAAAAAAAGTTGCAGGATTCATTTACATTAGCTCATATACCTAATTCATTTTACATATAAATTAGTATAAATTCTAACTTATAACCAGAATAAACAGCCATAACAACCAGGCTAAGAATTGGTCACACGAAGCTAACACATCCACCTGCTTATTGGACTTCACCGTCCAACTAGCGAAACTGGTGATAATGCACCTTTTACAGTGTAACACCTCTTCGAATGTCACAAATACTCGAAGGAACGCCGCGACCTCAACACCATAACGCCGTTTCCCTATAAAGCAAACAATGGTATAGAAAAAACCCTAAGACACCTCAAGAGCACAAAATTAATGCTGTACATTTAAGAAGATCAGTAGTCGCTAAAGGTCTGAACAGTCGAAGCGACGCTAAACAACTCAAAATAAAATCAAATAAACAAATGCAAACAAATTTTTATTCCTATGATTATGAAATTTATTCCACATTTCATTTTTTGATAGTATACAGGAACTTTATTATTTATTTATTTATTTTTTTTTTTTATCATTTATTGGTAATTTAATTTAAAGAAACTCGCCTTATTAATTTTACGATATTAACATACATATAATTTACTTGTATGAATTAATGCACTTTATTAATAATTTATTTGTAACATGTGTGTAATATGTAAAAACTGGTCTCAATGGAAGAATATCATATCATTTCAGATTAAAAAAGAAAAAATATGATTATTTAGGCTTATCTCTAGTTCAGTTTTTATTTACACTTTTTAAACGATATAAAAATGACAATTTAACTACCATATGATTTAAACTTACAGACGGTATAAAATATGAAATATATTATCTGCGTGAATTTAGATCTAGGCGTAACCGAGTTTTAGTAGGGCAAGAGAATATGGCCGCTTTCCAAAGTTATTTCAGAATTGTTTTTTCTTTCTAGATTTTTCTTTTTCTTTTTTTCCGAATGGATAATCTCATCCAATCATGAGAATGGATAGATATCCCTTTTTGATTTATCAAGAAAGGTTTCTCCTCTCTGCACTCACATATATCTCTCAGCAGGTGGACGTCAGACCATTGTCTAAAAAATATTTACTTTACTGGCAGATCACCAAAACAATCAAACCGTCTGAAAGCTTTGCGTTGCTACCGGGTGTTGACATGGTAACATTAGGGACTTCCGAAAATACAGCGAGTAATTGGAATATTATTTACGTTGTTGATCTAATTACAAATATAATTAAGATATAGTTTCAATTCAGTCGTTGTTGTTGAACTAATTTTCGTGAATAGAATGTGGACACAGACCATTTAGAACCCCGAACGAAATAGTCAAGATTGCTTAACTGTGACAGTGTTGCATCTAAATATGTTAATTTTTTCTGTATATGATTTTTATTTCTATTTCATAGTTCGCGTTGTTACTATAAGTCACTAATTTTTAAAACTGCATATTCTGTTAAAATAGTTTATTTGAAAATGCCTTTGCCTGCCGGAGTAGTTGGTCAAGTAAAATTAAATTATTTTTTTTTAGTTTAAATTTATTGTTTGTTTTTGGCTGTTCAGTATCAAACATAAGTCAGCATTAGAACCCTCATCAGAAGATATATTATATCCGTAATTTGTGGATTGGGGTAAGTTGGCGAAGAGAATGCTCCATGCTTCTCGACAACTTTCCACCAGTACCTTCCAAGACCATAAAACTTCTTGGCCGCATGCCACGGGCAGATTCCTTGCCAAGTGCAGCCGCATATGTCGCATATTTTCACCTACAGGCACCTTATGATTGAGTGCCTCGTTGCCGGATGCCTTATTAGGCACAAGTACCCTAGCCCTA
Source organism: Aelia acuminata (assembly GCA_911387785.2). NCBI lineage: Eukaryota > Metazoa > Arthropoda > Insecta > Hemiptera > Pentatomidae > Aelia > Aelia acuminata. The sequence goes on from OU426982.1 coordinate 44,062,586, forward strand.
ATCCTGTCGGGACATTGTGGAAGGAATATCAATTACGTTAACTAGCTCTAGACACGATAGCGAGTAGTTGTCTGCTACGAAACGACATCATAAATTGTTTAAATTGCTAGTGTTCTAGCAACTTGAGATTATGATGCACTAGAAATATCTTCCTATTTAGAAAATTGGACAATCACTAAATATGTTTTTGTTGAGAAGCAAAATGTGATTTATTGGGGGGGGGGGGGGGGGGGAGGGGGGACTTAATGTTCTCATAGATGGCAAAATTCGAGGGGCTAAAGTTGAAATAACACTTATAAACAACTATTGGAACGTTTGATTCCTCCTCCACCGATTATTTCAAAGGTATTTATAAACCTTGCCAATTTAGCTCACAGTTAGAGTGTTAGTAGTTTCCCCCTGCCAAAATATTGGGGGGTTCCCTCCTGTCTCCCCCTGTGGTGTCGCCTATGTGTAGCAGTGTTGCCCGTGTATATCGATGTAGCAGTGTTGCCCATGTATATAAATTTTTATATAAACTTTTTAAAAGTTATTTATATTTAATAACATTCTATTTGTAAAATATTATTAATTATGTTATTAGAAAATAACTAGTATAATATTAATATAGTAAAAAATGGTGTAAATATTTTTTTTTCTTAATTTGTGCAACCATATGGCAACACTGTCAATTATTTATAAATTATAAAAATCATCTGTTTTAATTAGTGAGTGTTGAAAAATACCTGTGAAAACATATGAAAATCGTTGACCTTATGTGGAATAAATAAAATAGTAATTTCCAATAAATGTGTTGTTCCTTGGTGTAATAAGAATTTATTGATTGGTGCAATTAGAAGTACCAAATATGTTCTAAATTGACTGATAATTAAAATCTCAAAAGATTAAATAAAAAACCTAAAGCGGGAATTACTATCGATTTGTGAACCTGAGCTGAAGCTTCTTATCCACTTAACTCACCTTTCAGTCTTAAGTTTATAATATATATACATTAAAAAGGATATACTTAAACATCTACAGTTGTATTAAATTCATGATAAAATTTAAAATTTATGAAATCTAAAAACTATTTACTTGAATTAAAATATACGTCCAAACATGTTGTAGATGTATGTAGTCATTAAATTCTGTTTATCTGTATAAAAAAAAAGATTTCTAAAGTTTTGAGTAGTTACTGTAGAGAATATTAAAATATTAACTCTTTACAGTTACAAAATAAAATAAAAAATAAAAATAATGATCTATTTGTTACTACATAATTTCTGAATACAACGATCGACTTCAAGGATGTAGTTACAACTTCACTTCGGTGTATAATTTTTGTTTATGTAATTATCAAATACCTTGAAAATTTTAACAATGTTTAAGTAATCAGAATTAATATATTATTAATTACAGGATGCGGTCAAAAATGTATAAGTATTTTATTTTGAAGAATGTGAAATTTATACCTACATCTATTAGGTTTACTATCGATATACGTTTGTGTACTATAATGTTCACTTGTTTAATGTTGATTTAAATATATTGTGATAGAAGGAGAGCACAAATCCCTTTCGATTTATTTTAATCCTGGCAATGTTTATACACACATATCGCACGGACTATTTATTATTGTGCGGTGGCCAGGGGCTATCATCACCGGCTCAATGCTCTGTAGAAAGCAGTCGATTCTAAACATTCCACAATATTGTACAATATTTTTTTCCCGATAAAAGGCAGTCCCGAACATTGGCAGTGGCTTTGTGCGGGGAGAGGTGTGCCAAGGTTAGGATAGTTTTTGGCCCACTGCTAATAGCTCCCGCGAAGGCGTCCTTTTTGCAGTCTCTTGTCGCGAGCGGTCCCGTGCGCGTATCTTATACCACCCCCACCACTTGGCTATATTTAGCCCCGCCCTTCCGGAGGTCGGCCTGGCTACCCCATTTTGGCAAATAATCATACACCCCGACAGCTGAGAAAGATCAGATGGCACCTCCTGTCTGGAACCTACTCGAACTGACAAGCTCTTTTCGATGATTGATTTTTTCCATATTGTTTGAAAGCAATCATTACTACTTTGTTCTTATTTCGGACTATTTCGACTTGTTACTTTCAATATGGGGCTGATGATGTCTGTCCTAGTTTTCACTATCGGTGTCCTCGAAGCTTTGGCATGTGTGGAACATGTTCGACAGAGTTTCCTACCACTCGATCTCGGCAGGAAGCGTCGACGCCTTGTCCTGGATGTGGGCTCTGGAACGATCAGGCACAGGGAGACGAGGCGGTCGAGTGAATTCCAGAGAGACCCTCACGTGATCCTCAGTTCTATCCAAGCTGCTGTCGAAGAAGAGGGGGATGAGAAGGAATCCGAAGAACTAGCTGCTATCTTCCAAGCAGTCGAAGCACGCAACATTCACTCGACTCAAATCATGAATCATCAAGACCCCGTATTCCTGACAGTTAATGACATCGATGGAAGTGATAGTTGTGCCAGTTCAGAAATCAGTCGTACAAGCACGCCGAACACCGTAATAATGAACATGAGTCCAGAGCTTGGTAAAGAATCACTTGTAGATTCAACTTACATTCCTTCTGACAGTTTTAGTGAGTTGTTGGGACCCAAAAGCGATGAGGCATTTTCAAATCAAAAAGACATAAATATAAGTCAAGTAGATATAGGACAATTTGTGTGTATTCATGAGGGAGAGAAAACATTCGAATCCACAGACAGTAACAGTTCAAAAACAGGTAAAGTATTAGAACCATCGAATAAACGAAGCGAATTCACAGATTCATCTGAGTGTATGATTACTACTAATTTATTAGCTGACAAAAATTTTACAACTAAAGAAGGCGCCATTTCAACTCTTGAAGAAAAGTCTACAGAAAGATCCTCGCTAAATAATTCAATGCTATCCGATTCCACAAACATTAAAGTTCCTATTGGTGAAGAGAAGAAAGTAGACGATTGTGTAATAAATAAAAATGTTGTTAATTTCGAATCAGAAACGACACCGCCAATATCTGTTGTTAAAAATGAAATAAATCTAAAACATAGCGAAACTATTAAACATGACAATGATAATGTGATTCAAGATGATGGCTTAGAAATTAATCATGAAATAAGCGAAAACGCCTCCATTATAAAGGATAGTCTAATAATAGAGCCAAACAAAGGACAGACAATAGAAAAATGTGAAATATTGGTTGAAAGCCAAGCTCTTAGTGTAAAGGAACCATTAATAGAAAATAAGGGCACGGATGAAATATTTGAAACACAGTTGGAACAAGTCTTCGAATCAGAAAAACAATCTTACAGAGAAGAGACACAAAAATTAAAGGTTAACTTTAATCAAATTGAAATCGTGGATACCAATCAATCGAATTCTTCCTACGATATTATTGAGTACGAAAAATCTGTGATCAATTCTAATCAAGAAAATGAGTTACTCGAAGAAGGTTTGCTGATTAGAGATCACTCAAAAGAATCAGAAGCGCTGCCAATAAAATTAGACGAGGATAAAGAAAAAGCTTTCGTAGAGTTTAGTAATGACGCACCGTGTTCCCGAATGGCGGATAAAATTGAGACGTCAGATTCAGTTGAAAAAATTACAGATATAAATAAAAAAATTTCAGATGTTTGTATAGGCCATGACGTTAATGATGTCCCCGGTCTAATTCCTACAAGAATTGACGTGAATAATGGATATATTGAATCTATTATAGTGTGTGAGAACAAGAAAGTTAATGAAGAAATGAGAACTGGTTGTTTGATTAAAGATATGACATGCGATAGCATAGACAGTAACTCCAATATAATCAAAGAATCAGATCCAGCCGAAAGGAAGACGCAAACGGACAATGACCTGATGGCCAATCATAAAATCTTGGCTTCTAATACTCCTGAATCTACTAAGGCCTTAGAAAATAATTTGGATTCGATTTCCTTCGATTCATATCATCCTAAAGAGCAAACTGTTAGTCCTAAACAAAAGCCTGCCCCTGTTGATATTGAAACAAATTCAAGCTTAATCGAAAAAGTAAACGAAGCTGTAATGAATGATCAGTTGGTAGGAAAGATAGAACAGTCCGAACATGATAAAATCGAGATGAAAGGAGCTAATGATAATGCTAATCTAGAAGTTGAATCAAAGGTAGAAGTTTCGAAATCTAATGAAGTAATCGATGAGGTTCAACATTCTAAAGATATATTTGGAGTAGTTGTTAGTCAAATGAAAGAAGGATCGGATTCAGAAGTAGAGACATTTGAGGATTGTGTATGCCATTTAACAGACAAGGTTTCACAAGAAAACACATCAGCCAGTAAAAGCGAAATCGATCAACATTTTAATACTTACAAAAAAAATGAGGAGGACACATCTGTAATAATGGAAGAGTTCAAATCCTCTGAACCTGCTCTTACTGAAAGCATCGATCTAACCCATGTTTATCAAGTTGAAAGTCTCAATGAAGTTGGATCATCAGAGATCATGGTTTCGAAGCACACGAATTCGTCGGGGGTTGAAGCGGAAATGACACATCCTTTGCATGGAGCTGTATCAGAAGAGTATAAAAATGAAGAGGGGTTGATTTCGAGCAAAAATAATTCTATAAATGAAGTGGGTACCACTGAGAAGTTCCCTACTCCTGCTCCAAAAAAATCTGATCTTAAATCTATGATTGTATCAGATGAAGAGATAACATCGAAAGACCTCTTAGACGTCAAAGAAAGTCTTAAACCAGTGCCACAAAAGGCACCAGCTAGCGACGATGGGGGGAAACCTTCTGATGAGGAATCCGTTAAAAAAGATAAAGCGGTACTGGCCAAACAGGAAACCCTAAACGTAACTCCGTTCCCCGATGACGTCACCGTATTGGTGGGGGATCGCCCGTCTCAAAATCAGTTGGAGGCAGTTGAGGAAGACATCACTTCGCCTGATAAAGCATTTTGGGTAAGGGAGTGGAAGGGGTAGAGTAGCGCACCAAGCATAGCATCAGGGCCTGTTTGGACACCAATGGCCAAATATTTTCGACTATGCTTGGTGGATAATCATTTGCCGTGTTATAGTTTTTATTTTGTTTTTCTTGATAGTTAAACAGTTTTCCTACTAAGCTTACATATGATTTATATTATAGTTTGTAAACACCGATTTATTGACGTATTCACGGACATATCTGAAGTTGCCAAACATATTATTTTAAAATATTGAGACGTAAAACTGGATCATACTGGCTTAGAATGCAGTCGGATATACAGGAAACCATTTCAAATACTAATCAGGCCAGTTCCTGAACACTGTAGCTTGTACTGTAAATTATACCTTTGCACAGATGATAGGGCAACATACAATGAACATACATAACAATTATCGTGCACAAATCATCCTAAATCTTCTACGTCCTTGTGTGGGCCAGCTCGTCCCTCAGACTAGACCTTAACCTTTTCTTCTGAATCGAATTCTGTTACACCCCACTTACACAGTTTCTTCAACTGATTTTTTCTTAAAAGATTGAATAGGAATATAGACCCGATTGCAAATATAGTTTAATTTTTAACTGCAAGATGAAAGTATTTCAATATTTCTCAATCAATTGTGAAAAAAATAATGTTGTATTTTTGCTGAATTTTTTAAACAGCGTAGGGTACCCTTTTGTGATACATTTATAGTAAATAGTATGAAGATCAAAAACGTTTTCACACTAACTGACATAGAAATACCAACCGTCTTAAAGCGGCGTAGCTACAGCTGACAACCCTATGAATACAATGAGGAGATTAAAAAGGCTTTGGATAAGAGATCTTATTTAAAACAACCCTAGTTATTCGATCAAACCTGGGAAAAGGTACTGTTAAGTAATATCCTTCCCTATACCTTACATGGTATTTTTACTTCTAAGCAATTACTTGCTTATTACTTATTTGGTGATAGTTGACTAATGTTCTTAACAGGAGATTTTTTTTTTGCAATCTAACCTTTTTCAGTCATTAAAGTTTCTCAAAACAAACGGGAAGCTACATAAGTAACTATCACCACATTCTGAAAAATTTCTTGCGAATTGGTGATAAATCGGATACGGTTAATCAAGCACTTCATTTTATAAAATTTTTTACTACCTACTTTTTCTGCTCTATATCGTTTATCGACTTTAAGCAGCGTTTCAACAATATAACATGTTGGTTAAAATGAATATATTTTTTTCTCTGTGAAAAATATACCAACTAGTGCGGTCAAAACTCAGCAGGCTGGAACCAATACTGACCGTGGTGACTCATAAACTTTATTGACTTTTCCCTTCGGAGAGTCGGGCTTCGGTATTGGTTCACCCTAAGTCTATATGAGTCTATCGTAGGCCTTATTTATCCATTAGTACCGTTTCTTTTCATTTTTGAAACTACCGTTACTATTTCGAATTTATACTACCTCATAGGTTACTTGGGTATAATTTTAAATTATTTACCTACATTTAAATTGTGAACAAGGCTTTTATACAATACTTATTGATCCCAAAAGGTGGGTCCTGAAGATCAGTTAGTAAGTCAATGTAATCCGATGCTCTGGCAGGAAATTGTTTATTATGTTACTCTAGCATTAGATCGATCCTCAGGTTTAGGAGACCCTTTGGGGATCGCCCAGGCACTATAAGGGGGTGCTTTTAATTAAATTATTAATGCACCATAATAAGCTTTTGAGCGTGATCTCGGTCAAAGGATGGCCGAGTGGGCCAACGTGATAGCAAACACGCGTTGCCACTGGAAAAATACGATTGATATATTGATATATGATAGCCAGTCCAAAGCCAGGAGACAAGGGACACTTAATAATACTCGTCAATCATTCCCAACACCTCCCAATCAATCATCCCCATACCCCCGTATAGCCTGAAAGGCGAGGAGCGTATAGCCTAGGAGGGCCGAAAAACACGCGATTTTCGTATAATATTTTTTTATGAGTTTAAACTCGGTAGCTCAGGCTGCTAGAAATATCAGTAATGGTGTTTGGGGAAGGGAGTGTAAATGAACGAACCATTCGCTGTTTGTTTGCTAAGTTTTCGGCTGGGGATACCGACCTCCATCTGTAATTGAACGATGCCCGCATACATACTGTAGAAGGAAACTCCTTCCGAACAGTTAGAGACCCCTCAGCACAACTGCTAGAGCCTGAATCCAAGCCAAGTCAATCCCTTCTCTTCAATTGACCCCTTAAGGTCTGGTCACACATAACTGTAACGGACACACATAACGGGCGTGTATCGGATCTGATTCATTTACGAAGGATAGATAGAAACCGGTCACACGCCCGACACCGGGTCAACCGACCCGTTACTATCTATACTTCGTATTTGAATCACATTGATACGCACATCGATACACGCCCGTGCTGCGGTGCGGTTATGGGTGTCCAGATCTTTACTCTGATTTCGCAATTTTTCACAAATTAACACCGGAAGGGGGGATATAGCAAGATCTATATTTCGTATATTTTTACTACGGTATTATTAACATCATAAATAATAATTTTATTTTTATATTAAAAAATATTTACACTTATTAATTAAAGTGGTTACCCAAAAGAAAATAATTAAACTTCATATATATATGAATAAGACTATAAGATAAATGTACAGTAAGCTGATTCAGAGCAGCCCAATGTAGTTGGGCAGCATTTCTTTCATGAATAACGTGTTTCTCTCTAATAACAGTTTGTACAATCATGTAATTGAGCATTATTAGGTAAATAATTTTAAAAATGTAAAAGTGAAATTTTAGACTAAGTATGATAGAGAGTATAAAATCCATATAGGTGAATGATAATAAAATCCTAGAGTGAATGAAATAGTCTTTTCAGAGAAGTTTTTAAAATGGGAACACAACTCTGAAACGTCAATTCAATGGCATATTAATGGAAATAAAGAAAATATTTGAAAGATGAGATGATAAACGATTACATAAATAATTTGGTCTTAATACTAAAATGGGAGAAAAAGAATAATTGAAGATTTCATGTACCTTTCGCGGTTTTATAACGTTAAAATTTCTCATTCCGACGCAGATAAAATTCAAATAATAAGGACAAATAAGTTAGGGAACCGATACTTGGCTAAGCCGGCAATATGAAAAGATGGTTGAATATTGGAGCGGAACGTGACAAAGTAAGCGCTACGAGGATTATCGGGGCCGGCCAATGCCAAGGCTACCGTCCGCTCCCGCCAAAATATTTACTTTGCTAAAAAACTTTATCTGCACAAATGCTTTCAATCGCTCCAGCTACTTTTCCCTGTTTTTTTTTCTTTTTCGGTAAGGGTAAATGGGGTGGTCTGGAAAGTTGATGGGCCCAAATCGGGTGAGGATTTGACTTAAAATACACATTTTTGGGGGAGGCAGCCTCTCATTTTTTTAAGGCCAGTTCAAGGGTCGTTATGATCGTTCTTGCCAGCATCGTTTCAGGAAAAAATTGATTTCGAATTGTGAAAAAAATAACAGTAACAACTATAAAATTAAATTATTTTTCTTGTCTTGATGACTTGATAAAAAATAAAAATTATTATAATTTTGAAATATTTTTTGAAAGAAAAGACTGGCCTAGGCCGGTATTTGAACCCGGATTTCCATATAATATAACTAGCAGACCCGGCCACACGTTGTTGCGGCTCAGTAGTTATATCCAATATTTTTAAACAAATACAGTCGTACCAATATTCATTAATAAAGATGAAAACCTTTCAGATAATCAAAATCAAACATAATTGAGAATAGAGCATTACACCATTTAAAAGTATTTGGTAAGGAATATAGGAAAGTTAAAGTTTTTATTTTTTTCATCTCATATTTCAATTTAGTTTGATTAAAAAAGAGCTGATTGTGTTTACGACTCACAACGCTGCCTACACTATCGCCCTTTTTTGATGCATCGGTATAAACTAACTCGAAATTGATATATTTTTCCACTAATTTTAAAAAGGATGACTGAACTTCTACCGGGTAAGTTTTGGGAACCTCAGCCATTGATCTATTGATTATTGGCCTAACACTACCTCAACTTGGTATTGTTAGTTTAGCAACGGGTTTGATATTTCTCAGGGTCATGCCAATCTTGGTTAACGCGTCATATATGTCCTTTTGATTGGCGTTTTTCTCAATTTCTTTGAGACCTCGATTTCCCGACCCTTCGGCAAATAAGTGTTCGGTAGGAGGGTGGTGTGTTGAAGCTTTTAATTTAGCAATATATTTGAGTTTTAAGAAATCTCTTCTTAAAGAGTTTTTACATAATACAATTAAGAATTTTTATTTATTCAAGTACTAATTTGTTCAAAATGTTTTGGGATAACCTGTTTTTTTTTTTGTTTTTTAACACAAACCAAAGATTTGATGGTTTCCACACACGTGAGCAGGCCATTTCCCATGAAAAAACACGGATTTTCAAAGTCCAAGTGGACATTGTTTGCCCTTGGGATTCGTTTATGGTCATGGCAAAAGCCAAACGAATAGGATATTGAAGCATTTTAAATTTTATTGAAAATTCTGACGGTTCCAATGGAATAGGTGGCAACAGGACGATATCTCCTATAATCCTACCAGGCAACATTTTTGCTTCAATAACATTTCCTGTGATCCTTTTAATGACCAAACGTGTACCGTTGCACAATTGAGGTGGATTTAAGTTACGAAGAAGAATGATCGGTCAGCCAATCTTCAACTGTAGATTGCTTGGGTGTATATCCCAGGTATATCCAGGGAATTCAAAAATTCAGATGGGAAATTTACAGCTTCGTTTACATCTAGAACAACAACAAAACTACATAACCGATTTTAATGAAATTTGGCTCAATATTTATAGTTTTGGCCAACTTAAGAGATATGATAGTTTTTAACTTGATTGTTTTCCAAAATAATTCTTATATAGCGAATTATTGCAAATACAGTAGGTAGTGTTTCGATTTATTAACATGGCGTCATATGTCGATTTCATAAAGTTTTTGTTTATAAGCATGCTATTGTAATTCAGGTTATCATTATTATACTTTTGTATTGTGTTATGTGAGTGAAGTTATTGGTTACTATATTATTATTTTCCACAGACAAATAGTAATACAAATCTTTGTATTTATTGTTATTTTTCATTAAAGAATAAATAAATCAAGAAAAGGTAACAATAAATTCTCAAAAGTGTAGGTAATTTTTCTTCCTTTTCCTTTTTATTTGTATTTCAATTAAATTGCTAGCTAACCACAGCCCACCCTGATATCAACTTTTAATAAAGTGAATGCATTTTAATAATTTAAATTAGGCTATTATTTGAAATAATAGTCTATATATGTTGTAACAGCACATACTGTCACAGGTGTAACGTAATAGAAACCTGACTTGGGGAGTCAGTGTTGCAAAAAGCTGTGAAAATTAGTGGCTACACTGCCGGTAACCAGACATGCAACATCCCTGAGTGTGTTTTGATTAGGTGTTGTGGGATACTTTGTGATTTGCTAAAGAACTGCATAATTAAGACTTTAATATTATATTTTCAGTTGATTTATTTAACAGAAGTTTCTTTATTTTCATTATTCGTTTTGTTATTATTATTTGAATACAGTGTTTTTTTATCTTACCAAACCTTTTTAATATTTTTATCCCGTGCTCTAAAATCTAAAATTTAAAAAATGTCGGTGGAGATTTGCAATTCCTCCTTTATCAACAATAATTTAAAGTTGAGAAAATTCAATCCCAATCGAATAGAGGCTGTTCCTTCCTGTTCAGCAAAGTTATAATTATCTTTATATGTAAAATTTAAGAAATGTCAGCCAAGATTTTAATCCTTTCTTTAATCTAAAGTAGACTATTATTGGGAATGATATTTCGGTGTTAATTTCACCAGAATACATTTTTTTTTATTTTTAAATTATTGTTGATTAAAAGGAAGGGGAAAGGAATACAAATCTCCGCGGAATTTTTTAAATTTTACATATAATGATTATTACACCTTACATTAATGATTATTACTGAACAGGAATAACCGTTATTTGGATAAACCGCAAGTTTCAGATTTATCCACCATAAATATGAGAGTACTACTGCAAAATGATCCATCGGCAGATATATTTCCTAAACAATTGCTCTATATTGGAAACTTTATAGAGCTGCATCGAAATTCAAAATTTATCAAATCACCAGAAAATTTCTGAACTGTTGTAGAGACGTGACAATATAAAGTGTCTTTTCTGATATTTTGAACAATTATTTGGACTATAATTGGCTGGGTAGTCGTGCTATTTTGGCAGCAAAAAATGTTTATTTCGATGAAATAATCTTCCAAAATCAATTGACAATTGATTACATTCTATATATATATATATATATATATATATATATATATATATATATATATATACATAATCAAATCGTGAGTTTTTGGCTCCCCCCTCTAGGCTGTCTGCGCTCCCTCAAGCAAATAAATGCATCATTGGGCCTACTCCACCTCCAGAAAAAAATATAATCAAATCTTTGGTTATCAGATTCCTGGCATTTTTCATTTTTAGTATAATATATATTTATGTATCTGCTGACCGTTAAATATTGAAAAATATTTAACGAACTGATCTTAGTACACATCCTTAGCAACAGTGAAATTCTTAGCTTATAATCTTATATTAGCAAGAATAACCGGATATTAATTTTTTTTTGTAATTATCATGTCTACTTTCGCGCCTCGGAAGAATGTTGTAATATCCCCCACTCCTTGGTTTTGTTCGCAGGAACCTTCATAGCTTTTTTTTTAGGGCTGTTTTAATTTTTTCTTTCCAAAACATGTGTAAAAGAAGGTTAATTCCTCATTAGGGGTAGGTACAGGTAGGGGTGGGTGTTGGATTATTAACTATTCTCCCGTTTAGGTATACCATTTCAACGAATTTTTAAATAATTTTCTTATTATGTTATTATGTTGATTACTCATATTATGATTTTATTATGGTTAAGTATTGCGGGGGGGGGGGTTATATAAACTTTTTACCGGTCTTTACTATTTCAATGACATTTTAATTTTAATTATATTTCAAATAAAAATAATATGAGGCGAATTATACATAAATTATGATATGTATTTGGAGGCTGTTAATTATTATTTTTATCATTTATAGACCGTTTTTGAATCACTTGTTTCGCATAGGTCAAATAGAAGTAAAAAGATGCTAATTTTTAAGTATTTTTTTATTGACTGGAAGATACCTAGTTTATAATGTTCTTTTTTAGGAATTTAGTGAACAAATATATCCTCCTTTATATTTTTCTATTCTCGATAATAAAGCAATTAACTAAAAATATTTTTTTTATATCTAAAATTAAACAATCACCACTATGTACCAATCATTAATATAAAAGTGAGGTCGCAAATAGTAATGATTAGAACATAATGGTGATTATTTAATTATACCTACATAAAAAAAACAAATGACGATATTAATAAATAGATGAAAAAATTGTATTATTATTTAATTGCTTTATTATCGAGAATAGCAGTAATGTGTAGTGTATCTGATGATGGTGTGTTGGACCCCGAAACGTCGTAAAAACTTGTCATGATCTGGCAATAAATAAAGAAATATAAAGGATGATATATTTCTTTCACTAAATTCCTAAATAGGAACATTATATATGCTAATTCCTTTTGCATGTAATCAAGGAAACGTCAAGATGTCACTAGAGCGAGATGGTTAATTTTCTAGCTTTTTATTCGATTTCATTAAAAGTTATTGAATTACTAAATTTATTATAATAAACAATCATACCTAAATTGCTATAATATTTTATTTTATTTTATGATATTCTATTTTATCTTATTTTTATTCAACTTTCTTTAAATATGATATAATATATTTCATTGGTTTAATGATGAAAGTGGCAGAACATAAAATCCATTGTGTTTCAATGGTCTTAATGTACATAAGATTCTTAAATATATTACTGAATAATTTTACATTTTTTTTATCTTTTAACTTTAATTTAGCGAATACATTTTCTAAATTTTGATTTCCTCAAAATTCACTCAATGAAATTCAACACATCGTATTTCTGCTAGAATAATGCCTTGAAAATCAGGTTATCCATTTTGTAATAGATATTGCCTACAGGGCTTTAGATCTTCGTAAAACAGGAATAGAAATTCAATGAGCATGAAAATAGTTTATATGGTCAGCAATAAATGCTTCTTGACCTTTCCTTCTGGTAAGTAATTCTTCCATGCTTTCCTTATATTGCTTTTTATATAAAATTTTATATCTTGAATTTTATTTCATCCTTTTTTTGACTTTATTTATTATGAAAAAAATCCCGTTGGGAGCTTATTGAAAATTATTAAATCGTTCCAGTTTGATTTTTCGTAACGAGAAAAATAGGTTATGAAATTAAAAAAATGAAATAAATTACTTCCAGTCATCTAATGATTTAAAATATAAAATTCCAATGATTTGAAATGGGACTAAGGCATTTGAAACTTACGAGGGATTGAACTATACTTTTAATAATATACCATCAATTTTTTTCGTTATTTTATTATATATTACCGTTCCTAGTAGTTTTCCATTTTTATTTTGATATTATTATATCAATAAGATGACTAGCTACGATTGAGGTTTGCAAAAAATTTAATAGAGTAGTTCCTAAAAATCGGTTTGAGTGAAAAGCTTTACTGTTTCAAAATATTATAAAAGCTAACTTTTGATCCCTTACTTTTTATTTATCCATTACATATGATCATAATTTTATTTAACACTACTTTAATATAGTTTATGGCTATAATTGAAGCGTGGAAATGCATAAGGGTCTAAGTGCCAAAAAAATAAAACAAAGTTTTTTTTTTGCAAAATTGTTATATTTGCCAAAGCCATTCTTCAGAAATGGGTATAACTTATGTTTTGCTGTTAGAAAAGAGTTCATTGAACGTATGAGAGATGGCATGGGTGTGAGCACTGAACTAATTCACGCTAGAGGGTATAAGTCACATCATTTCTGTAAAAATTTCCTAAGGCACTTATACCCTGATGCATTTCCACGCTTCAATTATCTCACGATTATGCGACTGATTTTTTTAAGTAAGTTGGTAAGTGAATGTTGTGTGTTGCGTGTTTGCATGTGTGGTAGGCATCGCACCAGATTTTTTTTTAAGGTTTCAGTATTGCATTTATTACTTATAAAAAAAAAGTTAGTCACTTAATTTATGTTGGGCGGATAAATAATATATTTGTTTTTATTTAGAAATTGGGTGAAGAATCTGTGCCTAATATTTGTGCCAGGATATTTAAAGGCATGCCATTTGTCTGTGACATTTAGGTCGTTTTCTTTTATTTATGGGGTATTACACAATTCAGCGGTGTGAAAATATTTTTTTCGGATGAAATAACATGGATATATTTAAATATACTACGATATTTTTAAATCAGTCAATTTTAAATTTGAGATGTTTTTCAGAGTGGTTGAGAACAAATGGTAAATTTTAATTCTTTTACAGACAACTTGTTTGTTCGCATTAATATCGTATTTCAAAGCAATCTAATAAAATTTAAACAAATAATAAAAAAAAGACTTTGATTGAACAACTTTGAGTAATGATTATCGTTGTAATTATGTAGAAGAAATTAAATTTTAAAATGATATTTTTTAATATTGTAATTACAATATAATTTATATAATCGTTAATTTATTTATTCCCATTAATAGCCCATATTTATTACTGAAGCTTTAAAAATTATACCAATATCTTAAATTTCATTGTGATTAAAGAGGTTTGGGAGTTGGTTATACAATATCCGAAGTACTAAAAAGTCGCGCGGGTTAAAACAAAGCCGCCCATTTAGGTACGTACTCAAGCATTTAATAATATTTCCCCCAAATCTAAGGCTCTGCTTTCAAAGGGAAAAGAAGTAGTTAAAACGATATTTATATCTTGTAAATCAAATTTTGTTTATACGTACTGCCAAAATTGAGGTTTGTCTACGTGCAATATACATTTTTCGGAGATTCAAGTCGTTTTTACCAATGAAAAACTTTTTGATATCTATACATAAGACCTATAGATGATTTCTTGAAACCAATTAAATTATCCTTCCGACGAAGACCAGTGAGTGATATTCAAAAGACCTTATTAATTTTTATTTAAAAAACGGTGCTACCCCGTTATCCGGAAATTTTGGAAAATATTCTCGATCCTTATGAATACCCAATACTATTTTGAAATTTATTAATGTTAAAGAGGGAAAAAATTATTTTTTTGGTATATTTGTTTCGAAAAAAGGCACTGTGTTATACCACACTAATATAAAATTAACAATGATGTATTTGTTTCCAAATTTAATTTTTTTTTTCTTCCGAAAAATGCTTTTCAATTGTTGATTATGCATAACATAGTTTCGTTGTAATAGTGAAACAGTTTTCGCTCATTGAATATTTCTCACTTCACGTTAATATTCCTTCTGAACTAATGAAGTGACCCTGCGGGTGAGTTGTCTTTGACGACCCTTTCAAGTGTGACCTTTCAATTTGGCATTTGAGAAGGTCTTTAAGCTCGCTCCATGTTTTAAGCAAGGGACTTAATCGCCACTATACAATACATCAAAGAATCTATATTCAAGTTGATGGTAAAACTGTTTTCAAGAGTTTGGCCCTCAGTCCTCTTGATGAAATATGAATTATCCGGCAGATTTTCCCTCAGTCTAAAAAAGTAACGACAGTGTCCATATGCCCTATCTGGATACTTATAAATTAAAGTATCAACATACAGTTTAAACTTCATTTGTGTTGTTAATCCCAAAAAAGATTTATATTAACACAAACAAGCAATAGTATTTGCTAAAATCGAAAAAATATATATATATATATATTTTTTTTGTTATAATCAACAAACCTACAAATTTATATTTACGTTAATCTGCATAATAAGGGAATATTCTTACGTGATCATCTGTATACGTTTTCCCCTTACTTGAGAGAAAACTTTTCCTGGCGCCTCGCAAGGAGCATCTTTAAGACCTGTATTTTTTCTTCTTATAAACAAAACGCTTCCTAACGGTAGTTCTACTGCCCAAAACCTTGTTTGCGCTTGTTTAGACTGGTTTACAGTCTACTAATTTAAGGCCTTGTTCGTTTTAACAATGATTCCACTTGGTACATTTACTAAATATGTGCAAGAATGTGGTAAATATCCGCCGATATGCGTTAAAGATGTGTAGTCATAGAAAAAAATTTATTTTATTACCAATTTATCTATTCTCGTAACATATGTTTCATTTATGTTCGTCTTTATGGCGCTAAGCTTAAATTCTATAGAAAGCTAAGTAAAAAAAATGTGGGGGGGGAGGGAAAGCATGAGCGTTTATTGCTTGATCGTATTTAATTTGAATATTATTGGATGATTTAATTTTTTCTATAATCTTATAAGTATGAAGACTATTACCTGCATTTCTTTATAAACATTACATGTATAAAAGAAGATCGTAAAATAAGACAACTGAGACATAAAAAAATAAATGTATGATATTAAATATCACTATTTTAGGTGAAAGCTCTAAGTACGAAAAACCAAAAATGTATATTTTTTTTTTGGACGTGATTGATAATTTCAGTAAAGAATTTTTACTCAACTAAGTTTGTATACTTAGGGATGCTATAAGAATTCTTAGATTTGAAATAAAAGTTTTTGAATATTTTAGTAGTGAAGTCAGTATAAGATGTATATGTGGCTCTTGGAAGAAAAAGTGTCTTACTGGCGTTTTTTTCATTCTAATTCGTTCTCGGGTGTTATAGTAGTATAAAAAGGTTAACTCCACATAAAACTTACCATGGATAGGTTTTGTGTGGAATGAGGGGGGTGGGCAGATTGAATTAATTTTGTTTAGTTTATTTTATTTCAACGAATTTTCACTATCTGGCATTTCACACTCTTATTTAAACTTATCACTGTTGAATTCACTTCGATCTCTTTACCGCATCTAACTCGATTTCAAGCAAATATGTCACTTCCCCTCGTCTTCTTAGATTCACATAACTTGTTAAATATTCACAATTTTTTTTAGCTTACACTCTCTCTGGTAAGTTATAGTTTGCCCAATCATAAAATAACATAAATATACGAGAAAATCCTCCCTAAAGTGCTGATTCTAGTAGCGGGAGTGAGTTGCTAGTATATTAGGAACAATTAAGAAATAGTTGGGAGCCTTAGAGGCTGCTAAAATAGGATCATCCCAAGGCCTCACCCAGATATCTTTGCTATTTCGAGCTCCACCCTCATTCTTCGGGCCGCCTCCGTCATTCTGGGGTATCGTTTCACTGAATAATTCTAGCTTCGAGATAAGGCCACTTATGGTAACCGGCCAGATGACCGCACTCCTCCGCTTCCAGACATCGCACACAACCACACCCAATTCAAACACAAGTTCCCAACTTCCCTTCCAACCTAGACATCTTTCGTTCCTCGCAAGCTGCTAACGATTCCTCCTTGTGGGCCCGGACTGGGAGGAAGGAGGAGAGGCACTGGGGAGGGAGGAGGGGTGGGAGGAGGAGGTTGGGAGGAAATCGGGTTATTACTTTGGCTGACCTCACGAGGAGGTAAATATATCTTGAGCTACGCAATAACCGCTAGAAAGGGTTAACATCCTCGTTCGGGGTAAAGTCACTAACCTTGCTCTTTGAATTCTATAAAAATTAAATAAATAATTAATATTCCACTTCTTAAGAATTGATTATAAATAACCAAGAACCATTTAATGTATTGTTTGAAACTTTTTTATACATACATAAATGGTACAAAGATCAATCTTTGTCAAAAAACATTTCTTCGACGCCATTACTTAATTTGAAACTATTTAATTTCATTGCACTCTTAATATGTTTTTAAAAACTATACAGTCCAATGTTTCACATACATATCGCTTTCTAAGGCATCATAGGTGGCATTCATTATAAATAATAAAAATATATAAACTATAAATTAACATAATGTAATAGAAATAGAAATTAATAGAATCAGGAAAAACAGACAAAATCGTCCAGTGGAACTGTAAAGATGTCTTGCGCCGCTATGGAAATTTTCAATTATTACTTAATGAAGAAATGAAGAATGTAACATATTTATATTTATATAAATTGAATAATATTTTTAATATTTATATGAATTGAAAATGATGACGAAATCTTACTCATTGGACCCCCATGAAGTTCGCGTAATTTGCGAGATCGGTCGGAAAGGGGGTTCAGTGAAGAATGGATTGCCTTTACCGGTATTCGTGCTTGCTGGCTCAGGTGGCAATAGCGCCGTACTAGTGATACGGGAATCCGGGTTCAATTTCACCTGTTTCACCTGTTAAAGATAAAAAAATACATATGGAGTTTTTACCTACGGTTTTATGATGATCCTAGCCTTTATTTACCTGTGGTAACATTTCACCTATCCGTAATATTTACTAAGACAAGACTAAAAAGGACCTACAAGTCACTTTAGATCCATGAGACAAGACGAATTGGGATATTGTGGCTGCTTGACACACAACCCTTCCCAGTTCATGGCATCAGTAATTTTTTACCAGCATCCATTCTGATGCATGTGCATGATACAATAATCTAAAAACATCTTCATAAACTTTTTATCGAAAAAAACCTTAATTAACAAATTTGTAACTCTGGCGGGAAGGGTTTACAATTTTATTTCAAAAATTAGTAATAAAGAATATCACCCAGAATTCTATGCACACTTAAAACTGTCTTAAGACGCCTGTATAAGTGATTTCTAGGGCCGGAAATAGCCACTGGGAGTAGGCGTTCCTCGCCCGCCAACTTACTTTTAGAACTAGTGAATCCACAGCAAACCAAATCCGAAACAAATAAATACTGCATAAATATAGAAGCGGTATCAATGACGAAAAGGGATCAACCATGAAGCAGATGCCAATTCCCTGTCGAAGTTTTCTTGACAAATTAACTCTGCAACCTCCTCACTGACGAATCACTCCTTGGACTGACATCACACTCAACAGCTTTTTTTTTGGCGAAATATTAATCTCGAAGAGTTATATTTTAATTGTCTTATGGGTTCCTATATTAATTTATTTAGGGTAACTGTACCAATAGTTGTCAGTTCAAGAAAAAAAATATATATAATTGAAAATGTTTACCAATATATTGATGTTAGCATAATCTTTGTTATGAATTTAGTCAGGCCAATCTCTCTAGAAAACTGGGGATACAATATCCTATGGTCTACATTTACGGTTTTTATAAAAAATGATTTCTTAGAAGCTACTAAAATGAACCAATAGTTGACATATCAAAATGTAAAGGTTTGGAAAGGTTGACATTTATGGTTTCAAAGTTGACACTTGGTTTAATTTTTGATTTCCTATGATTTTTAATAGCTAATAAGGACTGCAATAAAAGTTAATATATTTTTTATTTATAAACTAGTAAATTCACAAGCGAAACAAACTAAAATTTCCTCAATTTAATTATTTTATACACAAAAATTTTAAATGAGACAAAAAACAAACAAACATATTTAAACGAAATATGAGATCATCCAGTTAACTAAGTATGATAAATAGATTTTAGTAATGGCCAGAAGTTTCGTTTTTAATCTTGGGTTTGCACGATTTTAGACTCTCCAAGGATGAACTTCACTCTTCCAGTGCTCTTTTAGACAATTAAAGAATGCCACATTCATTGGTTTGATGAACAGTGTAGCATTTTGATAGAGTGCGACTAATAACAAGTATCCCATGTTCTTTGCAGAATTGGGAAGTGGTGAGAGTCAGATGAGACCCTTGTCCATTTTTTCAGAAATAGGATAATCGGCAATACAATTTTGCTCTCAATGATCCATGGATAGAGTAAACTAGCTATAAATTCATAAAACAAGACAGCTGTCATCCAGACTCAGACTTCCATAAACCACGCCCAGATGGAATTATTTGCTAATTCTGACGGTAGTTTACATCGATGTCAACTATTGAAATTATGATTAATCTAATCTTAGTTCGTGGCTGACCACCATTTTAAATTATTTTTAAATAATTTATTTTTTGAAGAGAAAAGACTTGGCTCCGCCGGGAGGCCCGGGTTCGACTCCCGGCGGAGCCAAGTCTTTTCTCTTCAAAAAATAAATTATTTACAAATATTGATATTATGGATTAATATCTGCTCTAATAGTTGACACCTACATTTTAGCCATAAAACATTTTATAAATATATTAAAAAGGATATCAAATGATTTTCATGAACTTCATGAATACCATAAAACTAATTAAAACATAATTGAACTCAAATAAACCATCTAAAAAGCTTATTCAACTTGACTTCCAGCTTAATGAAACAGGGTAGCAGAAACCAAGTTTTCAGGCCACTAGCAAATTCGCCATTTCAAACTCTCACAAATAAGCTTGAGTTTTCATCTAACTAATGCCGATGGTAGTACAGCTAACTAGCATATCTTGACAAATTACCGCCTAATTTTGAACCAAAATAATTAACCCTGAATCTTATTATTCACACTTATTGTATAAAATGTCAACTATTGGAGCACTGTCAACTTTTGGTACAGTTACCCCAGTTTTGGTACAGTTTTCACTTATGATCAAAAACAAAAATCGCTTTTAATAAACTTTCTCGAATGGCTTTAAAAAATTTCAGATCAAAATTTTGATCAAATTTGATTTACATTTTAATTTTTTTAATTATCGATTTCAAACCTTGCAAATCACCATCTCCATTAATAATGTTCCACTATTGTCAGGTATACATTTTTTGATGAGCAAATTTTAAAATATAATGCATATTATTTATAAAAGAAAAACAATACTTCGGAGGTACATTTCTATTTTAGTTTCGTTGTATTCGGAGGCTGCTTCGGTTTAGATAAGTAGGTGTTAACTGCGATAAGGAGTCTCTTGTTTACTTTCCATATGAATAATGCATTCAATTAGGAATCCTTGCATGTGAAACCGTAGGACGTTGTTTTGCTTTAAGATCAATATAATTTATACTTATATAAATTAAGTACTTTAACATTCCATTGGGCAGGGAATGCAAAATTATTTCTTGGAGCAACGCACTTCATGTTTTTCATAATTTGCAATAGGCTTTTTTGTTAAACAGAATTTTTTAGTTGTATTGTAACTGGAAATAAGAACAATAACAGTATTATTAGTCTACATTGGAACGAGGGACAATGTGAAAGCCGAACATTCTGCACATTTACCTGGAAGGGAAGACACAGAAAATTTAACAATATTAAAAATAATATTGTAAAAACCAATGAAACGCGTTTCATAACTCCACAACAGAAATCCAATCTGTTGTGAAGATATGAAACGCGTTGTAAAAGCTTTCTAATTTAGTATAAATAAAACCTACATGCAACAATTGGGCCACAGGCTCAAGAATCCCGAAAATTGAGGAATGAAATTATAGAGTTTTGCATTAGGATGATTCATTGTGAACCCAGACCCAAATTTATCAATACAAACCAAACGATGAAACACCTTATAATCGATTTCCCCGAGAACAAAGAGCTTTGGAGCATACTAAAAGTGGAATAAACAATAAAAAATTTTAACAGTACTTATAGGGAATAAATATTACAATATAATATAATATTACAATATAACACAACACGTCACTAATATGGGGTAAGAGACAGACAGAAGTCAAAGAAATGTTTGGGTTTTTATGAATTTTTCGAAAAAAATAATATATCCATTATTTTTTCACATCATTTCTCTAACGTCGGAAAATTTGACGGATGATTCATTAAAATCCTTGCTTTTCCCTATTTCGATTTTTCCCAGGTTATATGATGTCCCGTCGTAATTTCCTTATCATAGTTACGAGATAGCTGCAGGACAGATAACAATGGGACATCATTTAAAACATCTATCTACAGTAATTGTTCGAATTTTCTCGTGTTCGCGTGTATTGTTTTCTATTTACAGGATCTGTATATAACCATGTGCAGTTTTGAAGCGAATGAGCCTGAACATAAGGTGTTGTATTAAATGTTCCTTTGCCTAATTAACTAAATTTCGTTGTTCAGGTGTAACCATCAATGCTGTATAGGATGATATCTAAACATATGAACATGTGTTATGTTATTGTTTTAATATCAGCTTCAATTTGATATTTATCCCTTTTCTCTTCAACTGCTAAACCTCTTTTTCTATCTTTTCAATTATTACCTCAAAACCTATACTTTCTAATTCAGATATTCTAAAAATAAAAAGCAGTACTAAAAGAACAATCTAATAAATTTGCGTTTCATAAATAAAAATAAAATTTAACGCATTTTTTGTATATTGCTAATATATCTTGCAAAAATACGTGTTCCATTTTTAATATGCCCTTAACTCTTAAGCTACACAGTTAACCCTTCTGGAAGAATTTTACAGAGTACATTAAACGTGGAAATTACGGCCCCATTCATTCTTGTGGAAGGTTTAGAGTAATTAGTCGCATTAATGATTAGAATGATCAGTCATTTCTGTTCGCTGGATTTTTGTTTCTTTGTTACAAACTTTAATAAACGCATAAACATTAACAAAGATGTGTCTGGTTCTTAGATTAATCGTTCCCAGGTTCAACTTTGGTAATTTCGGTACTCTACGCATTACAATGGCATTTATTTAAATAGTTAATCATAATATCATTTATCATCATCGTTTCATAGTTAAGTTCTAGAAAATGTATTACCTAAATGTGTAACATATACAATAAAATATTATAGGATGCTATTCTATCTCTGTACATATTTCTACTTAGCAGTTAAGTAAATTTACTGGGGAACGTGGAGAGCGTCCAAAAGCAATAATACCAGATCCAAATCTGACAAGAATACGCCGCTAGAATATTCGAATCTAGCATCTCTCTTGTAGTGTTTTGTTCACCCAGATGAACCGATTGCCAATCTTTTATTGTTTTTCACAAGTATTCTTCACAGTCTTTTTTTCCTACCTCTTAGAAATATGCAAATATTAAAATATCTGATTATATATAAAAATATAAAAAAAGCCCAAATTTATCCACCTTTTCCATATTGCACATTTTAGCCAATATTATTTATGGCTTTAACATACCAGATTGTTTTTTTTTTTTTTTTGGGTCCACCCGTTCCTCGCCGTTTATGCTATACGGGGTTTCCCGGGCCATGGGAGAGGGTGGGGTATTAATGCCGAGTATCATTAAATTTCCCCTGGCTCCGGGTTTTGAACTTGCTATCTTCTGGTTCTCAAATCATCTGTCCGGTTGTCAGTGGCAACGCGTATTTTCTAACGCGTTTAGCCACTCGGCCATCCCGCCACCCGTTTAGTTGTAAGCATACCCAACTTAAACACAGAATGTTGCGGGTTCGTAGCTAGCCAAGTGGCCCTTGGATTTTTTTATGGTAGTAAAAAGCCTTCTCTTCTGATGAGACGTAAAATAGAGTTCCCCGGCCTTTACGATATCGGGGTACTCGTTAAAGATCACTCCTAACTATACTTGGAAAAGCACAATATAGGACTTCCACTATTGTGGCGTCGTCCAATTAGCCAGAGTAGCATAAAGGGACGTTAAATAAATAAAAAACAACTAGTTAATCCAAAATTGAAAAAAGGATATCCGAAATCGGTAAGATCCAATGTAGATTTCTGTGTGAACTCAATGCTGTAACGTTGAGGAAAGAGCAAAGCTACAAGATTTCCTAAAATAAACTATTACGTAAAGTGTTTTGAGCTCAAGAGGATGATTTGGCAGCAGATTTTAGACGGCTACACAACGTAAGATCGCGCCGGGAAAAGAAGTAATTGCATCATTCAAATTTATATATCTATTTGAAAGTTTGTTTAAATAGATTAGGAATGAATTGGATTGTATAAAACTGGCTGTTTAAGGTATCGACATGTACAGATGAAGAGGATTGCGCATTGTTGCAGTTTCTTTATTTTAGTATAGATTTTTATTATGTTAATGATATGAAGATGTCATTTGATTCACAGAGTAGGGTGATACGAAATAAAGGGGGTTTTATTGTTAAAAAGTCCATCATTCTCTATTTATCCATGAGCATCGCAATGTTTGGCTGTGGACACCTGGTCATCTAAATTCTACAGGGATAAATGAAATAAACAGAGAGACTGCTAAGAGCTAAATGCAGCATATTTGAAAGCAATAGTCAAAGCCTGACAGAGATGAAACAGCTGGTTGTGATGGTCAAAGATCTACTCTAGGTATGAAAGAATTCATAGATATAAAAAGAAACTTTTATAATGAAAAAAATATACCACGAACCTTTCATATAATATTTTAGGACCGATATTATTAACGTAAATTTATAATACAAAATATTCACACAAACAATCAAAAAATTAAACTAGCAACAACTAGTTACAAAAAAGTTACTACCAGTCACTATGTTCAAAGAAAGACTAAACCCCTAGTCCATCGCTTCTTATATTTAGTCCGAAATGGGACATCTAAGAAAGGCCTAGATCATGACGGACATGTCGTTACGTACTAATACATGAATTAACAGCTCCAGAAAATTATATAACTCTTTCAGAGTAACAGAAATAGTCATCTGCTTTTGTTTCACGTCATAATATTCTAATTAGGGAGGTTTAATTATGTATCTTATATAACAAATTTTAAGACTCTCGCGGGAGTATTGAACTTAACTCAGCTTCCGTAAAGGAAAATGGGACATCGAACAAAAGATTATTTTAATTTGCTTTAATTCAAATTTAGGTGCTAAACCAACATAGGTCAGTAACACCTGATCCAAACAAATTAATACTGTCGTTCCAATAGTTTCAAGTACCTCATACCTTTTTTCTGTTACTTCATAATGAAATGCCAAAAAAGAAAAAAAAAACCCGTGGCCTCTTTCCGTTAACGCGTTAACATAAAATAGGAATAAAGGGAAATAAAACGTGCCGGCTAAGCAAACGTGGGGACATGGATAGAGAACAACTTGACACCTGCTCTGCCTTTGCAGACATAACGGGCAAATTAAATGACCATGAAAACCCTTATGAAAGGAGGTAGAAACTTTACTGGGCTGCGGGAAGTCCTATGTCCGTCTAGCCTGCCTGATTTACATAAATTAAAAAAAAATAAAAAATAAAAAAACATTAGTTTATTTTATTTATAAACGGTGGCGGGATGGCCGAGTGCGCAAAGGCATTATGAAATAAGCCTTGCCCCTGACCATATCTGATTGAAAACCCGAAGATAGCAAGTTAAAAAAATAATGCTTGGCATTAATTCCCCCACCTCTCCCCTGGCCCATTACAACCCCATATAGTCTAAAGTGGCGAGGAAGTGGAGGAGCAAAAAAAGGAAAACTATATAAAGGGTTATAGAACCATATAATGTATATAGTTTTGTTATGAAAACATGACTGATTTGAACTGATTTAATTCATTTATAATAAAAAAAAAATCTGGTGCTGTGGGCGCAACACACAACTTTCACTTTCCAACTTACCTTGATTAGAAATTGACGGGTTTTGTTAAATACCTTTTCTCAAAGTCAAAGTCACACAATGTTCCACATTCATTTACTTATTTTTGTTTGTATTTTTTCTTTAGAGTACACTGTTTTTTTTTATTATTATTAAATAAAAGTTTTTACTTGAAAAAATCGGCAATGCAAGCATAATTCTCCAAGTCGTCTGATTTTATAATTATCTATCTAGTTGTTCAAAACTTCATATAGTTCCCATGAAACAAATAATCTCCATTAAATAAACAGAACATCTTTAATTATAAAGCATTGGTCTGTCACTAAAGGCGTACTGGGCATGCGTGAGCTCAACGTGTTTTAAGAGTTGACAGAATATTTTTCTTTTTTTCTCCTGTATAAGTTTACTTGATTTTTTTCATATTTCATATTTAGCCAGTTTTTATTTTTAGGCGAAACAAGAGACAGATAATTTCTCCATATAAACAAAAAAAAAAAAAAGGTACTTTATAGGAAAACAAAAAAGGCCCCTTCCTCACTTATGCCCCTGAGAACATTTCAATTATGATAAAATTAACCTGATATTAAAGAATACTTGATCCTCATTAAACATGACGAGCTTAATCAAAATCGTTAAAGCTATTTTTGAGAAAATCCGAAAAAAATGAAGTGCCCCCTCCGGTGTATCAATTTTGATGAAATTTTTGTAGTTTGTCTCTAGTCATATCTCGGGCATATAAATACATCAAATACCAAGTTTTATCAAAATCATTAGAGCCGTTTTTGAGAAAATCTAAAAAAACGTAAAAAGTTTTTAAATAAAGTACCCCCTCCGTTTCACCAATTTTGATGAATTTTTCGCTGTCTCATCACGGGCATATACACCAAATACCAAATTTCAGGTTCGTATGGTTTATAGTTTTTGAGCTAGTCTGTTAACACACACAGACCATTTCGCGGGACTTCGTTATTTGGACTCAGGGGACCCCAAAACGTATAATTCCGTTGAAAAACCGGTAGTCGAAATTTTCCACGATCGCATTACTTTCCCTTACTATATATTTCATATATAGGTAAGTGAAAGTAAAAAGTTACAACTTGTTTCTACAGGAAAACAAACCTAAGTTATCATATGGATTAAGTGTTACTAACCCCCTGTTAGCGAGATTAAACTATTATCAAATTGAGCGATGCGAGAACGAGATAGTGTTTCTTTTTCATCCGATTTTATATTTTGGAATTTTAGATTAAATCTTACTTCGCGGCTTCGATAAATAATAAATTTTTAAAACCTTAAATATGCAGGACATGATGATCAAACCATTTAGCCCACTAACATTGAAACCATTCCTTTATATTTTAACAGCTTTCTTTAAATATAAAAAAACAAATTTCCATGGATGAATTACATGCCTATATTAATAAAATTATATCCATATTTTGAACGATTATAATTTATTATTAAAGTGAATTCATATCTTAATTTTATATGTATATCTCAAGGAAAGTTCTTTCTTGTTATAGATGATAGTGAATGCTTGATAAATATTTATTAGGAAGAACTGCACGAGGTTTGCAACGTTGCAGATAGCAATACTATCGCCACCGATTCCCATTCAAACTTTTGATGACTCATATCAAAGTTTATTCATCCATTTATAAGTCGCTAATTTGCTAACTCTATCATATCCTTAAAATTTTATTTCGAAATAAATATTTTCTGTTTTTCAAGTGTGCGATTGATGTGAAAACGTTTTAAGTAATGGGCGTAGTTTAAATTCTACCCTTTAGACGAACCAAATAAATGAATTCCTTAATATCTTTGTTTAAAGTAAAATTTATCCTCAAAACATTAATTTGTAGTAGATCTTCCCCCACAGTAAAGTATTAAGCAGCCTTCAAAATTATTTATATCGAAAATAGCTTCGCTCTCGATTTCAGTACGGAACGCTTTCAGCTAAGTGAATCCAACCGCAAAAATTTATCTAGCCCTCGGAGCTTTTCGTATCGATTTATATTTAAAATTTATGTTTTGTATTTTCTCACGCATTCATATAAAATCAAATTCCTTTGATAAACCAATAAACTTCTGTAGACCAAAATAGGCTTGAAAAATATTTCAATCATATCGAAATTTCCTGTAAATCAGACTACCGATATAATATTGATAATGACTACCTTTATTTGTTTTGTCACTATTTTGGCATAACCTCATTAATTTTATCGTTAGTTATAAAACTTTTTTTTTGTTTTATATATAAAACATGATGAATAAAAGCAGCCCGAGAAAGAAAACTGACGTTGAAGTATTCGTGAAAAAAAATTTAAAAATACAAAAATTTTAGGCTGTTTTATTTCTATAGCCAAAGAAATGTGTCCCCCAAAGATCTTATGTGAGATTTAGAAGTTTTCTTTATTAATGCCGTCCTGATACACAAAGAGTTTTGGATATGTACATATTCTTGTTTTATCGCGGTTTTTGTTATATTTCAACAAGCAGTTGCTTTAAATAAACCACTCTTATGGAGTTTAAATTAAATAAAAAATATAGAAATTATTGGTTTTTAATAATATCAAAAGAGCTCTAAATTTCCTCCAAGTCTAGTTATCTGCTTTAGAAAAGAAGTCATATTGAGTGCCTCTAATTGAGAATTTAAAAAAAAAAAAATATTTTGAGATTTTCATAGGAAAAATTAGTATGAAGTCATGCCAGTAGTTTAGGAAGAGTAGTAAGTCAGTGTTGAAAGTGGTATAGGTGCTATAAACAGCGGAAGATGCTTTTCATCATTAAACTTTAGAAATTTCAGCAGTTCAAAATCGTTTGTTTAATGCTCCCCCTATAAAAATGGGTTTCATGACTTGAAGGCCTCAATATATTATGCGTTACGCGATTTAGTCAAATTTTTATAGGTTCATCTCTTGCTTAATAGTTTAATTAACATATCTATATAAATAAACTTGAAATTCTGTTAGTTTGTTTGTTCTTTATAGAAATCCATGCCGTTTGTCCTAAATTCTCCAAATTTCGCTTAGTGGTTCTTTGATACCAGGTGCGAAAACCTGTCCATATTAAAATTGCATAACTTCAGCCGATCTTCAGCTGATATTCTTTGTCGTTATAAAAACCGTAATGATCTCGCTTTACGATGATTTTTTAGGAAATCGACCGTTTCATTACAAAAATGGAATTCCCCGGGTGAAACCGGGATAAACAGCTAGGTATAATCTATGTAAATAAAGATGAAATTCTGTATGCTCTTTATGGAAATCCATACAGTTTGTCCTAAATTCTCCAAATTTCGCTCAGTGGTTCTTTGATACCAGGCGTGAACACCTGTCGATATTAAAATCGCATAACTTCAGCAAATCTCTGAGTATATTCATTATTGTTATAAAAATCGTTTTGATCTCGCTTTACATTCTTTTTTACGAAATCGACTGTTTGAGTCGATAAAAGTCTCACTTTATAGATTTAAAAAATGGAAATCTCTGGGTGAAACCGGTATATACAGCTAGTAGTTTATATTATTTGAAAAAGAGTAGGTATTAATAAGATTTAAAATGGTTCTAATTTCTCACGGAAAGACAAAAAAGGAAAAAGAAGAAGAATGGAAAACAAACAGTAATCGCCTATTTTAATCTTGGAGTTTGAAGAAACGTTTATTTCTTCCCAATGTAAGGTGGTAATTAAAAGCAGTGTGATGCGTTAACAAGTTTCATTCTGTTTTTCGAAAATGAAAGTTTTTATCACTCGAAAAATTATTCCAAGATAAGCGAATCAGACGATAGAGCAAAGCAGGTAGGGGAAGTATGAATGTATGTATGCTCTTTATGGAAATCCATACCGTTTGTCCTAAATTCTCCAAATTTCGCTCAGTGGTTCTTTGATACCAGGTGCGAACACCTGTCCATATTAAAATTGCATAACTTCAGCCAATCTTTGGGTATATTCTCTTTGTTATAAAAATCGTTTTGATCTCGCTTTACAGTCTTTTTTACGAAATCGACTGTTTGAGTCGATAAAAGTCTCACTTTATAGATTTTATAGATTTAAAAAATGGAAATCTCTGGGTGAAACCGGTATATACAGCTAGTAGTTTATATTATTTGAAAAAGAGTAGGTATTAATAAGATTTAAAATGGTTATAATTTCTCACGGAAAGACAAAAAAGGAAAAAGAAGAAGAATGGAAAACAAACAGTAATCTCCTATTTTAATCTTGGAGTTTGAAGAAACGTTTATTTCTTCCCAATGTAAGGTGGTAATTAAAAGCAGCGTGATGCGTTAACAAGTTTCATTCTGTTTTTCGAAAATGAAAGTTTTTATCACTCGAAAAATTATTCCAAGATAAGCGAATCAGACGATAGAGCAAAGCAGGTAGGGGAAGGGCGGCGTGGAGGGGAGAGACGCCGGCCTAGGGGTAGGGCCCGCCACAGCGGCAGTTCGCCGAGTAGCTCCGCAGGGTAACGACAGACAGCCAAGAGCAGCCATGGCCGACGTAGAAGTCCAGATGCAGTACACAGCCGAGAGGAAGGTTCGCAAGGTGAAGAAAACCACGACCACCAAGAGGAGGGAGTCCTCCGACCAGGGGGAGGTCACCATCACCGAGATCAACGAGAAGGAGAACCAGCTGCCCGACCAGGGGTGCGTGCCCTCATCCTCTCCTTCTTAGCATGTCTGTCCGTGTCCGCTGGCTATGCCCGGGTCTAGGGGGTAATACGATAAAGATCATCAAGTAAGAGCAGGGCAAAACTTTAAAAATAGGAAAAATGATAATGAAAAACTCATGGAATGCCCGTGCTCAAAATGTCGAAGTGGAAATTATAAATATAAAAGTAGGGAGTAATGAAGTAAAAATAACTTTATAAAGCAGCGCGATTCTTTAAAATAATAATAGAAAGCTCATAGAAAAATGTCCATGTGGGATGTTTCTTCTTTGCGCTATTGGCAGTAATCATGTAAAAATAACTTTATAAAGTAGCGTGATTATTTAAAATAATTATATAATTAATAATAATAGAAAACTCATTGAAGAATGGACATGTTGGAAACGTTTCTTCTGAAACGTTCTTCGCTATCTTTAAATTTTCAGTGAAACAAGGACATAATATTGCTCGGTATCAAAAAAATAAGGATAACCTTAAAATATTAAAATAAAGTTAAATAAGGCTCAGAGCTATCAGTTAATAATTGTTATCTTATACAGTCAACTCTCAGTGCATCTAAAATACAAAATAAAAATGTATAAATTATGACAGATATCAATTATATTAATAATAAAAAATTTATTATTTCTATATTAACTCACATTTTATCACAGATTTTCGACATTTCGTGTTTTCTTTCTTTTTTATCAGGAGATTCATGATCTAAAAAATGTATAAAATTAACCATGTCTAAAGTATCGTAATTTTTTTTATCAAAATTTAACTTTACCATAAATATATTAAAATGATTTTTTTGAATAATATTGGGTAATCTATGATCAATTACATACAAACGTGCCAAATTTTTTTTAAAGATTATTACTTATGGCATTTAAATAATGCCTTTAAAATAATGAGTGTATAGCTCAATTAATGTAAATAAACATTTATATCGGTACTATACTAAATATTTGTGGATAAATATCTTGGGCGAGCCAGCATGTTTGACATCCTATCAATTCATACCACACATCCTTCTCTACCTATCTACGTGCCAAATACAAATTTCACGTTTAACTTTTCCGTGATTATTTTTTATTCATTTTTTCATAATATCATGCTGTCTAGTGTTTTAAAACTGTTTTAACCAAAATTATATTAACGAGTTTTTCTTATGGTGAATTTCTCATTTTTGTTTTTAAAAAACAATTTAAATCAAACATTCATTCCGTGAAAACAGCCACACTATTTGTATTTATTTTTTTTATTCCATATTTTCACAAAAAGGATATAGAATACATTCCATAATTGAATGCATGATTAATGTTATATAAAAATATGTATCTAACTTTGAGTAAAGACCTCATGGTGTGGTGGATTTGTTTTTTTTTGTTAATATTTTTATCTGTTTTTTCTTTTCTAAAAACTGGTAGACCCGTGTAAATCTGTATATATACTGGCATTATGATATATATGCTTCTTGAAAAAAAAAATTATAATTATAGATTTTTTCTAATTTATGTTAATTGGAAACGTAATGTATTCAGTTAAAGTCAAATATAAAAAAAAAAAAAAAATTGAAAAACTATTTTTACTTATTTGATTAAAATTTTAAAAATATCAAATGCGACTGTCATATGATCTGTTCCGAGAAAGGGGAAATGGTTCTCGGTGCAGGCTGGTCTATTTCCGTTTATAATTTCTTCATCGTTTACCCCCACCACCTTACCTTTAGGCACGTACCCCCAGCGATTCACTAATAATGAGGTACCAATCAATTACAGTGAATTAATATATTAAAATAAACCTCAAGTTTAAGTATTGATTTAAAAAAAAAAAAAAGTTTTTTTTTTCTTTTTGCTTGAATTACTAATAATTCATGTGAGAAATATATTACTTTGACGTGGTTTCCAATCTATACATTTGTCATTATTCAAAAAAATCATTTTTAGCCATATTTTATTTTGTTACATCTTTCCTTAAATTAATAGTTATTTTGGCTACAAGTCTGTGAAATTATGGAAAAACTAATCCTTATTAGAAATACTAGTTTTAAACAAAATTTTTATTTTGTGTACATTTTTGTATATATTATATTATTTTCGAAATGACAATTATATGCAGCGTTTTTTCTAGGATTGACTTTAATATTACATTATTGTGTGTTTTGAGATACGGCTTTTTCCTAGCACTAGTGAAACCTATATTTTTTCTTATTTCGTAAAATAAATATGAAACTTGGATTGGAGACCATGAAGTCCAAGAAAAACTTGGACCAAAAAGGAATATTTAAAAAATGAATTTAAAAGGGATATGTAAAGAATTTTTTTTTTTTATCTTTTTACTATGTTTTTGTTGTATTTTTTCTTATTTAATTAAACAGCATTATTTTCCCAAAACATTGATCAGATAATCTAAAAAGAATTTAAAATTGTTTGGTACTTATCAGTTACTTTACCATTACTTTAACCATGTGATCCACTGGTTATGTCCATCACGCTCTATGATCTTGCCAAACCTTGTGCTCTTGGATGGAGAGGAGAAGACCCGAACAAGTGGAGATACAAGTGGGTACAGCATGGAGGCACGTTGAGACTGCCTCATTAATGAAGGCTATTAGAACGTACGTGGCCCTTGTAATGTGAGGTCATTAACGGAGTCATCAGGTGCCTAGTAGGTTTGGGGAGTCCTTTGGTATTCCAGAATTCTTGTCGTTGTCCCCGATCCTTTCAGACTATCGCCTTAGGGCAGTATACACCATGGAGTAATTAATTATCTGGTTTGGCTGAATATATTAATAATGAACTCTTAATCAATTGCCTAATTATTCAAATGTAATCGCAAGCACCTACTTTTTGTTGTGGGTAAAAAGGGATGGTTTGAAAGGGGCTTGACTTAACCCAGTTTGTCCTATAGACGCGTTAAAATTAATATTTTTCTCAGTATATTATTATTTAAAAAAAAATATCTTTATTTCTGTTTTTCATTAGTGTATCAGGTTATAAATTATTTTCAATAATGTAAAAGAATGTTTAATTTTTTTTTTTAATTCTGTTATTTATTCTAGCTTTAAAAAATCAATTTAGCACACTTCAGAAATGTGAAATTTGAAAATGAACTCAAAATTATTGGTGTTCGTGTATGATCTTGATAAAGGAATGTAATAATGATGAAAAACATGGCGCTGATTTTCGTTTCCACTTTTGACCCCTTAACGTTCCATGGGTTTATTTTCGAAAAATAAGGCTCCGATCATGTATTAATTAAATATTGTTAATATATAATCAACGTAGAAATAAAAAGAGAAAAGAAGCGCCAGAAAGACACTCATATTATTTTTACACTTCCTCTTCTTCTTTTGCTTCCCTTTTAGTGCCTTTCAGCGTAGGGTAGCTTTCGGCCAGGAATTCCATTCCTCTCTGTTTCTTGCTATGTTTCTGGCTTGTCGGAGATCCTTCCCCCTTGCTCTGCAAAGTAGACCAATGTAGTCCAGATATGACATCCTTGGACGTCCTCGAGATCTTCTACGGTCTGGGACATATTCCAGGGTTTTAAGAGGATCTCTGTGGTCGTCCATCCTGGCAACATGGCCGTACCACTTTAGCTGGCGGGTTTCAAGGAGCTATTTCAATGGGGCCACCTCAAGCTCATGACGGATCCTCTCATTGCGGACGTGGTCTCTTCTTGTTTTCCGGCAATTTCTACCCTTGGGATTAAATGGATTAAGTAATGATAAACATCTTAAACTTACTGTTTAAACTTATTTTATTGTATCCAACTTATTGTATGTGGTATGCACCATGTGTTTGACCGTACGTTTATACATGAAAAAGATGGTAATTGCATCGTTCAAAATTGTATGTCGAAGGTTAATTATGCAGGTTAATTAATTCATTGCCAACGTTTCGGCCCAAACTATAGGTCAACTACAGGGCTGATATAATTTGGAAGAGGAGACTTTGAGTATTTGGGTCTCTTCTTCCAACTTCTGTAACCACTGGTGGTGACATGCAATATGGATCGAAACGTTGTAATTATTTATTAACCCCATGATGATCTTGGGAACCCATCTACCTCTCCTTTCAAAGATGGCAGATAATGGGATATTACAGCAAACCATATTTCGACTATTTATACATATCCTACAACTTACGGTATCAGAAATAATTATGGCTTTAAGGCTCCGATTTAAAATAATAGTTGATAAAAATATAATCCCAAATCATAGTAATGATACGATCTCTGCACTTATTATGTATATATATATGTATATATATATATATATATATATATATATATATATATATATATATATATATATATATATATTAATAAATCAATCCATAATAATATTGTTTGACCAATAATTGAAGAATATTATAATCCGTACTTTAATATCATAACTAGATCACCAAAATTCGATATTAATCTATCTTCAAATCAAAGTTTAAATTAATCATAAGTAAACAAAAGTAGTTCGGAAATAAATTATTTCCTCATCTTACGCCCCTTTCTGTTTTTCTATTAAAGGCTTCTTATAATTTCCTCTGAGGAAAATACCGAGAATTTCCCTCCCTACTCCCTCCCATCGATCTTACTTCCCTAAAATTTTCTTTATGCCACGATAGAAAACTATTTTACAAATTTATTTGCAAACCAGTAACCCCCATATTAAAATATCTACTAAATTAACTGATTTTAGTATATCTGAATAGTTCCAAATCGATTAGATAAAGATTTGGTATCATGATGATTATGTTGACATGATTTAGTTGACATTGTAAAATTTGGATTAAGTAGTATTAAATAATTTTATTGTAGTACATATAATTTTTTAGTATATGTTATTATTATTTATCAAACTTTATACAAACATTACAACATGTTTCTATTAGATTTTTAGGAAAATTATAACCATCAATTATATATGATTGGGTCAATATCAAATTTAGTTGATATAGTTTTATTGTAGTCCGTCTGAGGGTTTGTGTACGTAAAGCTAATATTGACCAGTTTAAATGCCACTATCGTGAAGAAAGGAATCAATAATATTGATCTGTGGGCTGAATGTCTTCTTAAAGCTGAGAGGCAGTATGACTGCAGTACTGAATATCTTTAAAAGTATGTCTATACTACTGATATTTTTTTTAAATTGTTCTTTCCTCATTATCCAAAATACTAATTGACTTCAAAATCTGAAAAAAAACCTCTTTTTATAACATACCTAATCTACCCTTTTCTATTATTAATATTAGTTGTTGTTTTTTTACATCGATTTAAATATACTCGAACTTATAGTTTACAGATAGTTTTTTTTTTTTATACTTTCTATCTCTCCGAAAGATCGGAGCTAAATTTTTCTCTGAGCCAAAAAATATCCTAAATGGCGAGGTCGGTAAACCTGAAACAAAGTCCCAATCGGATTTATCAGATCTAGTTAGAAAGCTAAGGAAATGAGTGGCTGAGTGAACCACCTGCCTTGGAATAGAAGGAGCGCTATTGAAGTAGTTCACTCGCGATTAGTTTGGGCTTCGATCCGGCTTGGTGTAATGTCCTTAAACCATTCTCGAACCTCACGATTCCCCCAAGTTCATGGGATCTGATAACTTCAGATTCTTGAGGGGTTAATCTCGAGGAAGGAAGCCGTGTAACTTGGAAGTGATAGGGAACTGCTGGCGAGCCCCCACTGGGAAATTTATGAATTTTACGAGCGATCTAGATGAAATAATAACTGAGTACGTATTTTAAAAAGTTTCTGACAGAAATGGGTTTTGTAAGTTGATAATCTGTCTTTCTGATGATTTATAAAAAACAAATTTCATCTTACTCTATCTCAACCTAATTACTTACTACTCTGCTTAAAACCCTTAGTGGACATGTTTATTAATCTCAAATTTTCAAAGATTACAGGAAAAATAATAACAATCCATTTTACTCCAGTTTTTTTTCCACCCCTTCCTCTCCTTTCAGGCTATACGGGGTTTCCCGGGCCAGGGGAGAGGGTGGGGGATTATACCCAGTATTATTAAATGTCCCCTGGTTCCGGGTTTAGAACTTGCTATCTTCGGGTTCCCAATCATATATTACCATTGGCAACGCGTATTTTCTAACGCATTTGTCCACTCGGCCATCCCACCAACCTATTCTAGGTAATCTGTGTCTAAAATATTATTAAAAGTATTTTTAAGGATCAAAATAGAATTTAAACGCTGCTAACTAAATATTCCATGTATTTAGTTAGCTCTCTATAGCTACCTATATCTCTAGGTATTCCGTTGAAGTCATTTGTGCAAAATGTGTCTTCTACAATATAAGATAATAGAATAATATATTTTAAGAATAAGATCCGATAGTTTTTACTGAAACATGAGTAATTTTTATTCTTTGTCAATAGTAACTGTTACAGTATTTACAAATTAATTCATAGAGAAAATGTCTCAGATGCTAGAAGGGGAAATAAAAATACAATATATATTTACGTATTCTATAAATATGTATAGAATATTCATATGTTTTTTTTTTATACTCATGCATATGTATTCATCTCTACATGTTTTTTTAGTATTATCTGATGAAATGTAACCTAAACACAAAACGTATTTATAAATTATGAACACAATATTGATCAAATTAAAAAAAAAATTTTAGCTAATTTAATATTTTAATAATGCATCCGAATATTGCATTAATTAATTTTATTTGTTGTAAAATCACTCAATAATGTTACAATTCATTAATATAGTCCCTAGAAAAAATATTGTAATTTGAAACAAAAACACACGATTTATTTTTATTTAGTGAAAGAGAGTTCTAGAATAATCTCGAACCGTTACATTCATGTATTGGTACGTAATCACATGTTTTTGAATGATCTAGGCTTTTCCGGGAAGTTCCATTTCGGACTAATACAAATGTAAGAGGCTTGCTTAGTAACGATGTTACTAGCCGAGTTTTAATTGTTTCTGTAACATTTTTGTTATTAAAATTTTACGTTAGTAAGATTATTTAAACACGAATTGATGGTACCATATATACCATATTTAAAAAATATATTATTTCATTATTAGTTGCTAATTTTTACTAGTGAGAGCGGAATCCTACCACATGGTTTCCGAATCATAAGTTTGGAAAACGATTGCCTTTCCGATATATTTTTTTTTTATTTTTTTTCATAACCCCCAACCTTTTATTGTATGCCGTTCGTGTTCTTCTACAACAGAGTCTTGGGTACAATAATAAAAAATACTTCCATACAGGAACTGCAATTATAGCATGAAAATAACTCCTATACACAACGCCCCTCCGTGAACTTTACACAACTGTCTTGTAAGAAAGGTCGTGGGGCAATATCATTTTCAAAGGGAGGCATTAATGAAGAAACATGATCAGAAACGAGGGGGTGTGCGAACTCATAATTTTGGTAGTCCAGAAAAGTAGATAGATCCATTGCGGAGTAAGTATTTGAAATCTAATTCAAAACTGATTTGGAGAGAGTCGATACCAAAAACAATGAAAAACTTCCAAAACCGATTTCACGTTATTAATTCTTGTATTTTTTACAATTGACTTCAAGTTTGGAGGAGGAAATACTTAAATTGTAATGTATGCCAGTGAATTATATTGGTAAATAAAGCTGGTTGAATTATATAAAAATACTGGAGGGACGAAGTTTCCAAATCATTCCTTGATATTCTGAAAAAGTCTGAGAAGCCCTCGGATAATACTTTACATTTTTGACAATATAAATACAGTTCAAAGTCCCAATTAATATGTATTCATAAATTCGATTGCTTGAAAGCACCATTCAGACTACCTTCATAATAATTACATTTTCTGATTTAATTATTTCACCCCTTGTTATGAATGCGAAGCTCCAAAACTCTTATGTAAGAAGAATAAGAAGGACGTCATATGGTTATCGAGAATGAAAGCATTGCGTAAAGCATTCCTCTGCAGAAAGAAACAATCCAAAAACATATTTCTCTGTCGCACATTGGTCTTGATGAAGCCAATACACAATGCTGTAATAGGATTTCAGAACTCATTAATTTCTATCACTTATATACTTCATTATTTCTATTGTTTTTATCAAATGTGTGTTTGATCTAAGTTTTCTCGTGAGGGGCACAATAATTCGTTCTGAAGGGAGACCAGAGTTAAGGGGGGGGGGGGGGGGCATGATAATTTACATTAAATCATTACAAAGAAAAAAATATAAAATAAACTTTATTCTGGTACGAAGTTCCTTAAGTATAACAAATAAAAATAATACAATTTGCCAAATACTACAGGATAATTAAAGTTAGTATTTAGGTACAAAATATTAACCAACAAGAGTAAATATGTCAAAAAAAATTAAGTACTTTTGGGTGAACTGCTTCTAGTGGACATAATCTTATTTAAATCTTAAGCCATTAGTTGAAAGAATAAATATAAACAATAGTAAACAACTCGATCATAAATTAGTGATCAAACTTACAAATAGCAATTCAAGTTTTTATGAACAACAGACATGATTTCATCAGTTTGTAGTATCAATCATTTTGAATTTTGTTTTTGCAACTTTAATCCAAGCAATACGTTACTGATACTCCATGTTCCTATATTTGTTTTAAAACAAAATTTGATCCATCGGGGTCCGTCAAATTTACCTTCGTCAAAATGTTTAAACTTCGAAATTTTTTCAGTGATTCTATTTAACCTTAGTAAGAATTGATACCTATACTATCGAAATCCATCCATTCCAAATAAAGAGTCTATACTCTCATTGGCATATCCAAGGGCTGTGCAGCTAGGCCACCCCCCACCCTTCCTTAGAAGAAAATAAAAATCCAATCCGATACCTGAACAAATATTAATTTTTTTGTTAAAGCAAATAATTGTAACAACTAATGAAGCATTAATATAATATATAGCATTAAATATTCTTTAAGTTTTGGTTTTATTTGCCTTAAATATGTTTTATATGGTTTTATATGCCTGAAAATTTCACAACCTGAAGGACAATGGCTTTCCTCCTGTTGGAAAATCGCTTGCCCCCTCCTAGTTTTGATCCTGGGTACGCTCTTGTTTTCTGCGGGTTAAATAAAGATTTTTAATCATCAATTCACATTGATGATTTCCGATTCGATTGAAAAATAAATCCAACTTTTATAAATACTCCATCATTTGGCTTGGCCACCTCGCTCTTCGAGCGCATTGTGGTGAAATCATTGATGACTTAAGACCGATATAAAGAGGGGAAAGGGTTTCAGAGACTTGGAAATAGAACTGGCCGGTGCATATTCCACTGCTATATATACTTCTCAGTTCCCGGGTCACAATCCAAAATATAGTCCGCTCGAGTATTTTTGTAAGACCGCGCCTAGCTCTCCAATCCGATCTCCAAGGTCCAGATTTATACAACGTAAAGAAAACTTTTCCGTTTACGGAACGGTCAAAGAAGTGTGTCATCGGAGAAAAAATGTAGGTATATCTACACTAAAAAAAAAAAAAAAATCGCGAAACATAGTTTACGCATTCTGTTTATTTATTTTCCAGTACCTGTTTGTATCGTCAAAGGGAAACCGGAAATATCCCTGTTTGTGTTTTTAAAAGATCCATTTTGTTTTGACTGGTTATTGTTTGGTTCTGCATTTATAAATAGACGAGAAAGTAAATTTATTTCCTACTGGACGTAATTTGTGAAACATTTAGAAAATTTTCAATCCATACTTTTTTTGTTTTAAATTAGCGAAAATCTGTTTCGAGTTTTACTTTTACTTTCAGGTGAAAATACGGTATTTAGTAAAATAAAATTTATGCCTGGCTAAACTGTTCGTGTCATAATCTGATATTTAACGAACCTACCCGTTATTTTGATCCAATTTATTTTATTTGAGCACTGACTTTCCGAACCTTACGGTATTTTTAATTCTGAAATCAGAAATAAAAATTATTAAAATTAGGATATACCGACCATATTCTTAATGGTTTCTTTATATTATTTTTAAAATATGGTGTCTGACATTTAACTAATGTTTTATTTAGTTATAATAATATATATAATAATAACACTATGACATAATCCATTTTTTTTTCTTAGATCATTTTGGATAAATAAATTCTATGATAAATGATGGATAAATCATTTCTATCTTATTTGAATATAATTTTTATTGTTAATTGAAGAATATTCTCTTCCTGAATTAATACATATTGATATGTTAAGTTCTCTTTCTGGGTATCTCAACAAGATATCTTTTAATTAAAAAAAATAATAAATAAATAAATCGGAGTTTAGTAAAACCTGGAAATCCTAAATAAGCGAATTCCTAGAAGGCATTTCGAATCATAGGAATAAAAAAGCCCATCGTTCAAAATTATTAATAGTTCGATTATGGAGCTGGTGTGGAAGGAATATCTTTCATTATCAAGTCTTGTTTTTTTTTCTCTTTTTTTTTTAAATTAGTTTCAATATGGATAATCATTAATCTTTTTGAAAGAACTGTTCCAAAGCTCTCTCCTTGAAATCTGATAGTACAAAGAAGGTGGAAAATGAAGTTTTATCTATCTATGTGTATATATATATATATATATATATATATATATATATATATATATATACATTTTATTTCATCTTATAAAAGTTATTTGCGATCGTTTTTAATGTATTTTGGTCTCGACTAAATCTAGTATATGGCAGATTTTCTATTTTCAGTTAATGTTTTTTTAATTAGGCGAAAGATGAGGCCTCACTGACGGCGGTCGAAGGTCTGATGATTGATGAGGTTAGCTCGGTGTATCTATAAACCTTAGAGCTATTTTCATTTTTCTTCCGGTGTCCTATTTCTACGAGCATTAATTCCATAATCTCCGGTAAATTGTCCCCCTTAGAATCAATACTTGGGATCTTAATTTTTTTTTTCAAGGAAGGCCACAGACAACACTTCATTCCTACTTATATCCTACATAAAATACACCTGTATGAAATGCTACTCTTATGGGAATCTTGTACGTCAGGAAAAGTAGGTTTTCCAGGCGCCGGTCTCTTTTGCTTTCTAAACCCCTTGATCGAAAGATCCCACCTATTTTCGGTGCTCCGGGCCGGATAGGGAC
Organism: Aelia acuminata; assembly: GCA_911387785.2. Taxonomy (NCBI): domain Eukaryota; kingdom Metazoa; phylum Arthropoda; class Insecta; order Hemiptera; family Pentatomidae; genus Aelia; species Aelia acuminata. The sequence continues at coordinate 44,103,767 of OU426982.1, forward strand.
GAAAAATAGGGAACTCTATCTGACTTTAGTATATGAATTTAATTGCATGTTTATGTGTCCCGCGGTATATTCGTATTTTCTGTTTTATTTTGTGTTGTTTGAACTTAACTGAAACCAAATAACTTATAATCAGAATGATAGAAATATATAATATAAGCACATGATAGAAATCATGTGCGTTATAGGTAGTACATCACAATTTACCGCAGGACATTCCCTGTACAGTTTCTCAAGCAAGTGCTAAGGAACCAACGAAGAGTGACAAGACAAATTTCTTAACAGGACGCGGAGCTTGTGAAACGATGAGGGTCGTGGTAATTGCGATGTGACGCCTTCGTCACGGTGTTTCACTCTTCAATTAGTTCCCATCTGTAATTAAAAGAGCCGCTTAGTTAATTGATTTTTTGCTTTATTTATTTTCACCACATCCCATATGAACATTATCTCTAGTAAGAATGTTTCCCATGACAGTGACATAGCATAGGTTACCTATAAGCTTCTAAAACCTCAAATCTCTCCTGATACCCACTTAAATTTCTTCATTGAATGAACCTAGCTGAATCTTTTTTTATTATTTTGCTTACCGTATGTAGATGAGTACAAAACTATTCGTAACGCGGATCCCAACTTTCTCGAAAAAAGTAATAACCTTTTTTATGACAACCGTCATAACTTTCATGCCTCTCGACATTTCTGTTTTAGGAGTCATCTGTGGTGTTGTGGTTAGCATGTTTGGTTACTATATCCAAGGACACTGGTTATTACACCAACAGATTATCCTAGGATTTTTAATGTGGGTAAAAATCCTTGGAGTTGAAAACCCCGTGCTTTACTAGGGGGCGTAAAATGGCGCTCAAGACGATGTCAAATACGCGCTAAAGATCCCTATCTTAATTATACCTTCATAGGAAGAATTAAGAACTCCCACCGTAGCATCATCTAAGTAAACATAGTAGCTCAAAATGGTACTAATAAATAAACAAACATTTTTCTATTTTTAAATATGCAATTACTTATAATTACCTAAATTATTCAAGTCATACTATAGCATGACTTGCATAATTTCACAGAAGCTAAGTTGCTGAGATGCCAACTCGAAAGTGGCTATTACACGTCCCAGCTCAGTCAATTATTTACATTAAATAAGGTTGGTAAAAGTAGAAACCCGATGACTTTCTTGTTTTACTTGCACCTGCTTTCTCGAAGATGAAACCCTCCTCAAGTCCTGTCCTTTATTAGTTCCAGTTTGCGAAGTCATGTGCGTTAATCTGTCGTTGTAGATGCTTTGCTGACTTCGCAAAGTCTCCTTTCATTCCATGTAAGTCCCATGGAATCACCTACATGTAATCAGAAAGCTTAACTACTGAATTTATCGGCTCCATTTAACATCACTTAAATTATCCACCTTTTTTTTAGATGACTATTTAAACAGTTTAGGATACTGGTTGAATTTAATTCCGTACTATCGATCTTATGTATTTCGAATACTGTTTAATTCTTCAAAAAAGTATATACATATATTGAGCTAACAGCTTGATTAAAGAATTTTTGAACATTTCGAAAATCGCTATAGGGAACTACATTATCCAATTCTATAATATACTCTCATTAATCAGGAATCCTTAGCGGTTAGCTAAAAGGGGAAAAATAAGAAAATGTAAAATATCTCTCAAGGAACTTTTTTAAGTTCTTTATTTATTCAATTTATTACTCCTTTTGTACTGTGCAATGGAGTGAGTCCTAGGGTTTGGACTAGAAAAGTTTGGATGAGTCCCGTATAGTTGTACAACATTTCTAGTTACTAAATTCTATTCTTTATTTTTTGACAAATAAATAGCTAATATTTCAACCTCAATAAACTTTAAATCAATTTGCATAGATTTAATACTTACTAAGTGTCAAAGTTTTCCGAAAAGTATGGAATCTGATTTATAGGAAAACACAACTTAGCAGAATTAAACCTCGAAGAAATACGTTTTATCGAAGACCTTAGTAAATAATTGTTTTCTCAAACTGAAGATTGTCAACTTTATGATGGAGAAATAAAATTAATTACCCTGTATAGGTTTTGAGCAATCTTGTTCAATAAAAAATGCTCAAGAAAACCCAAAAATGTAATCCTTACCCGCTCTGAATCGGGCTATGCATCAAATTAACTTTTCCCGCTGGAATTGACGTCTAGAATCATCTTCCAGAGTTTAGCCACTAACAGAATCACTCTTTATATGTATATAAATTTTGACAAATATTTTTCTTTTCTTACATAAAGTCGGTAAAATAACATAATATCCACAAATGTTTCACTAATTACCCCGAAGAAACATTTTACTACCCCAAAGATTTTTATAAATTTTAACTGGTTTCACGACTTTTTTTGCCCTAGCTAACACAAAAATTATTCAATTAATCTTATCAATTAATCGAGAAACAAATGAACGATCACTAGATAATATTTATTACTGATCTGCATACATGTTCCTTCTGCTTAAAACTATCAGGATCAGTTCTCTCTTGTGAGGAATCCTTTCTAGGCTAAAGGATGGTAATAGATGCCCAAAGGGGGTAAATTCCATCGATTGCCTTGTATTGGGTTCCTGTTACGTGGACTTCCTCGGTAAACGGTTCCCCAATCCATCGACCTCCGGCCAAACATCTGTTGGGGGTAAACATATGTTCATCCTTGGGACCCATATTGTCCAGGCCCTGCTGGTTATCTAATGGAAACTCCAAATATTGGAACTGCAGGCCCTGGGTAAACATATCTTGCGCATTATTCACCGAAACCTTGGGGGGTCCGTGTTCTACTGTATACTCGGGTCGGGGTAAACATGTACCCCCTACTATACATATAGAGTGGGAGGGGGCTTATGCCCAATATTGATTTGAGCTCGTCATAGGCCTTGAATTACCGATAACTTCTGTAAGATCCACAGGTTGCCAAGCTATTTTTTTTAAAAAGGAAAGCAGAGGCAGAAAAACTAACCCTTCAGTTATTTCAAAACAACTTTCTTCTGAACTGGTTCTTAAACTTAAAAATATTTTTTTTATAATTATTTCAATTTTCTTTATCTGTTATTATATAATTATTATTATACTTCATTAACCATATCTGCCTCTTGCAATATTATAATTGGTCGGTGTAAAACCATAGTGAACTAAGCGCCAAACCAATTTAATAATTTTTAAAGTTTTTATTAAACAACTATTGATATTTTATTTTTAATCACTCTTCTTTATATTTGAATAATATAAACGACAAAGTGGAATATATAGTACTTCTAAAGTGATATAAGTAAAACACGACCCTATTTCACAAAATACAACTTTAACTTTAGTGTTCTCAAAATATGGTGGGTGGAGTTTAGTTCATTTTGGCAGTACACCGACCAAATAATTAATACAGGGAATTCAATAAAAAAAAAAAAAAAATCGAAAGTAACTATGTTTTATTTATTGATTTAAATTAAAGTAGTGCCACGTTTTATTGTGCTAGTGTAACGTTTTTATTCTATAGTGTGGCTAGGAATATAACAGAAATATTTTATTTTTAAGAATTCCGTAAGAACATTATATATCATTTATTAAAGCTAAGATAGGTCATGAAATACTTTTTTCGTTAGGTAGAAAGTAAAAAGAAAATAACCGATGGCGGATCCACAAAAGGGGCGTTACACTTCCTGTATACACATTTTAGTTTAAATTACTATCAAATTATCACTGCCTAATATCTTGAGAATTTTTTCGGGGGACTTATTCAGAATTAGATTATTCAAAATTTTGCACATAGGTACATATATATCTCATCCTTACTTTTTAAGGCACGACTTTTTAAGTTTGAATGGTATTGATATAAAATCAGGTTTTCATTATAAAGCCTGGAAATTTCGTCAAAAATGCCACAATATTGACTACTGTTTGCGACCATTATACCAGCTAAATAGATCTTATCAGTAATTAAATATTATAGTTGACTAATTGTTCACCGTCTGATTACAACATATTTAACAAAAATTATAATATGTACACTTCAAAACAAGGTCTGACTTTTATACTTATTCACTATGAAAAAACCATTTCCAGGCTTCATTTCATCCATTTAACCCATTTTGAGCTATATTCGACTTAACTTATTCACTGGCATAAAAGGTTTATATTGATTTAAATATTTGATTTAATACTCCCCCTCCAGAAGGTAATAGTCTTTTGTAAATTGGTGTTGGATTTTAATATTATGTATAAATACTATTGGATTGTCTATTTTTTATTGTAGTGCAAGATTGGGTGGGTTTTTCTAATCCTCTCTTCGAGTCCTAAATTTTGCCTATTCATGTATGATTATGATAGGGTTCTTTATCGAGTATACCTGACATCGTGACCAAGGTAAATAGCGGAGGATTTTTTACTCCCTTTAAAAAATCCTAGGACCGCCTCGGGACGCGAACCCGCGACTTTTACTATTGTAAGTTGCTAAGCTAACCACTACACCACAGATCAAGAATAACAACATTACCCCGAACAGTGTTAAACCAATCCGGCAAAGCAGACCTTTGGTTTACGACGCCCTTTATTAGATTTACTCTTTTATTCCCAGATTTATCATTTACAACCAGACAAGAGTAATCGTTGCTCGACAAACGGACGCGATGACAACCTGTGTCCCTCTCTCTGCTTGGTTCAAGTCGTGTTGGTCCCTGATAAGGTCAGAAGGACCATTTTGTTTCAGTGTTCGCCCTTTTCCTCTGAAGGTCAGTGGACCCTGTCTCTCTTTCTCTCTCTTATCAGAAGGGCTGTGACGTCGTAGTTATGACGTCACCTACCTGGATCAACTCTAAACCTGACCCTACATATATTAGGAACAATATGAAACTACGTTCAATCTCTAAAACTTCATTATATCTAAATGGTATAAAACGGAACCCAGAATAAGTTTTTATTTTTTTAATGATCCAAAGATGGATGATGGTTAAGAATATAATGCATTAATTATGATACAAGAAATTAAAGAAGTATATTACCCCATTGATTAAATAAAATAATTATGAAGATTATTATTGAATTTATTTTGAATTTTCGTTGAACATACGAAAGCAATTTGATTCACAAGATAGAAAAAATTTTATTCTATTCTTTTTTACGTAATTTTTTTGCTGTTTCTTATGACATTTTTTAAATTTTAATTGTCCTCATATCAGCTAAATTCGTTCATTTTAACTCAAACGATAGGACGTAACAAACGATTAGAAAAAATAAAATTCATTCAATATATGTATGTCGAAATTTTTCTTCATGTTGTAATTATGTGTAACAGATCTGAACTTTACATTTAAATACAATTTTTTTTTTAAATTAATTTATGATACTACTTCACCCTAATACTTAATTTTAAAAAATGATTACTAGAAATTTATTGTAAGCTTAAATAGGGAAGTCGACATATCCCACTAATCGTAATAAAAATTGAAACGGCCCTCTATAAAGTGTCGATGTTTTATGTTGTTATAATACTTTTAAATTTAAATAGCCTTGTACTCAATTTTGTAAAAATGGGTTCCCATCCACAGTGCTGCTATCTTATCTACATTTCTAAACAGAAACATTTCTCTCGGCCATTCCCCCAGTGTAAATATCATGTGAATTTTTAAATAATGTCGCTTCCTTGGAGAGCAATTATTAATCATTTCTTCGAATAGTTTAATTAATGATGGAAATAAATTTACAAGTGATTTGGCTGCATAATTATTTACATATGTCTGTCATCTAACATTCTTGGGAATTTGTCGTTGCATTAGATAGATAATTGAAAAAAAGAACGGTTAATTAATAAATATTTAAATAAGCCCCAGCATCGTAATTTATCTCCTCTAAGTTATTTTAAGATGCTGACGCCTTCATTTAAAAAAAAAAAATCGTTTAAGTAACTTGTCACATTCTGGCCGCCACCCAAAATGTAAAAACTAAATATTTCAGGATCTTATGTAATGCTTCCGACTAAAAGATTTTTTCTTTTATAGTTTTAGAACTAGGCTACATTTTATTTAAGGTCGCTATCTATTATTTTATTTGAGCATAAGGATGAAGATTTATTCGAATTCAATAATAAAAAAAAATCTTGATAAAGAAATCAAAATACAATCAAGGAAAAGCGTTCCTAGATGAAAACTGGGTCACTATCATTCGGTCATTAATAAATTCGTCGGATATCACCCTGATGATTAATGATGATCCATTGATTGATTGTCAAATTAGCCAGATGTTGTTATCGGAGTGTTTCAGGCCTGGATTCGGTGTTTCCATTAAACATTGATATCTGCTTTCTGATTAAACAATAATGCTAACTACTGTATATATATATAAACTTTTCTATATTTTCTTCATAATTTAATCTATTTAAAAAAACTATTAATATTTTTAAGCAAGTGAAAAACGTAATCACAGATGTATTAGCCAATTTGTGTTAGATGTTTCGTATAGATAACTGGTTAAACAAAAAAAAAAAAAAAAACAATATTACAGTCTGATCCTCAGAACTCTCATAATTTCTGTCGTAAATAATATAATCCAAACTTCCAAGGAAATTCATATACGATTTATTTATTTGATCATATAAATTTGACTTCAATCATAAAAAAATAATATTATGTTTAACGTCGATTATCGAGAATAATATTAATATATTTATTCACTTAAATAAATATACGAGAATACACTTATGTCTAAAGAAGAAAAAAACTGCACTTATAAAACTGCACGGCTTAGAGAAAAGTATGCCAACTAAACAGAATTTTATTTTATAAATGACAAACTTATTTTAATACAAATTTTTGTTTTAGTATACTTCTCAAATATTTCCTTAGATTTGTTAATTATTCAAACTAGTCAAGTCAATTTTAACTATTCAGCTATTACAATCATCTGTGAATTCATTTTCCTGCTTCTTTGTCACTGATATCACGATTAATCGCCAGGTTTTTCCTCTCAATTAAAATAAATGTACCAATTTTATAGAAACTGGTTGTGCCTATTGTGGTTGTTATAACAAAACACAGAAGTATCCACTTTCGCATCCTGGGCCCTGATCATAGTAATAAACATTACTTATTCACTGAGCTACCCAATATTGTTATTGTCTTAATATAAAAATATTTTTTAGTATCTTATTTTCTGGAATGGAAACAGTTTCGCGGTGATGAAATAGATTATTTACAAATAATTATTTCAAACAATGAACTATTTGCTTGTATTTGAAATTTGTTTTTTGCACTTTTATTATTTTATATATCGCAACACGGTGTCATTTCATTCCTTTAAGTTGGACAGAATATAAATAGATTGAATCGTTATCAAATATTCATTACTCTGTTTATTATCATAATGGAATTACTTCCTTATTAATCAAAATTAATATTTCACTAAAACTAATGTCCTTAGTGATAAATATTAATAAATTACTATAAAAACTTAAATTTTAATTTTATTATACTGTCTTAATACTAGGCTTGATAATTAAGCATGGTAATTTTAACCTCTCATGATAATTTTATTAAGAGACCCATTTCATTAGATTAATCTATAATTTTTGCAACTTATCTAAATTTAATTATGTCTGCAAATTAATAATAATTTTTTTTCTTTGAATATGAATATTTTTTTTATCTATCAAAATAATTTTACTAATTGCTTATTAAAATCAAAATTTATAGGATTTTTTTTAATATCCCACGTTTTAAAAATAAACTATTTTCTAGGGAGAAAGGAATTCCTTTGCTATCTATAGCAGTAGAAAATAGAAGTTCAAAAAGGGAGATAATAGACGATTAGCCTCGTAAAGGTGGTCTAAGGTCCCGCCAAATACCAAATGGCGGGAGACTATTTGGCGGGTCACGGTTCAACAATGCTTCACTAAAGGACGTTGCTAAATACTTAAGCCTTTCCTATTAACCTAAAATATGAGGAATATTTCTATGCTAATTATAAAAATATTATTAGCTATAAAAATACTTCAAACTTCAAAACGTTGCTAAAATTCATTGTAAGTTTCGTAATACCGCCGATAAAATAAAGCAAATGTAAACTCGTAGGTCAACGCAAAGCCTTAAATTTTTAAAATTCAATAATCTATAAACAGTATTTTGTTTATTTATAATAATGTAACACTTAATTGGGTAACAAATATTTATTCAACAAAAATATACAGTTACCAATGCCAACGAATTAATAAAACTGAAATACTTGAGCAGGTTGCAAAAATGATAACGTTATAACACACAATCATATGACTTGAGCTACACAGTCAAGACACAGACTTATCTCAGACTAACTCGTTCAGTCACTCGCCCCTTGTATATAATCTTACATGGTCAGGTCTGGAATGTTCCAGAACAATGTGGACAGTTCTACGCCTATGGGGATTAGGCCACGGAAAGATCTAGACCCAAACAGTTCGTTCCAACCGCTTATTTTGTTCCAACAAACGGTCTGGGAGCTTTTACAAAGATTGACCTTCTGTGAGTTTATCATTTACCTATTGACAATGAAATCGTATAGTAAAATAATATTAAACAAAAGCTGTTGGTGAGAGCTGATGAGATAGGATAGGACATTTTTTGAAATTTAATTTAGAATGTTATGAAATAAATCGTCCCCTTCGCAAGTATATAAGCCACAGAATAAATTCATGCTCTTTATTTATATAATATTTCGTTTCACCCTGACATATGTATATCGATTGACTTTGAATTATTATTAATTCGAATCCACTTAAACCTTGAGATTAAAGCAGCATTAATCTTATTATCTTACAAAAATCATTAATACCGAATTCGTTAAATTATTGCGATTTAATTTATACTGACAAATTTTGATATTAAATGATTATATTACAAGTCTATGCTTGCTCATAAAAAAATTATCTTCAAATAAAATTTATCGCAAGCATCCACTGAGTATACTCAGTATAAGAATCAAAATATTTGGTTGTGAATGAGGAGGAAATGCAGTTGTATTAATCTACCCAAATCATTTGTTATTCAGTTATTCCGCTCAATATACATGATTATGTTAATGTTTTTCCCTACATTCAATTCGCATTGACACGCCATATTGGACTAGGTTAGGAATAAACATTAGGGGCAGATTCTGATCACCTTACACTTGTATTTTACCTTATTTCAACATTTACCTTTTTTTAGCATACTTTTTTCGTTTTAAATTATAAAAACGTATATTAAATGTGATGAAATTGGAGGTCAAAACACCGAAACATTAATTGTTTTATTAGTTTTAGAAATCAAGGGTTTCAATTGAATAAGAAAGGAATGAGACTTTTTTATTCATTTGTAAAAGTAAGTTAATCGGTTGCGTAGTCCATTAGAATAACTAATTAACCATAACTACACGCTAAAAATTACTTAATAAAATAGCTTCTGTTCCGTGAGTGAAGGCAGTTGGGTTCCCTATGGCCTTTCAACTTGATTAAACTCTTTGATTCCCCGGCATGGAAGGTAGAACCAAGGGCGCTCCAACGGCCTGTCAAATAGCACGCCCATGATTATTTTTATTCTCTTTTATCTACTGCTGTGATTTCCATGCTGTAATCATTAGAACTTTCGACAAGTTTGGACGCCAGGAATCATGGCATGAGGCATTCAATCGTGTGAATTGATTATTTTACTTATAAGACATTCAGTTCTTGAGACTATATTGTTCAACAGGATATCAAGAAGGGGAGCAAATTAGTCTCAACAATAAATTTTTTTATTTATAAGACGTTTCGGCTCTTTTGAGCCATCTTCAGTTCAGCAAAACAGGCAGACAAATCATTTGAAATCACACAGGGCAGATACAACTCTCTGCTGCGGTTTCCAGGCTGTAATCATTAAAACTTTCGACAAGTTTGGACGCCAGGAATCATGGCATGAGGCATTCAATCGTGTGAATTGATTAATTCACTTGCAAATCTTGAATTCTAAAAATCCCGACTGGACTTCTCTAATTTTCTAAACGGTTCTTACTTTTTAAAATTCAATGATAAACCATTTTTTTTTGAAACGCTACATAATAAATAAGGGTATTTTTTAAAAAACAACCATTTTTTAAATAGTCGAACTAAACTAAAACTTGCCTAGATGATAATCAAAACTAAAATGCTGTTTACATTCCGTTATTTACCGAAGCAACTAATCCTGAGGGTTTGGGCGCAGAGCCTGTGTACGGATGTAAACATCTTAACAGAGTTTCGCCAATAATATGGATCCGCAAAAATGAAATAATACTTTCCAGCCCCCGGTTACTATGATGCCTTTTGGAGATAACTGGAGGGTGCAATTGTTGAAGAGAGGAAGTTGAAACGGCTAGGATTGGCCCCATGGTTAGCTCAATGGGAACAGTGGGGATCCAGGGGAGGGGCGCGGGGGGCGCGCGCCCCTCCCTGAGAGGTGAGGATACCAATTCACTATTACTATTTCTATATAAAAAGGGCTATCCTTAGTGATTTTTTTAACTCATTAAATGAAAAATAGATTGTATATAAATATTGAATAGAAATTCACAACGTAAATATGCGCTAATATATTAAAGTAAGTCCTTCATGACACATAAAAATTTTAAAAATAAAAAGTGCGCCCCCCCCCACTCGGAAAATTTCTGGATCCGCTACTGAATGGGAAGAGCGCTGCGAAAGAGATTTGGAAGAGTTGGGTTCAATTTCCGTCAATCCTTTCTCTTCTAATAAAATTATTATACAGAAAAAATACGAGAAGTAAAAAAAAAAAGAAAGAAATTGTTTGTCGCTTATTTATATATATAATCCTCGTATATTGTTATACCATTTAATTATTGACCCCTGCAAAGAACAAGGAAAATTCAGGGATCAATTACTCAAAATATTTTTGTAAAAAAGTATCTATTAATCCTCATCCGATTTTTAACATTTAACATTAAAAGTTTTGTTCTCCATTTTATATACAAAATTATTCATTATCTGCAAAAAATAATATTTCTCCATAACTGATGACACTAATAGAAATTACAAGTATTGGAAACATAAGAACAATAGGAATCCTTATCTGTATTCTTTGTCAAAAATTATGTTCGGTAGATATATAAAGATTTTAATAGATTAAAATTTGGAATTAACTAAAAAACCATTATAGTTGAAAGCTCTTAGAAAAAGTTAAAAATCATTTCATGGTTATGGCTACTTAATTTTTACACTATTTAGGTTTGGAATTTATTCCTAAAGTTACCTATTTGTGTCTTTGTAGTATAACATTTTTGTACATACAAAAAACATTATTTTTTGTATATTTCATAATACTACGTATAGGTATGTTAAATACTTATCTTTGTCGACTTCGTATTTGAATAAATTGAGAAATATACAAGGTATCCAATAAAAAGTTATCAGGTGATGGATTCAGTGAAGTATAAAGATTAAAGAGAGGGGGCGGTTCTTAAATAGAAATGTAGATAACGTAGCAACATCCCACCGCGTTATATAAAATAACTCCCTGACATTTATATTTGCTCGGTTATAAATAAATTTATATTTATATCTTTCGTTTGATATGTGAGAGCAAGATGGTATGTAGTGATACTTGTGTTAGGTGGTGTATTACGAAAATTATTAAGCTTCATATTTACTAAATACCATAGGCATTACTGAAGGAATGGTAAAATCTTTGTATTAGGATTTATAATTGTGCCGGAATACTATTGATTTCGAATATAACTTCAATTCTTGTTATTTTAAAAAACAATTTTTGATCTTGCAACAGATTTTAGCTTTCGATGAACTGTTGAATTGATAGGAATAGAAGAAGAAACTGTAATTTAATAAAAAAATCAATTTTTGGTTTAAAAAAACTTTAAATTATTGCTTCAAATTGTTACTTTGGGGATAAGGGTAAACCATACAGTTATTGGCATTCAGTACAGTTATTGACACCCCAACTTTAACTTAAAGAAATAGATAAACAAGTCCTAATTTTATTACAAGATATACAATACATGAGTCTAATGTTTGAAGGGTCCTCTAAGTCATCTATGAAGTAAGACTTTAACAAACTAACCGTAGGGAAGATTTCACAATTAAATCCGCAGGGTGCCAATAACTATTGTCAACAATAAATATTGTCATATTGTAAAACTGTTGAACTTTTGACTCAAAAAAACCTCTCGAGTCTTTATGAGGTTAGATAAAGAGGAGCTATAGAAAGTTTCTATTTGATCCCTTTATAAAAAGTATATTTTTTTAAATTTAACCACAGAAATGCAGTCTTAAGGATGCCAATAACTATATTGCTTACTCTACGTTAGAACAAAAAAAAATCCTGGAAAATTTTATGCTAAATAAGACTATAATAATTAATTAATTAATTAATTAATTATAATGTTAAACAGAAACAATAAAAACATACGGTTTAGAATAGTCCTAGATATATGTTGGAAAGGACTATTAGTCATAGTATATGTTTGTGACTAAGATGGTCGAGTACCATCTACGCTGGCCCAGATTCAGATTCTAGGCTGTTCCCTTTAAGGCAGTATATAAGGAGCGATGGACTGGAGAGTTAGTCTTGTTGTGAAGCTCAAGTCATTTGGTTACCTCTGTGTTACAAAGTGATAATTTTTGTAACCTTTTTAAATATTTTTGTTTTCATGATTTGTGTGGCACTGAAAATTGTTATTTTCTTTGAGTAAAAATTGCTTAACCCACAAAAGTGTTACAATATTATTATATAACGGTACATAACTTTTTGTTAAATGAGCAAATATTTGTAATTATTTGCCTACCAGTTTATTGTATCGAACGTCTCTGTTTGCCTTAGTTATTATCTTGTTTTAGTTCACTTATTAACCATTTAATAAGAATAATAACCATCAGCGGTTAATAATGGTCACAAGATTGATTAAAATCTTTGTAAATAGGATTGTTTGGTCCATTGGTACTGGTGGTCAAAAAAGGAATCAACGTTTGGTCCCGAACTTCGTCCCGAAAGTTTAGCCATACAGGCTTTGTTTATAAAATTTTATATAAAAAAATATTATGTACAAATAAATATGTATATTTATACATAAATATTATAAACAGGCCTTTGTATTTAAAACCTCAATCTTAGAATTGTAGGTGATTAGGAGCAAGACCTTGTTGAAAACTCCGCTCTGCAATTCCTGAAGGACGATACAGATTTAGTGTAACGGTAGTGATATTTATCTGATGACTGTAGATACGGAACCGAAAGAAGTTCCCTTATCCTTAATTTCGGAAGCCGTCGACCTCACAGCCACTCTGCCCCGGGGTGTCGTCTGACCTCCTGCGCCTTCTGTATATGTTCACGGCTTCTGTCAAGGATACATTCTTTTGAATATATTATGAATAGATTGATTCATAAACATTTGGAAAGGCATTTCCACCTAAGTATGAAGGGAAAATATTTGAAAAATTCTAAATAGCTACATAATTTCTGGATATCATAAAGAGAAAAAAATTATTCGTCCAAAATATTTTTCATGTACATATTGTAACGCTTCTGTGGGTTAAACAATTTTTATTCAAAGAAAATAATGATTTCCAAAGCCACTTAAATTATTGAAACACAAATAATTAAAGAGGATACAAATATTATCACTTTGTTACACATAAATAACCATATGACTTAAGCTTCTCTTGAACAAACTCAAGACTAACTCTCCAGTCCAACGCTCCTTATATATAGTCGTAAGGAGATTCCACAATCCAGAACCTTCGAGGCCAGCGTAGATGGTATTCGAACATCGGAGTCACAAACAGTTCGTTCCAACAAAAGGTCTAGAACGATTCAAAACTATATGTTTTTTTTTTGTTTTTTTTAAACGTTAGAATATGTTCAAAAATATTTTTAAAATCTTTAAAAAACTTTGTCCAAAAAATACAAAGCTACTTTAATGATAGCTTTTAAAATAAATGATTTTTTTAGACGTTTGTGTTTTATAACTCTTTATATATTTCTTAATATTCATTAACACTATTTTATTTTAAAAAATATTGTTTATTTGAGCTTCGGTTTTTAATATGTATAAGTACCATTGAATCACTCCCGTTGAATATGAATTTTTTTTTTTTTTATTTTGTTGAATTTTTTTCAGGGGCATTCCCCACACAAATTGTTGGCCTTTTTATCTCTGTTAGCAAGATTGTTCGGTATAAAATCATAGTTAATTAAGTGATTAACCATTTTAATTACTCTTAAAAAAATTTCCTATTGCCATCTTTTTTATTCATGATATATTGTATTTGGGTAATATAAGAGACAGGGTAAGAAGTTGCAGAAAATATTTTAACAAACTCAACTTTAACTTCAGTTTTCTCAAAACATGGAGTGTCGTTCTTAGTTGACCCTTGCGATATACCGACCAATCATGGTTCATACAGACATACAAACATGAATTACAGCTGTCCGTTTCACATATCCAAGAGTACTATACCAAGTGAGCCAAATTTAGATAAATAATATCTGAAATTAAAGTGTAAAAGAAAATTACCGAAAAAAAAGTCGTATGCTAACTAACTACTAAACGATAGATCGCGGGTTAGTAGCGAGACAGGTGGCCTCTCAGGATTCTTAAAGAAAGTAAAAAATCTAATGACGAGATGGCTTATGAAATGAAGGTACAGAGCCTGGGCAATGTCTTTAAGATTCCTATATGAATAATGCAAACAGAGGCAAAATATATAATCCAATTAGATATAGTAGCGTAAAGTGACGTAAAAATAAGAATCAACTGTATCGTTCGTACAGTATAACTGTAAAGTTCGTTCTCTGACGTTTCAAAGTTCGTTAAACCTTTCATGATCAGCGGTTCCAGTTATACAGAAAAATTAAAAAATAATAAGACAACCTTACTGAAAGTTGTGTGTGACCTTGGGAAGGAGGCCTTTTCATTTTTTTCTCGGTGATTATGATCGGGGAGGGAGTGTCGGTGAAATTGTCAACGCTATGTTTTAAGGCGACTTTCATTTCTCGACGCCCAACTTTCATCTTCTGCCCTTGCATAAAAAGCAATCTTCCTCGGGACAGACCGGACGCTTTTATCGTTCAATCTGTCTGAAAGAACAACACCCCTTCTTTCTTGACATAAAGAAAACAAAGTGAAGAAAGAATCCGGAGAAAGAAATGCGTGAGATGTCGGAGGAGATGTAAAGAATCGCGATAGAAAATTCTTTCAATTTCTTTCTTTTCTCTTTTCTAATTAATTTAAAACTATAACAAACCTTGATCTTCAAGTTTTTTTAATGAGACGAAGTGAAAAGTTTTTTTTATTTTGGAACACTTTGTTCCCTCAGATTGACAAAATCGACAATTGATTAAAGTAGCATGGCTAACATGAAATTTTTGGTACTTTCTACCCTCGTTTAGGTCGCATTTTTTTTTCTTTTTCATTGATGTAACTGCTATTGTTGAGATGAGCAACCAGTTTTTGGAAATTATACACCTGCTCTAATCTTTCTCCATTTGCTTTCAGTGGACACCAATACCTCTTAAATACTACACTTTGTCCTTATTAAACATTGAAAATTGTGCTTTTACAACAAAAAACTGAACATTTTAATCTCTCACCCTCCCTCTCTTTTTTTTTTTTTATTTTTTTTTTTAATGAAGCTAATATACTTTTATACTAATGCTTTTACTTTAATCTCTTTCAATTTTATTTTTACTTATTGCACCTGTAAGTATTTTAATTTTGTTTCAAACAAAGATGGATATTAAACAATTATCGTATATGGATTAAACCAATGCCGCGTAAAAAACCCAAGGTCGCGGGTTCGTTGTCCAGCAAGTTGTTCTTGCTACCTTTTTTTTTTTTAAAGGGAGTAACAAAGTCTTGTTAACTCCTAACCGTAAAAAACATAAAAATTTAGATCTACCACTGTAGCATCGTCCGACAAGCCATAGTTGCATAAACTTATCTTAAATAAATAGGCAAACAAACAATGCTACGTATAACCTGTCAACTCAGTGAATAATTGGTTGAGACAAATTTTCTTTCTTTTCAGAGCAAAACTTTGAAAAGTTTGAACAGTATTGGTACAAAATATGGTTTTCATTATCAAGCGTTAAAATTTGGTTCCAAAAGTAGTGATTAATACTGGTGACGGTCATGATATAATAGTAATGGGATATTAGATTTGAACAATTATTCACCGACCTAATACAACAGATTTAACGCAAATTTCTATATTTGTAAATTTCAAATGAACTCCATGCCACTTAACCCATTTTGGCTAACCACTAACTCACTGGCATGACAGAAATATAAGGCCAGAGTTGTTAAGTTTCATTAATGACAAGAAAAGTATAAGCCCTTCAAATCTTTAAACAAGTTTTTCTTAAAATTATAAGGTTAAAGCATATGACCTTGTCAAATCAACATACCGTTATGTCCGGCTGCATTCCAAAGACTTATTGAAATATTTAACTGAAAAAGAAAAAGAATGATAAATTTTAATACAACAATCTGGAAGAAGATTAAAGATGAATAAAAGAAATATTTAAACTTGCACTTTTGGAAATTGCTTGGCTTCAGGTTGACCATTATAGGGTTTTTTTATGCTTTCCTGAAACATACCAATTTTCACATTCGATAGTTTGATGAGGTAGAGGAGATATAATTAACGAGAGCTAATGGAAAAGTAAAACTAGCTTCTTTCACTAAGATTAAGCTTGGCGTATGTAATAAAACAGGGGTTATTAATTTCTACTTTCTTACATTTCTATATACTTATTATATAAGAAAATCAGAAAACATTAATTTTTTAGCACTTAATGATCCAGATATTACAAAAATGCTTGAAACATGTTCGTCTCATTCTATCTATCTTACTAAAATTAAAAAAAAAAAGTTGGATAAAAATTGAAATTTTGGCGATTTTTAAGCCAATAATAGTCCCTACTTAGAGAATATTTCATTTATCTACTTAAATAGGTACTTTAACAATTTAAGTGAAAGTGGATGTGGTGAAGCGTTAAACTTCACCTTGAAGCAGTAAAGAGTAATGACTATCCTGAAAGATGTTTACTCTGGACAGACCTAGTAGTCTCACCCTAGATTAGTTTTCTCAACTCTAACCCACTTCAATTACATCTTTAATTTTTGTTTATAGCCAGTTAGTTTATAACGTTCTCGCTTTGAGGCGTGAAATTTCGTAATCATTTGTGTAATTTTGAAATTTAGAAAAAAAAAATAAGAAATATTCCAAAATAATTTAGAATTTATGTCGAATATGGCCACGGGAACTTCTAAATTAGATGCATTAGTTGAGTACTACAGACAGGTTTCTTATGGCAGTTTTTCCAAGCAGTTGAAAATATTTTTATTTTAATATCACTCTGACTTTTAGGACTTTCCTATATGCTTTTTCCTCAAATTCTGGTTTGTTTCTTACCTCCATTGGTATCTTTTGTAAATTGAAATTCATAGATTCATATTAACCATTGATGCTTGCAATCATTTCATTTCAATCAACCCTTTCCAATTTTCACAAAAAATTATTTTTATAAATTAATTACACTAAGAGTGCTGGCTAACAATGAGACTAAATAAATATGTACTTAAAAAAATAAATAAATCTGTTTTACCTTTAGGGTTTACTTGCTAAACAAAATACAACAAGAGACAACATTTCAAAATTTTCTTTGAAAATAATAAATAAATGTAGGTAATACATGACTAACGTCCTATCCTCGATTTTACTACATTGAAATAATAGTTTAAAAGTACATTTGCCAACGGCGTAATGGATATTGATTGAGAATCCCATCAGCAAAGTTCTCATTTTTTTTATTTTTTTTTTTTATGTAAAATATTTTTCATTTGGAATATTTTCTCCTTTTATTTTTTTATTCTCGCCGCAAATGGAAATTTTCTCGGTTGGGAATTCTTGCGGGCAAAGATCGGTCGAGGAATGGTCCTGAGGTCTTGGCGTTCTGTCAACACTTTCTGTTCCCTCGGGTATTTGCTTCAAGCTACATTTTGCCTTTCTCTACTCTTGTATTGCCGGTTTCATGAACGCGGTATGAATTATTTATTTAAATTTTATTCCATACATATTACAAAATTATAAATAATAATTAATAAAAAAAATGTATATCTTATCGTTTTATTTTATATGGTAAAAGATCTCGAAAAGTTGATTTACCTGTTCAGTGGCAATGAAAATATTTTATAATTGAAGAGCTAAGTTAATGAACACGTGTTAGATATAAAGTCGTTAAGTCAATAAGGTCGAGATTTATCTTTAAAAAATCGAATCTTTAGTTTTATATGGTAATCGGGAAAAAAAAATCTAAGTTTATTCAATGCTATTAATAAAAAACTTATTTTTCTCAGAGATAAATAAATTAGTGTTTTAATGAAAATGTATATTGTTAAAATAAAAATCATTAAACCATCATTATTATCAACCAAAAATGTATCCTGTAAGATGTTGCTACAGCCATAGTAGTTGGTTGATTGTATTTCCTTAAACCATTTTGTCTCAAAGATGCTTTTATGTATCATTAATATTAATAATATAAGTGATTATGATATACATCTTTAAACTTAAAACTTCAAGTATGCATACTTAAAAAGTGTAAAATTTGAAAATTCACTCTAAATGATTACTATTTCAATAATATCATTTAAAAAAAACAAATATTGAACAACTTTTAAAATGTTTTTATGTATAATCTCGATTACAGGAATCTAATAGTAAAGTTTTTAAAAATTTGACTGGATTATTTTTTCATATTTGATTCTTAGATTTCCCAGAGGTACGTTCCAAAAATATGGTTCCCGTGGGGCAATAATTATTTACTAATCATATATCTTTGACATATGCTCATCGAATATATATTTGATATGAAACACCGGAAATTCATTTTATTTCTCTCCTTTGAGAAAACGGTTAATTTATATTACTTTTTTTAAAACATTTGACAATTGTAAATTGAATTGACAGGTAATAATATATAAGAATTTTACATTCCATATTGATTGAAAATTAGAAACTTTAATTAAACCTGGCGGAGATTCGATGGGCAATTTAACGACAGGTCTGGTGGTCCCTCATCGCATGGATATTCAATCAAATCGATTTAATTATTTTATTTTATTGAATTTAATAGATTTTGTTATTTAATTAAATTTATTTAATTAAATATATTCATTTATTTTACTAAATTTATTTAATTAAATATATTAAATTATTTTACTAAATTTATTTAATTATTTACCCGTAGAGCTATGAAGAGATTGATTCCGTTAGGAGCAACAGGAGAAGAAAGATTGCCTTTTATG
This sequence comes from Aelia acuminata, assembly GCA_911387785.2. Classification (NCBI taxonomy): domain Eukaryota; kingdom Metazoa; phylum Arthropoda; class Insecta; order Hemiptera; family Pentatomidae; genus Aelia; species Aelia acuminata. The sequence continues at coordinate 44,123,084 of OU426982.1, forward strand.
GAAAGGTCGTGTACCCTTCCCAAGGGCACATCCTAAATATACACACCTTCTATCAAGGATCAATTGTTAACACTACCTCTCTCTGTATATTTTCCTTCCAGGAAAATTTTCCTTTTCTGGAATTAGACTCATTTTCCAAAAGCAAGAATAAAATATTATATACACACATATAAATCAAGCAAAGAAGCGATCTAATTTCGATTTCGGTTTTTACTTATGAAAAATTGCTACGCAAACTCCATTTATCTATCTTATTTACAAAACGATAAGTGGCCTCGTGTAATCAAATTTTGTTTTTCAAACTATGGCATTATTCTCTCTCAGAAACTCTTCTTTAAACCTTTTAATTTATTAAATATAAGAATATTCCGGGGTGGCGGTCAAAAATCAACAAATGGTATTGAACTATTTTATTGTAGCCAACGTTTCGACCCGATGCTCTTCTTCAGGGCTAAATGAACAAGACGCAGAACAAACATAACTGTAAATACATAGAGCTAAGAATATGAACTAACTAGATAAAATATAAAGGTCTATAAACATAGAATATACTAACAAGATGTTATATGGCTATTGATACTGATAACGTTGATTGCGTGATGTGATGGGACAAGATACATTTTTTAAGGGGATATAAAATAAAAAAAGTGGCTGATGAGTTAATATGGGGGGCCAAAGGGAATAGAAATTAGGGGGGATTGATTGGTGATAGGGGTATAGATATCAAAAATATAGATGTGCTTACCAAATGACGTTGGAGTTGTCACTTGGTACATTTTTTATCCCCTTAAAAATGTATCTCGTCCCATCACATCCGGCAATCAATGTTATAAGTATCGATAGCCATATAACATCTTGTTAGTTTATTATATGTTTACAGACCTTTATATTTTATCTAGTTAGTTCATATTCTTAGCTCTATGTACTTAGACTTCTTTTTGTTCTTTTTCTTTTTCATTTAGCCCTAAAGAAGACCTGCGTTGGGTCGAAACGTCGGCTACAATCAAATAGTTTAGCATTATTTGTAGATTAACTACGTTTACGTACCGACACATTGCTTAAACGATTATGAGTAATGAATTGAGTCATAGTATAAAGGTGGTATAGTGCTCTGCAAATTTTAAGCCTATTTGTAAGAATTTGCTTCTCGTCCTAATAGAAATGAATATTGTTTGTTTGTTTAACGTCACTTTATGCCACTAAGGCTGATCGGACGATGCTACAGTGGGAGTCCTAAATTTTGCCTATCCAGGTATAATTAGGATAGGGATCTTTAACAAGTACCTGCCATCGTACAGGCTCGGGACCTCCATTTTACGTCCTATCCGAGGGAGGGCATAGACAAGGATTAAATTAAAAACTCCCATTAAAAAATCCTACGGCCACCTCGGGACGCGAACTCGCGACCTTTAGTATTGTAGGTTTTACAATAATTTTTGAATTTTAAATAAAATCATAATTTTGATTCAAATCCAACTCAATTTAATCTAATTTATTTTATTTCAACAAAACTGTAGATTTGGATATGTGTTTTTCAAAATAGTAAATCATAATCAGTAAGTAGTAAGTCATTCACGTAATTTAAAAAATATGTCTTTTTCGTAACTTGAATTAGTTACTACTTTATAAATCAAGGGCCAACTTTACGTATTCCAAGATATATCTATTCCAATATATTTAAATAAAACTATATTTATTAAGGCTTAAATTTTGGAATTGACTATTTAAGGTATCATTTATTTCGGATTTCGCCTGGTATCCTGAAACCCGTTTATTCGAGGCTGGATGGAAGGTTAGGACCTTAACCTTAACTCAGAACTTGGCAAATTACGACTAACTTTTTTTATTTTTTTTTACATTTTTGTGACGTGATAATATGAAGGAAAATGTGTTGCTTATTTCATTTTTTTTTTATTTATTTTTACGATATCTTCCATTATTTATTTTTCAAGAAAGAATTACCAGAAGAAAAAAATTCGACAAATCCCAAATAATTTTAGTGTTGTATTCCCAAAACGGAAGGAACCAGACCGCTTTGCTGAAATCAGACTGACCTAACTGTCTGGGTAGCATTATTTGCTTCTGAGTCACCCCTTGACTCAAGATAAGCTTCCCAACTGACAACTTCTGATTTAAATTACATTAGTTAATACTGCCAGCGTTGAGAATAATCTCTTAGTAATTATCTAATCCTTTCCTTGACTGACAGTCCTGTTAGTATCTGCAGACCGCTTGTTGCATCTCCATGCTTCCCGAGATTGCCTTCCTCGCTCCAAGGGTATCCATCATGAAGCCAAAGCGTCCCATAATCGCTAAGGTATGAATAAGGGGAGTCGGACTGCTAGGCCGCCGGCATGCAGATAAGTACCCATTCCTTTCCGCGCCGCTGCCTCCTGGAATGGTCCAGTTCTTCCGACCGCAAGGTCGTGGAACTGCTATTATACGGAGCTCTTGTTTCAGAAAAAGAAGAAGAAAAAAAATATGATGAATGCTCTCTCGGATTCAATTACTTCTCTGGTCCTCCATAAATACCAGATGATACCATATTAACAGTATGGCATTATCAATTAATTAATCTAATAGTTGTTTATTACTTTCATACCGTAAAATGAGGTGACTTTGTGACTAATGGGGTGACTTTGTGACAAGCCTATTTTCCTATAGTTTTTGAAGTTCCCTCCTTAAAAAGAATCAGGTTAGGCAATTCAGTGTACTTGTCAGTTGGTCAGTAATGTGCTGCAACCTACTGGCCACATATAACTTCTTTCATTCCATTTACCATGGTGCTTTATTTAATATATGTTTGATTTTTTTCATTTAGTTGAAACTTTGAAATAAAGCACCATGTCCACTATAATAGTCCATATGTGGCCAGTAGGTTGCAGGACATTACTGACCAACAGACAAGTACACTGAATTGCCTAACCTGATTATTTTTAAGGAGGGAAATTCAAAAACTGTAGAAAAATAGGCTTGTCACAAAGTCACCTCATTTTACGGTAAGTCCCATGTCTGCCGAACTCATAAATAATCTTCATATAGAAAGTTCTTTAACACCATTGAGTGCCCTATGAAAGGTCAGTGGGTCTTGCTTGGGAAAAGGCTATTTGAATCGTAATTTGTCAAAAGGGCATTTTGTCACATTCACTGACATTCAAGTAATAATATTTCTTCATTGAACTCTAAATTAAACGATTGATAAGAAATAATTTATCATGACAAGAAATTTAATTTTGAAAACGATTTATTTTTATATACGTTGGTATTTCTATTTATTTATGATATTTTAAAATTTTCTTTTTTGTAAGGTAAAAATATTTGTCTTTAATTTATTTAGTTGAATGAAATAATATAGAGTTAATAAGTGTTACAGAAGTATCAATTAACATTTGTTTATTCTGATAGCAAGACTGAGAATAGGACATACCACTCATCCACCTGTTCTTAATCAATATAGAGGACCATCTCCGAAATGTCAACATTGTAATAACATTCTAACAAGGCTAAAATCCTATTTGATTCAAAACAGTAAAACGGACAAACAGTAGAATTGGTCCAACAATTTTTAAAATCTTATGAATTGATATCGTTAATGTGAAATCAAATGTAAAATAGAAACTGCTATGAATGAGCAAGAAATATAATAAATCAAATAAACAAAAATAGAAGATTGGGATATAAGAAATACATGATGTTTATGGACATTGCATTCTTACACCAACAAACTAAAACAAACATTTATTCTGAAAAGATTAATATTTTAAAAGCAATTTTTTTTTTTTAATTTTAACATGCATTATGTGTCTACACATCAGCTATATAGATATAAATACAGTATAAACATAGATAGATATAGTCCAGAGGAGCTATATCTATATCTATATTTTAATCTAATATGCTATACAGTAAAAAATACTGTATGCATTTTCTACATTATTCAATCAGGCTTTTATATGCCTTCATCGATATTGTCAATCATTGATATTTAAAATTTTGTTTAACTTAAACACTGCCTTAAGGAACCTGTAAATATCTCTATACATACTATAAAAAGCTCAATCATTGAAAATTATTACAAAAATTTTCATTTTCTAAATAATTAAAAAAAAAAGACATTTAACGCATTGTTGTACTGAAAAAAAAAACTAATTATATATCAATTAGTTTTTTTTTTCAGTACAAACAGGTATATAGATTTATAAACACATTTATATAAATGTATTTATAAATCTATTTACCTGTTGATTATGGAATAATTGAAACAACAATACACGTTTACAAGAGGAAAATATTATTTAGAAAAAAGTTAAAGACAAATCTGTATTGACCGAATTCCTCATCCATTTTTTTCAAGTCGATGCAAGTGCTGTATTCAGCTTGTGAATGATATCTGGAGAGTAAGTTCTTTTTCTTTGTCAAGTCAGGATCACAGTTTTTCTATATCTTCCATAGATATTCAAAAACACTTTTACTCTACTGAAACAAGATTATGGCCTACAGTTTTAACAATTTGTACAGAAAATACAATTCATTGTTCCAAAAATAAAATACTTTTGTATCATTATATTGTTTTTTTATAAATATTTTTTATATTTTTCTGTTAGTTATAGTAATTTTGCTTATTATTTTTATCTAACTAGATAGCTGGTAATTGATTACTAACAAAGTTCTTTTCTTTTCAGTTGATTTTCAGTGGTGAATACACAAAGGCGATGTCGAAGGACTGGCACTCTGGACACTTCTGCTGCTGGCAATGCGACGAGTCACTGACTGGGCAACGATATGTCCTACGAGACGACCACCCTTACTGCATCAAGTGCTACGAGCAAGTATTCGCAAACACATGTGATGAGTGCTCTAAAGTTATCGGCATTGATTCAAAGGTAATACTTTTGTCTAGCTGATTTTGATGAATAGTTGTAAATCATGTTAAGTTATAACTAAAGGTATTTAGTTAAGATTTACTCGAATATAAGACTTCACAGAAATCAAAATGATTTTATAAAAATTTACTAGGGTATTGAAAATTGACACAATTGAAAGAAATCTGTCTTGATGAAGGATTCAATCTATCTCCCTAATGTCTGTCATTTCCTATTTTTTGGATCCGTTATTTCAGAAAATCACATATATTACTCATTAATATTAATTTGTAGTAATCTCATTTCTCTAAGCTTTATTGAATAATATTTTTGAAAACATCATGTTTTTACTTTTAGTTGATAGAACCTGCCACTTTTAGAAGTAATCAATTATGCTAACTTTTTCATCAAATTTATTCTATTAACCTTTCAATTCTTTCCTTATACAATATAAAAATAAAATCCAACCAAAAAATTTTCCAACCAACCAAAAAAATAAAATAAAATGATCTTAAGTAAAAAAATTAGCTCTTAGTTTCAGTACTGCTTATTTATAGTAATTACTACTTGTTGTGGTCATTGTTCAGGGAATAATATAGAAATTACCTTTATAAAATAGATATAACACAGTATGTACGGGGTCACCTGTGGTGTAGTGCTTAGCATAGCAATCTACAATACTAAAGGTCGCAGGTTCGTGTCCTGCGGTGGCGCTAGGATTTTTAAAGGGAGTTAAAAATTCTTAGCTATGCCGTCCCTCGGATAGGATGTAAAATCGAGATCCCGAGCCTGTACGGTGTCAGGTACTCATTAAAGATCCCTATCCTAATTATACCTGGATAGACAAAATTAAGGACTCCCCTGGTAACATCATCCGATAAGCCTTTGTGGTATAAAGAGACATTAAACAAACACACTATGTACCATTGGTAAATTAAGAATTTATGAAGTGAAATTTTAGAAAACTAAATCCCTAGTTAATATGATGATATTTTTTCTCTGTGACATCTTTGTACACTGTTTCTATTATTGACATATAAAATGGTTTTGGTTATTCTAATTCACTTATTGATTGTTCCTTATTGATAAATATGAACCGAATCCATTAACATAAACTTAGTTGTGTAGCTCCATTAAAAATTCACTTATACTGTATTTTACTTCAAAGTATATTAAATATGTACTTATATTAAAGAAATTCTGCATTTAACTGAGAATATGGTTCTATGATTTCATATTTAAATTAAAGATAACTCTGCACCTATTGCTAAATTTATAATGTCCAAATTCTAAAGCGTTAAAATTTAAGGTTGTGTCAATTATATTAATCTGGTTCCATTAAATTAAATAAATTAAATAAGCAATCTGCTAGAAATAGCCTGTCATAGTTTTCTAAAAGCTTGATATTAACCTTGAAAATATATAAGTAGAAATTGGTAGCAGGCCAAGTATAACAACGAAAATCTTCCGATAAATAACACTTTTTGGCAAGAATGTTTAGAACACAATTAAATATCTTGCATATTAGTTTCTTTAAAGTGAACTGAACTAATAGAAATTTTAGCTGTTTGTTTGTATTTTCCTAAAGCATACTAAAAATAATTCTACATTCTGTTCTACATCCTACATTATGTTCTATATAACAATTACTGAAAAATTAATTGTTTGTTTTATTTGTTTAACGTCACTTTATGCCACTAAGGCTAATCGGACGATGCTACAGTGGGAGTCCTAAATTTTGCCTATCTAGGTATAATTAGGATAGGGTTCTTTAACGAGTACCTGACATCGTACAGGCTCGGGACCTCCATTTTACGTCCTACCCGAGGGACGACTTAGCCAAGGATTTTTTACTCCCATTAAAAAATCCTAGGGCCACCCCGTGACCTTTAGTATTGTAAGATGCTATGCTATCCACTATACCACAGGTGACCCCTGGATAATTACTTTACATGAATATATTTGGCAAAGATTGCAATTCTCTTATAGGTTTCTATACCATCATCCAAAAGCTGTTTCGAAACATTTTGTTTATATAATCCGCTTAAAATTTTTTACTGTTAAAAATATTTTTTATACTCAAGAAATTAAACACAATATAATAAAGTGAATGCATAATGGAACTAGTTAGTTATTCCAGTTTTTTAATTTTTCTGAAAAAAATTAGTCCATTGTAACTTAAAATTGTAGTCAGTTGTTCACCGGTAAATGCATTCCAATATATTTATTACTTGTGATTAAGTTAGATTGTTTTGGACTGATTGGATTTGATTGATGTTTATTATGTATGTGTTAATCAGAGCTTTGTGTTAATTTATATGTATTGAGTGTATTTTGTATAAATTATTCAGAATAGCTAGTTGTTCATTAATGAGACTCCATAGTATATTGGTAGTTTCATAGTCACTTTTACTTAGTTTTTTCTATTTAGTTCTAAAAATAGTATGTTGTATAAACAAATAAAAACAGTTATTCATTCATTCATTCATTCAGTCACTTTTACCTCGAGACATTGTTTTATTTCCTAAATTATTTGTGCTTATTTATTTTGACATTCCTATGTCGTACTTACTATATGAATCATATGAACTGTTGTGATATTTTTGACTCAGTATTCAGTATTCTGTAGTGTTAAACTCTACTATAGAGTATACTTCTGTATTCATATGTATTTATTTTTATTGGCAAAATATTTTCCCATAACTACTTTAAAAAACATAAGATAAAAAAATCGTTTTTATTAATTATTTAATTTATGGTATTTCATAAACATTATTATAATACTACATAATACATCTTATTCTCTTTTTTTAGGATCTGTCGTACAAGGATAAGCACTGGCATGAGGCATGTTTCCTATGCTCCAAGTGTCGAGTTTCTTTAGTAGACAAGCAGTTTGGAAGCAAGGCTGACAAGATTTACTGTGGTAATTGTTATGATGCTCAATTTGCTTCTCGTTGTGATGGATGTGGCCAGATCTTCCGAGCAGGTAAGCTTAATCAATAAGCTATTCATTTCAAAATACAAATAAGTAGCTATTAATAAAAATATGTCTGTTTTCATTAAATTTTTATTAATTTACATACCTAGTTACATTTCATATTTAAACTAGTTTTTTTTTCCATAACAATTTTAAAATCAACCTTAATAGAAATCAATTGTAACTCAGCCAATTATGGATTTTATCATATAAATTAAATAATAAATGTTATGATTATTATGGAAACTATTCTCCTCATAGTGTGTATGAAACTTTTTTATGTATGCTATTTTTCTATAATAACCTTTTGTATCAGTTGAAAATAACTGCATGAAAATAGAATAATGAATTAATAATAACATCATATAACTTCACTTTTAGGTATTTTAAGAGATATTTTAGGTATATGTAGGTATTTTAAGAGAGGTTGGTCAAGTGTTGCGGTCAATTTAGAAAAGCACTATTATAAGTGAAACATTATTTACCGTGTAACATTGTGTTCTGCATTATGACCATATTTTTACAATATCCATAATTGGATTTAATATACAAATAAAAACCTATTGGCAGAATATTTAATATTAGTGATAGACCAGAAAACAATACATTCATATTAATCGGCCATTTCAAAAAAGGTTTATCTCCATTTTTTTACTAAATCACTTTATAAATTCAAGTTCTTTAACCGTGCACTCATCGATTTCATTTGAAGACAAACCCCATTTTATGTAGTTTCTTCTGTAACTATTCTCTTATTTATAAATAGTTGTTTTGCTAATATTGTAAGATAATTTGAATACCTACTTAAAGACTAGTTTGTTAAAGATTTAGCTTGTTAAAGATTTGCCTCAAACAGTAATCAGACTTTTTTAACATAGAATATTAAGTACGTGAACCTAAATTTAGAAAAATAAGTATGGAAAATTTGGGATATTTCAACCTTATGTTTACTCTCCTGCAGTGTTAGCAATATATTTATCTTGACTTATTTGTCACTGTATATTAATTTTGTAATATCAGAAATATTGTAAACAATGCATGTTACATTGTTTTAATTTTGTTTCAAAAATACCAAATGATTGTTTCATTATATAAAATGGTCTTCTTTAGTTTCAAACTGACAGAATAGCATATATTCTTTATCTCATGATGAAAGAAACATTTATAAAGGAGAAATGAATGTATAGGAATGTAGAAGGCAATCTTATATCTTTATAATATCTTTTAATGTTTCAATTTTTTGTGCTTTAATTACATCTAAATAGTATTATTGCTAATTTATTAATTTTTTTTTCAAAATATATTTAATTATTATATTTGAAGCTGTTCTTAGTTATCGTAAGTGTACTTTGAGGTCGAATTTGAACTTTCAGACTATTGGGTTATGGAATTTATCAGTAGTTATCTCTACCCTATTGTTCAACCATGACCAGTAGAGAAAAATTGTTTTTACCAAACTATTCTAACCAGGATGGGTAGACAAAATTTTTTCCAAGGGTCTTCACAACAATAAATTTCAACTGACCAATATTGGCTTTGAACTGGCACTGCTAGAATCAAGAATACTAAACCTGGCAATGCTCTAACATACTTTACTGCCATGGGCCCTACTCTATTGTTATTGTTAAAACATTGTTAAAGAAAGTAGATAATTATTTAAAAAAATATTAAGGACTTCTGTGAGGACACTTCATGTTGAAATCAAGTAAAAGAAAAGAAGAGAGAATCTGTTTTGTCAAATAAACTTCATCCCTCATCATCAACATCATGAAAAACTGTGCACTCCATTTAGAGGCAACCACTAGAACTCGAGTTACATTAGAGTTAGAGAACTAGAGTTTATGCTAATTGTATCACTTTGGTCATAAAAAATTGCTAGTTAATTTGAAATAAGGTATACAAATCTGATTTGAAACCAAGTACTTAGTGATTGTTTATAATATAATTTTGTATTAATCCTAGATAATGAAAAAGAGCCCTACAGTAGGGGATTCAAAAATTTCTGAAGGGACTTACTTTTTTTTAACCACCTGGATTCCATTTTTTGGAAGATTGCAACACCTATTTAATAATTAATAATGAGAAAATTTATTTTTCATTTAATTCTACAATTATAATTACTAGAATATGTGTACATTATTAATTAATTACTATAATATAATTTATAAATATCACACAGTGGCTAATAATATGCCATAAATAAGAGAGGAACTGTTGATGGACTTGATTTGAACACAAAATTTCCAACTGCTGATGTGGGTCCATTTTTGACTTAGCACCAGTTGGGAGGACCCATTACCAGAAATGTTTCCATTAACAAAATGTATAAACCACAAATAAATGTTGAAATACATACCTTTTTTTTAAATTTAGGACATTATCTGATTCTGTTTTTGAATTAAAATACATGTAATATAGTAATAGTTTTCCAGTGACACTTAGTTTCATCTTAAGATTGTCATCTCATGTAATTGTAAAAGTATGAGAAATTCTTATTAATTTATTTATCAAGATGGAAATTGTTATTACTTTTTTTTTCCATTGCTCTTTAGTTCAGCAAACATTTTGACATTATACATTTTTTGTCTTTTAACTCTTTAATTTTTGAAACTACCTGAGAGATCAGAGTTTAAAAATTACCTAATGATTTGAAAATCTTCCTTATTTATTTTTGAGACATTCATTTTCCTCAACATTTAATGAATAAAGACGATCAATCTTTAATTTTGATTCTGATTCAATAGGCAATCTTCTAGGTTATGCATCAGGAAAGGAGCTTTCTATTTAAATTAAAAAAGTATATTTTAAATTATATATATCTACTCAGGGAAAACCTTAAGATTGTTACTTAGTGATTTTCTACTACACAATTTTAAAATTTAGTTCAAATAAAACATTTTATGTGTCATTTTTACACTTGTTATTCATTATCCATTAAAGTTATCTTCTAAATAAGCAAAATCCATTGTTTTTTTCCCATTATATAGTTTTCAAAATTATTATTTACTGGTTCATGGTGGGGAAACATACATATGTCTAGTAGGCCATTAAGTCCTTGTTTGTTAAATATTATTATGTATATATTTTCTAATTTTTAAATTTATTACTTTCAAAATATGATCAAATGCTATCTATTATCTTAAATTAATGTTGTTAAGGTACAAATTAAAACTGCCAGACTTACAAATAACATTATTTAAATTCATAAGTTTTAAATAAGGTAAAATTATATTCTTTTTATCTAAGTATTAATCTGAGGTAGCAAGGCTAGATAATCTTAGGTTACTTCTTGTATCATTATTTGTCTCACTGTATTACTCTTGATCCTCGTAAAGGTTGAAACCATGCAGATGATAGCCCCCTGCCCGGCCAAATAAAATATTTTGATCGCCCACTGATAAAGCAGGTGGGGTAGGCCGAAATTATGTCAAGGCCTGCCCATTGTGTTACTCGGTCGGCTTCTCTTTCTCCAATTATGCGAGACAAAAGATATTAATTAGATTCCTCTGTAATTGATTCGGGTTACTGATTAATAACAGAGCTGCTTCCCCTGACCACACTATTTAATGAGCTCATCTCTTATCCAAACAGAGTTAACTTGAGGTCATCTCATTATACCAGCACGTATCTGATGACTTTGTATATCTACTGTCAAGACAAAAAAAAATACTATTAAATTTCCCCTCCTCTTGTTTTTCAGCTCTTTATCAATGACTTCTAAAAATACATTGTTTTTCTTTTAGACTTTAAATATTCATAAATAAATTTTCTTTAAATAAATTGTCTACAGGATAACCGAAGTAATGATGATAATATAAAATTTGACTTTTTATTTTAGCTATTATATGTCTAGATAATAATTAAATTAGGGAAATGCTTAATATAAAATATTATCCCGACGTGTTAAAATTAGCTCATCTAAAAAGTTATTCTAGTTTTTAAACTCTCAAGAATAAAGATTTGTAAAAACCAAGCAATGATTAAACAGAAAGTGTTTTTGTAGTAGAAAACAGAAATCATTAAAATTCTTAAGTTACATTCCATCTTCCCACTCCCCTCAAATGTGGACTGTTGGATTGTTAACATTCAACTTAACCATGCTATTTTGTGCTTACATGTTTAAATTAGTTTGCTTCTTGGCTTAGTTTTAGGGTTATAAATATTTCTTGATTATGTATGTAACTCATGCAGTGACCCTTTTGGCATTGATTATTGTAACAATAAAATTAGTTGGTTGAGAAATCCAACATGTCTAAAAATCAGATTAATGTTTTAATCTAATTGTGAGCTCCTTACATGCCAAGAAATACAATTCTAGAGAATCAATTTCTTATTGTAATGTCTAATAAGGATTATGTTTTGAAGAAAAAAATAAAGCAATCTTCATGCATTTTTTTTTTTTTTCACTTTTCTATAAATTTAAACATGTTTCTCAAACAGCCGATTCAGTTAATAATCTAGTTTTTAGTTTAACACTCCAATGTATTCTAATCTAGACCAAAAAGATGTTCATTAATATAATTTTTGAAGCATAATTTTAATTTTTAACTGTAAGGATATGATAGTTATGTATAACAATCGAAGACCAATAACATCAATTAATCATATGAGGTGCCTACTTTCAAAATCGTACAAGACTATTTTATTATATTTTTTAAGTTCTATTTTTCATAAGCATAAGTATGGCTATATTTAATTAAATTTAATTTGCTCTGCAAAACACAAAGCTAATAAGAAGGTTCAATATATTTTTTTTTTTTTTCATTTTTTATAATTAGGATTTATCCCATTTGAAAGTTGATGCTTTGTACGTTATTGGCATTATTCCTTTGGGAGAAATTAATTTACTAAATTCAAAATAATAAATTACATTATTAAATAAATATAGACATTTTACACAAGTTAAAGAAAAAGAGAAGAGTTGGTTGAGATGTTAATGAGAGAAGTGTTAATTTTTTTAAATGTTCTTCAGATTTCCGTTGTATTCAAAAGTAAAATGGCTTCTCTTTGTTATTAAACAATTAAATATTTTTGCATTAGCACATTGATTATTTATTTGAAAATAACCAAATAAGAAACTAAAAATTGCGCTTTTATTGATATTAAAAATAATTTAAAACTTTGACAGCCGAAATATGAGAAACTAAGTTGCCTATAGCCTCGCATGGTAACCAATTTTGCAATTTTTGAGCGCCATATTTTAGAAACTACTTATAAAATTGTTTAGTTTTTTTAACATATTTCATTTAAGGGCTAGACTCATAAAATATAATTTAATCAACTCATAAAATATGATTTAATCAATTTGAGTTTTTAGACCAGAGTGTTTAGGACAGTTAACGTGATTAAAAAAAAATATATATATATATATATATATATATATTTTTTTTTATCAAAGTAGCGTAGCAGAATTTGTTTTCCGAAAATCCTCTATTTTTATTTTGGCAATTCTTTATTCTAAAGAGCATTCAACTACTCCTGACAAAAATGTAATTATTAAGATTTTTAGCAGAAGATATCACAATGTTACATTTTATGGAGGATAATTAGTGACAGGTGTTAAAGGTGCGATGTTGTCCATAATGGGATATAGGGCACGACCTTGCTGCTTCTCTTGGACTTTTACCAGTGGTTTCATCCCCGTGTCTTCTGGATGCTGCTCATCGTAGCATCTGCTGCACACCCTATAAATACATATCGCCCACTCACTTCAACAACGTCATATCTCAAAATTATAGGTTTGACTGTTATATGAATTCGCTCAAAGCGCGTATATCTTTGCAAGATGGTAAAATTGTTATTCCACCTAAACAACATCTATCAATTTTTTAACCAAAACGTAATAAATCAACAGGGACTGTTTAAAATTTAAAAAATATCTTCGAATAGAGAAAAAAATTCACAATCAATGTCTAACAAAAAGTTCAATCGGAGACTCTTTAATATCTGTTCCGAATAAATTTTATTCTATTTTTATACTCTGAAAATCATGTTTTGTGAGGTCCCCCCCCCCCCGGTTATTTCAAAAAGGCTAATCCTTAAAGTTAAGGTTAGACCAGTCAAAACCTTGTAAAATCTAGGTAGCGAGTTTTATAAATGGTAGGTAATGTTTAACGTATTTACATCTGTGATTAAGATAATAATTATGTTCTATACCTGCATTACTTAAATTAATGGTGTTGTTTTTAAAGTAGTAACTCAGTAGTAAACACGGTGTTTAGGAGGCGATTACTATGTTCACGTGTGGCGGGCGGTTTAATAAGAGGCATTATACGAGAGGACAGCTGGTCCGGGATCTTTACGCCTTGTTACCTTATCTTTCGACAGCTACTGTTGCTGTAACTCCGCTGTGCCGTAACTCGCGGGACTAATCGCCCGAGATTGGAGTTATTGCGGCCTGCTCCGAGCTAAGGAGTCTGCAAACATGAGAGCTTGTTTTCGCCTCTGCGCTCCAGCCCTGAGATCACCGTCCATCTTCTATTAATAGCATCCACTTCCAATGAGTGACAAATCTCCATCAGCCAATGGCAGCTCTCGTTACAAGAGCCGAACGATTCGAGTGAGTTCAGTTCCAAATTCTATGTCAAACGATCCGTCTTGAGATGAGAATGCACATCTCCTTCAAGCCATGGAAACTCAGTTTTTAGCAGATTAGAGAATGCTTTGTTCCTAACATCTTCCAGATTCCTTTTGATCAGTCAAAAATGTCATTCTGAACTACTGTCGTCATTCCAGACCATAGAAACGTTTTCTATAAAAGATCGCTTGTCTATCTGTTCTGAATGAACATATGAAACTCTGAATGAGTTTTGGCTAGTAGAACTCAATGGGAAAATGCAAAGAAATAATAAATAGGTAGAAAGAAAAAAAAATTACCTTTAAATTTAATCGTTTATACTATTATTTCATAGCCAATTTACACCTTTATATACTGTAACTGTCGTACTCATTCTCACCCTTTCTCTCTCCCCAATATCCTAGTGTCATGTCAGCTCTAACGGACTTATCCGCCCACTTCGCTTATTCATCAATTACTGTATTTTCTCCGTTTATCTCTCATGTCATTTAATCCTTATTTACATCTATATATTAAAATATAAATTCTTGATTGCAAGATTCGGTCTGCACAAAACATAGAAGTCATCATTTTTAACTATGTTCATGGGCCGAATGTTTTAATCGCTTAAGAAAAAATATATCTTGATATATGTTTTTATTACAATTTTCTATTTTGTTTTAAGCTCTTGGTATGATATCTGTAAGAAATATTAAAAAGTGCATCCGCCTCGCTTTTGAATATGATGTTTTTTACACCAACCGCAGTACTAAATATCATTTCTCATAGTTCTCCAGTATCCTCAATATGTGATAGAATAATAGATCAAATTGTGCTGAGTTGTTTTTTCATAAATACATACTTCATCGCTATATTATATAATCTCTTCTGTTAGGAGTGTAATTTGAAATTTAGATAACCTCTCCCGTATAAAGGCATACATCCCTTGAAAACCTAATTTGAATATTCTCTAACTCTAGTATTGTGAGTCACCATTCGGTTTGTCACCCACTCGCTCTATGCTATACCGATTGAAAATAAATCACGCTAAAACCCGCCTTTGAAAAATGTCGTCGATATTAATATGGAAGGAATTTACCTCCGACCGAAGTCGTTCGCCATGAGCGAAAAGAAAATAGGTCCAAGGAACCCCAATTATGACCATTCTCTCTCTGTTCTGGCTACACGGCTTACTCCCTGCATAGCTAAGGATTTCGGGTTTCATTTTATGCAATTATAGGAATTAGTAAAGTTCCTCGACAAATGGCGTGAGGTCAGTAATTATTCTTTTCGGGTAAATCGATTTGGAAGGTTACCAAATAACATTAAAAGAATTTCTCAGATATTTTAATTATACTGTAATTATATAGTGTTAGCATATCATATGGGTGTCAACGTATTCATTCGGTTCGTTCTTGAAAGTGGTAAATAAGAAGAAAATTATATTAATGCTAAGTAATGCAAATGATAAGAACACTGTATAAAGGAACTAAGAAGTATATTTATTTTTATATTTAGTGGGATTGATTAGTTGGAGATTGTAATTAAAGGATAGGTATCAGACCAAATCAGCTACAACATATTCTTAAAGTCAATATGAATTATTTAATTTTTGATATTATATGTATGGATGAATTTAATTATAATGTTGGATTTCTTCATATGTCTCATTCTTTACATTACTATAAACCAGATGATAGTTTTGTATTTTTTTTAAAAAGAAAATCAGAGATTAATGTCGTTTGTCTTTTATCCGTGTCGAAATCAACCAGAAATTTATTGTATTCACGGCCTTGTAAAGCCTTTCTACGGTATTTCTTAAACTGTTGAGGTCCAATATGTTAAATTCACATTGAAGCGGATCTAAATAATAGGTATTGTCAGATTATTATTAACAGATGTGAATCACTACTTTGACTACGATACGAACGCAATCACATTGGTGCATTAAGAGAAATTTATATCAGGTCTTAATGTCACGTGGATGTTATGACAAAGAATTGAAACCCTAGTCACGACATCTTTGATTGTATAATTGAACAATTAAAGGGATCAAGTGGTGGCCTGGAAAGAAATATATTTGGCAAGGGACAGATGAATTGCATCCAATCAAAATATCCTTTACGGCTGTTGACTCTGCAGCGAAGGAAGGAATAATATTTGTTCGTATGCAGCGATAGTACCTCACAGCAGAAGATAACATTGACCAGTGTACAGGGCCAGCAAGTATCTGCATTCCTCAGCTACCTGGGCAGGTGGGATTGCAGCGTGGGTTCCGCCACCCACCTTTACCAATACAGTATCAAGTAATCGACTTTCAATCATATCCCCGGTCCTCCAATGGGCTATAACGCGACCTTCCAGTCAGGGAACTTGAGGCCATTATCTTGAGTCTTATAAGGGGATTCACAATTAATATTTTCTGGTGATCGTATCTCTCAATTTCCACCTATGAGGACTAATTGCTGCCTGAAACTGATACGAATTATTACTATTAACGAAAGCAATGCCTTTCTACTACGAATCCATATCCTCATTGTTGTGACACGCGATCCTGCCCTTGGACTGGCAGATGTACGCATTCCATTCTGGTTGGTATGCCATCACAAGAGCCGCTAGACTGCAGACCTTAGCCCAAATCTGGTAGTGATTTGTGAACAATGGTGCGGCAGCAACATCTTCCTTCCTGGTCAGACGTGTCCTTCCAGAATCTAACATATATTTTAAAACTTTTTAGATATCTTAGTTACCAAAGCCAAGGAATGAAACTTTAAATTCCAAAAGTTTTTTCTGTTATACAAAAAAAAAAAAGATCACGATTTGGTCGGTGTAAAGCCAAAGTGAACTAAACGCTGAACTCCATATTTTGAGGAAATAGAAGTGAAGTTTAATTTTGTGTAATAGGATTGTGTTTATTTCTATCACATTGGAAGTACAACATATTTCTCTTTGTCTTTTATATCACAAAAGTAAAAAACATTACAATTGTTAATTTTAAAAACAGTTAAACATTTATTAAATTGGTTTTGCGCTTAGTTCATTATGGTTTTATACCGACTGTTTGGGTTCTTTCTTCTTCATTAAGTATTTAAGAATGCATATTCGACATTAATAAAAAAATTATGTCAATGCTTTATAATTTATTTGAACGAATAATAGTCATTAACTGTTTTAATTTCGTAGTTATTTATTTACAATTAAAAAAAAAACTTATTGAGAAGGATTTATAGTTGTGACGGTAACTTTTTGGGAAAACGCTTTATTTATTCATCTACCTATCTCCATTTATCTACTTTATTTTAATATATATTATAAAGTCTACTACCAACACATCGTTTATTGAAATAATTTAAAAACAAGAATGATTCTCTTTAATTTTCGGTCCAAGATGACACATATGTGCGTGATTAGATAGCTGGTTCCTTAGGTCATCCAGGCCGGAAACTCGACAGACTCGGAAGACAATCGCGCGTGTCCGTCCGTTTTGAATATTTATGCGCTCAAGTAGTTCAAGGTTATGTATTCAGAAATTGAGATCTCGGACATAGATTGTAAATAAATAAAAAGAAAAGATTGGAATTCATCGGCGACTCTGTTTATTTCTATGCAAGGGGGTGAGGTGCATTTCTATAGTCGACTTGTGGCCGCTCCACCGTGCATGTTAACTGCTGATATCATCCCGCGGTGACGGTATTGTTTATATCGGACTTGGAATAACATTGAGATCTGTTTACGAGAGGGTTTTTTTTTCTTCAACGATCAATCGTTTTTGCTTTCAGAATATTTTTAGGATAGTCAAGGATCCATAAGAACTTTCGACGACGTTTTTTTTTTTCTCTACACCACATTTAAGTGATGTGTATATAGGTTCGAAAAAGTGAAGTTTTATGGGCAGCTGGGTGCAAGGGTACACCCCATGGAAGATCGCGCAACTCACCCTCTCCTAAAAGATCGTATTTCTCTCCTCTACTAAACATTATGTACTGCTGACTTAATTAAGTCGTAGTTTACCTAAGAATGAGCTGCAGACCTGTTACGCGTTTTGCCTTTTTCCTTGATTCGAGTTTCTCGAAAAAACAAAAATCGTTACCCAGAAAAATGTGTCTATTCGAAAGTTCATAACCCTGTAAAAATAAAATATGGGTTTCCCTCAAAAAAATTTTGGAGCGACTTACACCGTCTTTGCACCCCCTTAATAACTTGATTTACCTATGTCGTCGTAAATATAATTTTGCTTATTAAAGTTTAATGCCTTGATGAAAAAAGTTAATAATTCTCCTAAAAAAAAAACTTTTATGACAATTGGATTAATTAATCAATTCCTGATGATTCAAACTTTATATTACTAAATAAATCATGAAACAAACATTAATATAAATCTTATAAATAAAGTTGAAATTCTGTTTGTTTGTTTGTTCTTTATAGAAATCCATACCGTTTGTCCTAAATTCTCCAAATTTCGCTTAGTGGTTCTTTGATACCAGGTGCGAACACCTCTCCATATTAAAATTGCATAACTTCAGCCAATCTCATGGTATATTCTTTATTGTTAAAAAAATCGTCATGATCTCGCTTTACAATGGTTTTTTTTTTACGAAATCGACCGTTTGAGTCGAAAAACAGCCTAAAATATCGTTTTATACATTTTTAAGAGGCCAACAAGGCCCGGTAAGACCGTCCCTTGGTAGGCGTCGAGTTCTGGGATTTTTAAACCATATGTTTTTTTGTTTTTTTTTTAACATTACAATACGTTTATTTACATGTATGGTGAATTTATTTTTTAAATGCCTCCTAAGAAGCGAGCTTCAATAGGAGTAGTGAGCTCAAAAGCTAAAAACAACGTCAAATACGAGCAGCTGAAACTCTCGACGAACATCAAATTAGGATTGAACAACAGAGGCTTAGACAGGCAGAATCGCGGGAAACTGAGTCTGCCCAGGAATATGAGGCCCGCTTTGCGCCACAAAGGCTTAGGCAAGCCGATTTGCGAGAAGCTGAAACTGCAGGCCAATATTTCTGTTTGTTTGTTTGTTTTTTACAGAAATCCATACCGTTTATCCTAAATTCTCCAAATTTCGCCAGTAGTTCTTTCATACCAGGTGCGAACACCTGTCCATATTAAAATTGCATAACTTCAGCTGATCTTCAGCTGATAGTCTTTATTGTTATAGAAATCGTAATGAACTCACTTTACAATGGTTTTTTACGAAATCAACCGTTTCATTAGAAAAATGAAATTCCCCGATCAAACCGGGTTATACAGCTCAAAGATGAATTTCTGTTAGTTTGTTTTTTCTTAATAAAACTCCATACCGTTTGTCCTAAATTCCCCAAATTTCGCTCAGTGGATCTTTCTTACTAGGTGCGAACACCTGTCCATATTAAAATTTCATAACTTCAGCCAGTCTCTGGGTATATTCTTTATTGTTATAAAAATCGTTATGATTTCACTTTAAATTTGTTCACGTTTATTAGAAAAATGAAATTCCCCGGGTGAAACCGGGATATACAGCTAGTTATTCTATATTTCTAATCCAAGTCTATTAATTTATTTTTAATAATAATTTAAGTAATTTTCATATTGAAATCCAGCTACTTGATTGTAATAATGAATTTGACTTCATTCATAAGGATGATTTTAAAGTTGTGAACTGTAAAGATGAATTCGTTTTTTCTAAAAACAGAAATATCAATTTTAAAATACTTTTAATGGATTTTAATAGTAAGTTTGAACATAATTTGATTAAGTTTAGTACTTAATAATTGAACAGTTTAAATCATTTTTATGAGTGATCTGGTTCTTCATTGTAATAATCTATATCTTCTACCAATTTTTTCTTTACAAATATATTCCTTTGTCTTTGTTAAATTTAGGTATTAAATAGTTACTATGAATGTTTAATGATTTTAAATTTCAAAAGCTATGTATGTCAACATCCGATTCGGGAAACATATCTTAAAAGAAATGTAATCAACCGAACAATGCGACATTCTAATCAAGGTCATAGAAGACAGTGTAAATAAACAACATTTAACAAATTCAAATACCGAGAGGCGAGGACCCTCCCCCCGCTACTATCGGAGGGAAGGCGCATGCGCGAGGAACAGGCCGGCCGGCGATGGGGCCCGATAGAGACAATTCCGCGCTAGATCCCGACAGAGATGGCCACGTCAGTGCTGAGCTCCAAGATGGACAACCTGAGGATCGTAGGGGACGATCGGGCGAGGAAGGCGAGGGAAAACGACGAGGATATCGCCATCCTATCCACCTTCCTGCCCCCGTCCTTGGTAGGGCAGACCGCCTCCAGCCAGCGGCCCTTCGAGTGCGCCCTCGGCAAGGAGTGTCGTCTTGGGGATGTCAAGCTCGCAAAGCCAGGTCAGTCCTATTGTCATCTTGGAGGATGTCTTTGTCGGGGGTGGGTGGAATCATCTATATCCGTGTCGAGTGGCGAGGTCCATTGTTCTGGCAAAGTTAAGTTACCTGTCATATACCTAACCCATCATAAGGACTAAATTTTGATGTACAACAAAACGCTGCTGCAAGGGGTTAAATTCATAAGTAATTACCATTTTGAACGTCGCATCATTTTAAACGCTTCATACATGAGACTTTCCTCGACAGAAAGAAACAAAAGAAAAAAAAAAAGTAACTCAAGTTACATAAATATAAATTAATATCCATAACTCTGTTCGCAGCTTAAACGTAATATTTATGATTAGAGTAGCTGCAAAGTGCTAACTACTCTAATCATAATTTAAAAAAGAAGTAAGGAAGTAGGAAGTGTTAATAATTTTTTCTCATGAACAAATTGTCGATTCTTGGCTAATTTCTTTACATGGCATCTTAAATATTAAAATTGTTTAAGAAAACAATATTTATAGTAGATTTTTCATGAAATGTTTTTCAATTCTCTCACAGGTAAAATCTCTAAGTTAAAAGCTTGGCGGAAAATAACGATCGTAATAATAAAATTTATATACAAGGACTAAATAAGATTTTTGTTTTATTTAATGTAAGAAAAAATTAAACTATTCAAATAATGAAATAAAATATTATATTTCAATGGTTAGGGGAAATTAAATAAAACAGGTACACGATATTGGGGATATTTTCGGTTCTTCGCTTTATACTTCTTGCCCTGTTCTAGTATATACAGTAACTAAGTGCTGTATGGCAGAATATAATTGTTTCATCTGATTACTATGTAATTTATTTAAAAATACATATAGCAGTCAGTATCTAACCAAACCATCTTACAAACCCTAACTTTTAAAGGTGGTCAAAAAAACTCTCTAAATTTTAATTGTCACCATGCTGAGATTAATGTATGATTTATTATCAGTACTCACAAGCATCAAGTTGAAAAAAAGGAGCTATTAATTTTTTTTTTGCATATAATCATTCATATTCGTTATTTTTGCAACAATAAAATAACTAAATAAAATTTAAATGATTAATTACGATTTTTAATTGGTCGGTTTTTTATGTCAAAGATTTTATTGATTTTTACTAATTTTCTTATTGATAGCTGAGTAAAATTACTTTTATGCAGTTTTAATTACTGAAAAATAAATATTACTTTTTTTCAATATTTCCAATTTATAATTTGTCTTCTATTTTCCTGGGATTAAATTGTTTTATTTGAGTTAGTTGATCTATACACTAAGTTAGAGCAATCACCAGGACAAGTTTTTCTTTGATTTCATTTATTAAACCATTATCAACGTTTTGGCCACAGAGCCATTTTCAATCTGACAACGATAGCATTAGTCATTCTTATTTTTCTAGCAATTAAAACAGATTGCTTTCATTAAATTTTAATGCAATTTTTGTCTAAATGTTGAGATTTTTGAGTATTTCTCATATTTAATAAGTTTTAAAAATACCATAAGATGGTGATTTTTTTTTTTAATTTAATGAAAGCTATCTTTTTGTTACAATTACTGGATAAAAAAAGAATGAGCGTTATCAAATTTACACTGATAAATGGCCGTGTTGCCGAAACGTTGTCAAAGGTTTAAATTGACAACGTTTCGGACACACACTCTTATTTATCCAACAATTGTAACAAACAGAAACGTTGTCAATGGTTTAATAAATGAAATCAAAGGAAAAGTTGAATTTTCCACCTAATTGTGGTGATTGTTCCAACCTAGTTGTTTCGATCAACTAAATCAATATTGACTAATCTGATTGCAAAAAAGGATAAAACAAAAAAAAAAACTAATGTTTCACCTTGCAGTACCCCTTCAAATCAAGACCGGTAAATGTGCGCTTCCTGCATAGTTCCTCTGCCTGATAGATTCGGGCTCAATTTTTATGGGAAAACGACGTATCTTATCATGATTTTTGCATAATAATATTGCACAGATGATTTTGTAGTGTAACTAAACCGTCCGTAATATTTTTGTGGTCTAGTTACTGCGCTATTAATTTCCATCGACCACAACTACACTTTTACATTTTTTTTATATTCGAATAAATTGTCGAAGCAATAGAGAGTAATTCGTTTCCCTTCATAGTAAATGGATTTTTTTTTCGTTATATTCTGTTGTTTGCTTTACTTTAGAAATAGCAAAGATAGTTTGGTTTGGTTATTCAATTAATATTGACTACCGAACAGATATTTTCGAACAGTTTATTGTTCACTTTAATTTAGGTTTGGAAATTTTAATGGGAAAAGGTAGATAAGGATTGGCAATAACAATACAGAAGCTGATAAATGTTTTATCGCGCTCTCAAAATGGATACTGCATTGCTTGCTCCACCCCCTCCCATCGTATAATAAGATTTATTTTCAACGTTTTCAGGAACAATAAAGACTTCTGTTTAACTGCCGTCCCTCCGATAGGACGTATAATGGAGGTCCCCAGCCTGTACGATGTCAGATACTCGTTAAAGATCCCTATCCTAATTATACCTGGATAGGCAAAATTTAGGACTCCCCCTGTAGCATCGTCCGATTAGCCTTAGTAGCATAAAGAGACGTTAAACAAACAAAACAAAATATCTTTAACTGCTACATACTTCGGATGTAAGGGATATATATATGTAATAATATATGTAAGGGAAATACGCTTCCAATAAGTATCGATGTTCTTCTTCGATTTTTTCTGGAGTTTTCGGGATCTCTTGATTATATTTCTATGCCAGCAGCGTAAAGATTTAAGTCCAAACAAAAATATAATTCCTTGGCACATAACACTTATTAGATGAGACTTAGATCAATAAATTAGAACATTCAGGACCTTGCCAACCGTGAAAATATAACAAATGATTTTACAAAAGCCCGACGTTATCAATTGCATTTTTCTCAAATCACAAATATATTTTCGAACTTTTTCTCTTCTGTTTTATAGTATATATGTGATCCTAGTATTTTATTTTTGAGAATTTCAATTATATTATTTACTCATAATTTTTATTACCCAGGTCAAGAGTATCATTCCGTATTTTGGGGGAAATATCGGAGTTTTAAATTTTAATAAATTGAGGAATCTACTTTCAAAATTGGATATCTCCATTTTATTTTATTTCTTAATTTCTATTTTTGAAGAGCTTTCAATATAGCTGATTAAATATTTAGTTAAAAGCTAAATAACTTTAAAAAAGGCAAATACAAAGCAAACTGAATGATATTTCAGAAATTTATTTCAATGATAAACTTTTTAGTTTCTCATTTTTTTATTTTATTTTATATATTTTGAAAATTAGGAGTTTTTCCGTTTTCAAAATAGACGCCTCAATATTTTTATTATTGATGTTTTAAAATTATATTTGCAATATTTCTTTATTTTTTTTTTTTTTACTAATGAATAAGTGAATGTCTATTGAGTCAGTTTTTCTTCTTTTTTCTACTACTAGATAAAGTAGATATTTTAAAAACCTTGAATACTTCATAGCAATATCCTTTTTCTTTTCTTTTTTCTTTGTAATTTACTCTTTTGAAATTTATTATATTGTTGTTTTATCATCATTCACGTAAACGTAAAGTAAAATTAATCTAAGACTTTTCCATTTGTAACTATCATAATTAGAATTGGAAGATGACTGCCACAATTCGAAAAAATTTTTTTACTTAAAATACTTCAACTCATACTACCTATCAAAAAACGCAAATTTTTAAATCCAATATTTAACACTGCAGAGCAGTCAAGGCAGTGTTCCATAGAGTTGAGGGATAACAATCAATAATGACCATGGCATATTCTAATCTTGTAAAAATTCAGTTTTTTTGGATTGTGACAGTCTTCGTCCAAACGAGCGGCATAAGTTTTAATTTTTTATACTTTGATCGGCCGTTTAATATTAATTCTTATTAATATTAATCCATTGCAACTTGATGTATTCACATTAATAATAATTTATATTATTCACGTTATCTATTAAGATTCTATGAGGCTTAGGTTTTTGTGAGGGTTTGTTTTCAATGCTGTCTTTAAGATGAATTGAAGAAAAAAATCTCTTATCCGCGAATTATATCGAATGCCATTCCGTTCACTTCTGCCACATTTTTCCTCTTCAATCTCCTTTCCCATTTTGGAATTGAGTAAAGTCATGTTTCTTTTACCATGAGAAAGTTGATGAAGTGTTCCAATAATACGAGATTTCTTTTCAACCATATGCCCCACTCCCCCGGATCGTGTCGCTTTCACTGCACTTATTGAGCGGAATGTTTATTTTCATTTCGGTTTTAAAATATTGTTTTCATACGACCACGTGCGAATGCGGGTCATGCATGCCTGAAGGATATTGCTCCTTTAAGACTGAGGCCTGCTCAATCCGCAACCCGATGATAAAGTAAGCTCGCCCACACTTGGACCCATTCATTACTTACTTTTTAATGTATGGAAAGGAATAATTAGTTGACAGTCTTGCGTTGGCGTTTGGACGCAATCTATTATGCCAAAGTCATCGCTAATATTTGTTCATTAATGTCAATAACGTTTCTTAAGTACCAAGTTCTTCCCCTACCAATGTTTTGCCCCCATTTCCTCTTTGCATATACAGATATACATGCACTTATATACATGAGTGCATTTTAAGAGTTGAGAAATGAAAAATAAAATTATGGAAATCGGGGATATTCCCTAATTTTCCTGAAACAGGCTAATTGTCCTAGTTCTGGCCTGAGGCTTTCTATGCGCCTTTGCTACCTCTGTGGACTTCCGTTTAGTAAAAAAATTCTTCTAGTGTGTGTCTGTCAAGTATCTGAGACGATTAAATAAATTCGATATGCCTCCGTGTAATAGAGTCTACAACCAGCTCTAGTTCGAAATGATATGTGTTAAGATAGGTTAAATGATGATCAGGATTTTCAGTTTAAAAAAAAAAATTATTTTCGAAAGCCAACGTTTCGATCCAACTTGTGGATCTTCATCAGGGCTAAAAGAAAACAAATATATGAGTATCTATGCTAGAGGATGACAATAAAATTATAAAATTTTATAGTTGACTATTGTTACCTAAGTTGACCATCTCTCACCTCTATCTACGATATGTATTAAGCCTGTTTTTGTTCTGTTATTTGTTCGTATTCTTATTGTATGACATACACTATGTCTCAGGTAGACGTTCGGAAACCGTAGAAGCTTTTTACCTTCGTAGGCGATTTTTTATACTATTTTTGTACGTTAGTTCAAGAGGTTCAGGTCTTATAGCGCATTCGTGTATTATTAATTTGGGGTAGAGGAAAATATTTGGAAATTCGAATAGTATGGTTAGTCTTGGTCATGTCCAAACTAATAGTTTCGATCGAATGATAGGGTTAATAATATGTAATATTTATGTGTAGTCTATATCTTATTTATGCTCCTTAACATACAAAATGTCATGACCCCGGCTGTCCCAATTTACGATTCAGCATTTGACAAAAGTATCCTTTTTGTAAACGGTACGTATCTCGTCGTGTTATTTAGAACTGGACAATTTAGAATAATCTAAAATCGAAAGAAAACTCCACTGTGGTGAAAATCATGAAGTCTATCCTCCCCCCACCCCAAAAACACGCCAGAAAAGGAGAAGGGATATTCTTTTTCAGAAGTGCAAGACATTGCGAGTGTTTCTTAAGCACTGAGGTAACTCTGCCCGATTAAAATACAGAAGATTCTTAAAGGTTGGAATAAATTGAAGAGACATATTCAACACTGAACGGTTTTTACTTTCACTTATTTTTTTATTGTTATTACCGTGGCGTCTATTATCTCAATTTTTTTTACCCTTCCGAAATATAAAATTAGAATTTCATTTTTATTTAATGTCTTTTTTTTACTTAATCATTATGTTAAAAGTGTAAGATTTGATCCCCATGCTAGAAAATTTAAGTGTAATTACCATGGCAAACACTGTAATCATCATGGGTTCAATATTTAAGTCAAGTTCAGTCTGGGGAACTAAAGATGGTGGTTGATTTAAGAAACTACAAGTTCTCTTAGCTCATTATCTCTTAAAAATCACTACAATTTTTTATTTTAAATTTTTTTTAACTTGACATTTTAACAGCTGAAATCAATTCTTAGTATGAAAATCACGTATATATCCTTTACATCTATTATTTTATCTATTATACCTGTGATATCTATTACATCTAATGGCAACTTTTAAAGTATTTCCATAAATAATCATATGAAATAATGGAATATAGTTTTAAATTAAGTGGATGATAGTTTCAAGTTTCCAGTTGCATGTCGTTGTGCACATAGACACTGATGATGGATGAGGATATTATCTTGTAATATTGTAGGCTACCGTTATCTGCTTCCAACGCCTCAATACATTTTATTTTTTAAAAATAATTTATCTTTTAACTATCGAGAAAATTTGGCGAAGAATAAATTTTTTTTTGCAATAACGTCCTATGTATTTGGTACCTCCGTGACCAAATACATATCAATGATTTTTGTTTTTAATTATTATTGGAAAGAGTTTAAATAATATCTGTTTATTCAATCGAGTTGTCATCTTTGCAAAAATAAAAAAAATAAAAATTGTAGGTATATAAAATTAAATAGTAGACTTAAATAGTATAGTATAGCTTACCTTATTAATTTTTTTTTCCTTACCTTTGTTTTTTAATTAGTCCAAAGGAAAAAACAAAGGTGAAAAAAAAAGTTCATGAAAGATATTGATTTTTTAACGTGTAGAATATACATTCGTAGTTTGCTTAAAAAAAATAAAATAAAATAAGTAAATAAATAAAAAATTAATCATATATCTTCTCATCTCTTGTTTAAATATTTCAAAAAGAGATTTGGAATGGAAAATTAAAAAAAAATATATACCATAGTTGTCTGCCTTAACCCCCAAAATTATTAAAGTTAAAAAGATTAAATACATTAAAAAACATCCCTTAGGGTAAACTTAATAATAAAACTGATAATTTATCGTCGATTATTAAGTTAATTTTTTATATATTTTTAAAAAAAATTTCTAGATACTGTTCCATTCTATTTCCATCTTCTACGTCTTAGATCGTGTAAAACATGGTTGAGCAGCGTCCGTCAGATTTTAGTACATCTGTTTTATCTAAAGCTCAAGGAGGACTGGACTGATGTCATCGCTTTCAAAACTATTTTCTTCATTGGCTTCACATTAATAACCACACGACTCAAGAAATATGAGATGCATTAAATCCTAAAAATTATATTTCACCACAATATCAAGATATTGTCATCCGTTCTACGATATTTTGAATAAATCCCTGAATAAAGATTGTTGATTTTAAAGTGAAACTTCCATCACAGTAAAATATGATACGTATTGCATTTATTTGAAAATAGGTCTAAGAAATACGTTATTGTAATCTAAAAAACTATTCATTACATTTTTTATCCAAAACCTAGTGTTAAATTACTGATAATTTGTTGAGGCTTTTTGTAGTCGTAAAATTAAATTTGATTTTTAAGGATGTCTATAGCATGTCCATTCAATCATTATCACGATTTTTTCTAATAAATGATTTTAATATGCTCATCCTATTTTTTGTATCGATCATAAAGACTAAATTGAATCTAATTTCACATAAAGCGGTGTTTTTTAATTTTTAATGGTTTTCGAAATTTCTTTTCCTTTCATAACTAAACTTCTTCCCTTCGATATTCTTAATTTCTCATGGATTCTTTCGATTTATCTCTTTGAATTGTTTTTCTCTCGACGTTGAAAGTTGTGTGTCATTTATTTTGCAAAAGATTAATTTAAAATATTCGGGCACAGATAACAATATTTTTTGTCTTTTTCTTCAAAATTTCATTCACACCTATTAGCAATTAATAACAATCAGCGATTATGATTGGTGAATCATTCAATATAGACTCGCATGTTTTCTTATTTCCTCTTCCATCATTAGTTGAAGTATGTTTGAATAAACAAGTATGTAGGAAGAGACTATTAGAATTATAGATATAGAAAGTTGGCCTCAAAATCTCGTAATTATTTCAAAATGATGTGACATTTTGGGTTTTCGCAAGCCTCCTTAAATCTCTGGAACCTTCATTGACATTTCAATTGAGGATTATTTTTTTCGTATTCATAATTTCATATTTTGAAAAAATTATTTCCGAGAAATACTGAAAATTATTATGGGACATCTCATGCACATAAATTTTAATTAAAAACGCTGATGTTTTACAATATTTCGAAAATTCAGGGGTGGGGGAGTGTCTCTTTTAGATACTATTTTTTATTCAGGGTAAAAAATTATATTTTTAGATTAATACCTGGGGGGATGGAATTTAAAATGAAATGAATAATAATTTTGGGCTTATTTTTTTTCAATCTAGTTCTCCAGAAAAGTGTAGTTTTACCATCTTAATACATTAAATTTAGGAAGAAAGTGGTTTGATTTTTTTTTTTTTTTTTTTTTTTTTTTTTTTTTTTTTTTTTTTTTTTTTTTTTTTATACTTACTCTTGTTATGACAAAGAAATTTAGACGAAAAATATTTTGTGAGGAATATTTTTTTTTTTTAATGTGAATATATAATCGAAAGGTTTGGATTATCGAAGGTTCAATTTAAAGTTATGTGAAAATTGCAAAATGTAAGGAAAATATAAATGTATCACAATAAAAAAAAAATATTACTTCTGAAAAAAAAAATCACTTAGTTTAGACGCGTCTCTGATTTTATTTCTAAAGAAAACACCTAATTCCGTAAATTACTTGAAGTATTACATGTATTAAATTACATTTATTAAATTAATCCCTTCTTGAAATTTATATGAAATATTTATAATGAAGATTTTTTTTTAATTATACTATTAAAATAATTTTTTTTCATTCTTGTTCGAATTACTACTGTTCCGACACACTGCACTTTTGATTTTTTGTTTAATTTTGCGGTTTTGTATGTATACATTTAACGAAACAATGAACTGCACGAGTTGCGATAAGATAATTCATTTCCTTTCGAAGAAATACGAAGTGCAAAGACAGTTTTTAAAAAGGCGATAATTTTAAGACAAAGATGTTAACTCAACTCCAAGGACTTCTCTTACTGAATGGAAAAAAGGCACGAATTGTTTTCTTTAAAGCCGTCTGTCTATATGCTTACTTAACTACATGTTTTTTTTTTTCGTTATTTTTTTTTGTTTTTGTGCCTTTGCTTCTATGTTTGTTTTTAATATAATAATAATTTTAAAAAATAGATTGTCAAATAATTCTATATATGTATACAATAATATCTCCTGACCCATAGGTACGTTTTAAAGTAATTTTCCGCTCATCGTTGCGTAACAAAATCTCTCCATTAATAGCTTTTCAACTTCTATCATTGCATTTGTTTATCTAGCATTTAAACATTCATCTCATCAAAATAATCTCGATTTTTTTTAACGAAAAGCTTATATTTTCTTAATTATTTCCAATTTATAACTTGTCCTCTGGGATTAAATTTTTCTATTTGTTTTAGTAGATCTAAACTACTATGTAGGAGCAATCACCAGGACATATTATTTTTTATAATTTCATTTATTTAAATGACGTTTCGGCCACACGCCCGTCTTCTGGTATAAAAAATTATATTTTCTTATTAAAAGTCTAAAATAAAATGAGATGTGAAAAAAATAAACATTAAACTCATTTATCGAAGTAATTGCATTATTTTTAATTATGACTCCGTTCGAAAAAATAATAAGCAAGTGAATTTTAAGGAAACCCAAAAGTTCGATACCGTTACTAACAACCGTCATTTCTAAGCTCACTCCCTCCGCTCACCTCACTTGAAACCCGAGTCAGTAAGGTCTGAGGTCGTGTAATCCTCCCTCTTGTGTCTCGGTCATTTGTTCGTTAACACGTGGTTCCCACTACTTATTTACCTTTTAGTTGTCTGTAGCTCATAACTTTGCATGTCCATTTTAACCGCTGGATGGTCCCCATTTTGGTTTTACGGACTCTTAAGAGACCCCAATGGGCCTCATCAAAATCTATAAAATAGAAATCTGATCCATCAACGTGTTTTGGGAACTGCTGAAGATTGCACTATGTTTTGAAAAACTATTATTCTTCATTAAGGTCCGGATCATAGGCCAATATTGAATTGATTAAATCTCATTTTTTCTTTCATTTTTTTACTAATATTTACTTATGATTAATGTTATCATTAATGTTAAAACCACATAATGAAATATAGGTATCATTCTATTACCTAAAAATATCCATGTTTAATTATTAAAATGCTTCGGGATCGCGTGGTTCATAGTAGCTGACAAAATGGTGCCATCGCCCTACATCTCATCATATCACCCCCATTAGCTAATCACGTTATATTTTAACTCTTTATCGATCTTTAAAAAACGTAATTTTTATTTTGTAAAATTATATATGTATAGCAGACCATAACTCCAACATTCATTACAAACATTTCTATTTCACACCCTCCATAATTTGATCTTTTTTTAACTCGAGCTTTGAAGTTATTATCGATATAGACTTATCGAATGGGATGCAGTTTTTTATATATAACAGTAGAAGAAACTCCGATAACGGCTACATGAGCCTGGAGCTGCGAAGACTTGTTGCCTTTTATGGATTGCCGAGGCAGTGTTACTGAAAACCTAGAGCCCCTAGGGTGGGGACTTCAACCTCTCCTTATACCCAATATGGCTGTCAACCAATCACCCGATTTATAAGCCAATCATATTTACCCTTCTATGGCTAATTAGTATTAATTATTCCATCTTGGAAGGATATTAGAAAAAATGTAAAAAATATAAAACCATTTACTTCGTCCAACATTGGACAAACAATTGGAAATGAGGATTATTATTTTTTAAATTTTACTTATATTTTACTGAATTTATAAGTCAATCCTAAGATGTTGATTACATTCATTAGTTACTTAAAGCTCGATGTATACATCTATGTATATAAGTTATTTATTTATCCATTTATATATTTATCTATTTATTTTATGCATGAATTATTTATGTAACGGCTTGTTAAATTTTAATTTATTTTTATTTCTAATTTTATATGCCAGAATTGAGTGTTGATTCGGTTTTATTCTTTTTTTATTGTTGTTGGATGAATGATATATTTTATTAAGATTTTGATGCATTATATAATTAATTGCCGATGAAATGTATTAGAAGTACATTTTTAGTCATTAAGGAGAGCACTCGAGGGATTAAGTAAAAGAGAGAAAGGATTAAAAAAAAATACATATATATAACTATGTAGGTATATGTAAATATATGCATTGATGTTATTATCATATATTAATAAGATTTTACAAATAGTCTGAGATAGACATATACTCGTAGTATGCTGTGTATTAGCTACCCAATGTAGTTGGGCAGCATCTCTTTTATGAGTAAAGTTTGTTTGATTGTTTTAACGTCACTTTATGCTACTTAGGCTAATCGGATGATGCAACAGTGGTAGTCCTAAATTTTACCTATCCAGGTATAATTAGGATAGGGATCTTTAACTAGTACCTGACATTTTACAGGCTCGGGACCTCCATTTTACGTCCTATCCGATGGATAGCATAGTCAAGGATTTTTTACTCCCATTAGAAATCCTAGGGCCACTTCGGGACGCGAACTCGCGACCTTTAGTATAGTAGGTTTCTATGCTAACCACTACACCACAGGTGACCGACCCCTTATGAATACAGTGTTTCTCTCTCTCCCTCTCTGTGGTTAAATTAGGTCTATGCTTATGATCGTACTATAACTAATAACTATAACAACATAACAAATAAAGAACAAATTTATATTCAATTTTA
Source organism: Aelia acuminata (assembly GCA_911387785.2). Taxonomy (NCBI): domain Eukaryota; kingdom Metazoa; phylum Arthropoda; class Insecta; order Hemiptera; family Pentatomidae; genus Aelia; species Aelia acuminata. Next base: position 44,155,704 of record OU426982.1, read on the forward strand.
TCGTCCAAAAACATAATCTATATATGCGTAATATGGAAAAATGACTTGAAGAAGAGGATACAAATTAAAGTTGCCTTTATTTATTTATTTTTTTTAACTATATCAGAAATGTACATTTCATTCACACTCCTCAAAATGATATTAACATTCTGTTCGGAAAAGATATGTTGTTTAAACGTATTAAAATTAATCAATATATATTATAAAGCAAAGTGTACAATGTGCGTGCCGAAAAGGCTCAAAAACGACTCCACGTAGGATTAAGGAAGTTATGTCTTCGTTTAGCCATATGACCACTTACGGAGAAGAAGTTTCCATTTTTCTGTTAAGAGTGTAAAATTGAAGAGAAAAGGACTGGAATTTTAAGCCTCTCGCACCATTTAATTAGCCTCTCTGAGATTGAGATACGAGTTTATGAATGAAAAATTTAGTTCGAGCTCCAGGCTACCAGGAAGCACTAGGGTGCGTTTCTCTCAATGTTTATTGTCCATTCATATAGTATGCAATCGTTCTATATTTTTTCAACTGTTCTTTTTAAATGACTAAAAAATTAGGAGAAAATAATTAGTTTGCGTTCCAAAGTAAAATAAGTACTTTACATCTCAGCAATCAATTAGAAAACCAACTGGATTCCTTAAAAAATTAGTTTTCTCATAAGAAGGTGCTAATTTTGTTCTATATTCCCTTTAATTTTAAAGTTTTTCTGTTATTAAAACTACCACACAACTACCGGAGCGAAGCCGGGCACCCTAGCTAGTACTATAATAATTATATCATACTTTTTAATTTTTTAGTAAAAAACATATTTAGTAAAAAAAACCAAAATTTTAAGTCGACATTTCCCGTCGCCAGTAAATCTAAGTTTCACTTTGCATGTTGATACTGTACTTAAGATCCCATCAAGAATATTTGTGGTTCGAGCGAAGAGGTACCTATATAAAATTCTGATTTTTCTTAAACGTTAACAACAATATTAACAAAATATTATACAAATTAGCTGTTCTTTTAATTTTATGTTACAGTTATGAATGTAATTAGAATGTGTGTATATGTATTTTTACTCGCATTTTAAAGTATAAGTTTTATTTTTATACTTGGTTATGAATTATTGTATTTATTTTGTATTGACTTTAATAAATTATTTAAATAAATAACTCTATTGACGTTAAATATTTATTATTTAATAATTTATTTATGGGGTTAGGATTGCTAAAACAAAAAAAATGATTTAGGAGATCCTCAAATCGCATAGTAATTTTTTCCAAAATACTTAAGTCTTATGGGAATTAAGTTACCACCCCTTTTCCGTCGAAGAATCTGAGATTTGTCCCCTTTTCCATAGACAAATCTCAACGTATCTCCCTTGGATGTTTGAATATGCCCCCTTTGGTTAAATTATCACGCTATAAGCGATAAGGAAATCCGTAATCAAGCCGAATTCCGTAATTATGTGATTATTAATGAGGAAGGAGGAGGGAGCCTTGACACCCTTCGCTAAAGGAGCTAAGGCCTTAGATACTGAGTGGCAGCGTCGCCCCTTCCCTTCAGTCATCTCATCATTCTTTCACGTTTTGCCCATACACCTTTTTTTAATTATTTAGTATTATCTTATTAGCTTTTTATTACTGTAATGGTACATTTATGAACATATATTTAGCTTTGCTATTCTTTGGACATGATATCTATTTATATTAAACTTATTGTTATTACACTTTTACATGTAATTAATTGAATTAACATTTAATTTATTTTAGCTTTATGAATTGAAGCATATTCTTCGAAAAAAATCTAAAATACCATAACATAAGTAGGATTTTCATTTTCGTAAATTAAGTTACGTTTCATATCTTTGCGTAGAATGTTACTTACCACCATTAATGTAAAAACTTCTTCCGGAAAAGGATATTTCTTAAAAATGTTAATTTAATTATTAATACGCTAAGATTCTAATTATTTTATTACCTAATTACTAAGGCCTACAAAATCAGGCTCGATCTTCAATTTTTCATCTAGTTAAGGGTGCTCTTTTTATAGATAGGCTCTCTCAACACTATTTTGTTTTTAATTCTTGATTTTTTTTTTAAGACATTTTAAATAAATAGGGTAAACCATACAGTTATTGGCACTCAGTACAGTTATTGACACCCCAACTTTAACTTAAAGAAATAGGTAAACAATTCCTAATTTTATTACAAGATATAAATGAGTCTAATGTTTGAAGGGTCCTCTAAGTCATCTATGAAGTAAGACTTTAACAAACTAAACATAGGGAAGATTTCACAATTAAATCCACAGGGTGCCAATGACTAGATTTGGCACTTTTTACAATAAATATTGCTATATTGTAAAACTAATGAACTTTTAACCCAAAAAAACCTCTTGAGTCTTTATGAGGATAGACAAAGAGGAGCTATAGGAAGTTTCTACTTGATCCCTTTATAAAAAGTATATTTTTAATTTAACCACAGAAATGTAGTCTTAGGGGTGCCATTAACTGTACGGTTTACCCTATTAAAAAAAGAAATCTACTGCATTTTTATTTTTCTCAGTGGTCACTTAAATACAAAGCTAACTGAATTTTTAATTAATTATAACCTATTTTAGCTTTTTTTTTATTTCTTAAAAACGAAATTACAGATGACCACATTCATAGGCTTTGGCATTAGTTATCTTAGGATTCAATCACATTAAATCTATAGCCTATTTATTGTAGAACTGATTAACAAATAATAATAATGAAGAAAGAAAATTATTTATAATAAAAAAAAAAAAAACCGAAAATTTAAATGTACATAAATACTGGTCAAATAATATATATATATATATATATGTATATATATATATATATATATATATATATATATATATATATATATATATATATATCGATTATATATAATAATTATAAGAAGAACTTTTTTAAAAAAAACAGTAGGAATGAAATAATATTATGGTCACGCATTAATGTGTTCTATGGGTATTTCTCATGATGTTTTATTACATTTATATACATTTTGTTTGAATTTACTCCCATCTTGATTGGCTGTTAAAGCGCCATTATATTTTTCTTCTTTCACTTCCTTTCCGTTCCTGAGTGTAAAGCGGCAGTGATTAAAAAACTTGAACGACTTAATGACGGCAATAAAAACCTCATTAAAGGGAATCATGCTAGACTATCCTTCAATCCAAGCGAGGATGGAACATTCATGGACCAGCCTACAGATACGCGAACTTCTGACCCGATCGAGTGGTCCTCAAAGGAGCAGCCTTCCTCAGCAACTAATTGCCGGGTGCAACGAGGGTTTGGTTGTCCTTGGCACCGCTCTGACTCACAATTATATCTCTTATATGTCCATTCAATATCACTCATATCAATCCTATCTCTCTCTATATATATATCGCTCTTTCTTCCTCACTATCTCTATCTCTATCTCACTGTCACTCCCTCTCACTCTCTAGGCCCATTACCTGCTCGTACAGGACGTCCAGACAGTCCCATATTTCAATTTTGACATCAGATAACAAAGTTCCTTGCTTTCCGTCCGTCATCTCTGACATTTGATAAGTGCAGTTATTAATCAATTCGATTGAGTTGACTAGTTGTCAAAACAAATATTTTTTTTTTTTTTAATAGCTAGAAACGTATTTAATTATTTTCTTAACTACTATTAATATTTAACTTTTTAACTTAAATATTTAGTGAGAACTTTATTCCTTTTTAATTTTTTCCAAGGACTAAATAAGCATACTTCTGGCTTGAGAAGTTTGTGGGATAAATAAATGACAAAAATCTGACAATTGTATAAATTAAATCAATATTTCATCCTCTATCATCATGATGATACATCAGATACGGTAGTAGAAATTATATTCATTTTATCTAGCGTCTCCAGGAAGCTCGCTAAGAGAAGTTAACGAGAGGGGACTTTAGGCGGGAAATTTCTCCCCAAACATTAGAGAATTTATAATGCAATTCACTTCTTAGAGAATCACAATGTAATACCCCCCCCCCCCCCGAAATATCGGGTTATAATTCCTTTTCCGGGATTCAATCCCCACTTATAGTATTTTATTTCCCCGGCTAATTACCTAATTTTCCCATCTGTTGTATTGTCGTTCCCTCACTTCATGGCGTCTTAAATTAATTAAAAACCGCCTATAGCTCTTAATTAATGGTGTGAATGTATTGCTCTTTAAATTGTAGTGTGCTGAAATGGAGTCGGTAGATCTCTTTAATAAATAAGGTATTTCCTCATATATAGATATATTTTCCTTTTAAACATCGACTAATTTTTTCGTGGATTTGATGATTGATTTTCACATATTATAATTTTGATAATGTATAATCGAACAGGCTAATTCAGAAACTTTTCAACTCAGCACAGTATGAGAACTAGTAGAACAATAATTTCGGACCAATTTTGGAAACTAAAAACAGAGTTTCTTCGTATTTAACTTTCCAATTCCAAACTTTTCCACCTCTTCAATACTCCTGAAAAGGGCAATTAAAAATTATATGCTCATTTCCCTTTTTAAACTTCTTTGGGCCAATTTATTTTTATTGTTAATTCAACTTTCTTAACTCAATATTTATTTCTAAGCATAGGAATATGATGCCAACCAAACAGTGATATTTCATTGTATAATTATAATATGGAAATATTATTAGTATTATATAGAATTGGAATTTAAAAAAAAAACAAATTAATACTGCATTTTGGAAAAAAAAAAAACTGTTTGTACTCTTACATTGTATTGGATTATTTTTTAAAACAATTCTAATAATTTTTTTAATTATTTATCGTCAAGTTATTATGATTTGAATTGGATTATCTTTCATTCAATAATTTTAAAGATTCCCATTAGTAAAAGATAACTAAGGATCGCGTGGTCCCGTAATTTACAAAATGGTGTCGTCGTCCTAAATATCTCTCTTTTCCTCCATTAGTTAATTATGAGTTATTTATTAATCTTCCATATGGATTTCTGCTAAGTCGAGATGGATGATAATTTAGCATACCACCAATTCAATTAATCTATTTTTTATTCTTTGCATATATAAATATACATATAATATATTTTATTTATATTATTCACTTCTGTAATAAAAATAAATTTAATTATAGTTACATTGTAATACAATAAATTAATAATTAATCTGTACGGCTCACATAGTCTTTATTAGCGCTGCCTCACCTTCTCAATGGAGTTGTTATTCGTTTATTTAAAGTGACTCGGTCGTATACCTCTTTATTTTTAGAGCCATTGTCTTATCTCATAATAGTCTAGCATTGACACCTCGCTATTTCTATTTCATCTTCGTTTGCAGCTTAGTAAGATTAGAGGAGCTTCATTTTTTCTTTTTTTTAAGTTATAATTTTCTTGAAGTAAGCCCTAACTTAAAGAGTTTTGTTGATTTTTTTTTTTATACTAGTTATTCGTACCATATAAAACTAAATCCGAAAATTGAAAGTAAATCCCAGATTATATGGATATTTTTCTTTTTTCTATGCTATTGCCTTCTTATTTTTGGTTTCATCATAATTTTCATATGTTTTGGATCTCCGTCTGGGCTTGTTGAATCGAGAGTAGTACAGAGTCTCCTGTCAAAATCCTGATCATCAATCATTCCAATTATTACTATGTTACTAATTTTCTCTAATGTCATCGTTAAACAATATATTTTAAAATAAATGTCTATTTTCAATGAAAATTTTTACGAATATGTACTTCACGAATATCCTCCATGAACGTCTTTTTAAGTTACTCTCACTTACCATATATATGATGCTAAAAATATTGAAAGCAGTTTTTTGGAATCTAAAACATATCGTACAAAATAAACTTTAAGAATTACATACTTTACGAACTTTATTTCAATAATAGATTTATGAATGAAATATAGGAAGGTGGTTTTACTGGAACATTAATCGTTGTCGGTTTCTGGAAAAGCATTCGAGAATAAAATTTCAAAATCGGCTTTCAATCTACGAGCCGTAAAACCGTACCTCTTCTATCTATTCCCATCCTCGATATATTTACAAAAAAAAAAAAAAAAAAAGGTTAAGATTAAAATTCGGCTATTGAAGAACTAAGGATTTTTTCTATATTTCTTAAATACATATATATATATAGAGAGAGAGAGAGATAGGGAGAGAGATTCTTTATTGTCTTAGGGCCTTTGGCCCTTTCTTACAGACAAATATATGCATATGGCTACAGCAATGAATGAGACATAATACATTTAATAAGATAAAGTAAGATAGGTATAACATCAAGATGAGAGCTTATAAATCAATCATAAACATAAAAATAAAGTCACATATCATTTTCAATTCATTTCCCTTATTTATTTTTCTTTATATATAAGGGAGTATAGTAAAAATGCAATCCTAAGGGAAAAATAATATATAAGAAATTAAAAGTAAAAAAAAAAAAAAGTAAAATTAAAAATAATGATAGAGAGAGAGAGAGAGAGAGAGAGAGAGAGAGAGAGAGAGAGAGAGTGAGAGAGGGGGGGGGTATTTAATAGTCAATTGTTTTTCTTTTCGATAGGTTGATAAATAATCAGGATTTTCAGTTTTATATTTTTTTTATTTAGGAAAGCCTATGATTGAAACCATTACATGCGTGCATGTGGAACTTCATCAGGGTTTGGGAATACAGAGACCCTGTAACTAATACAGAGTGGTGGGTCTCTATTACTATAGACTCAGAAGCCCTGATGAAGATCTACATGTTGGGACCGAAACGTTGGCTTTCCTAAATAAAAAAGATCAAACTAAAAATCTTAATTATTTTAAATAATTTATTTTTGAAGAGAAAAGATTTGGCTCCGCCGGGAATCGAACCCGGGTCTTCCGCGTGACATGCGCGGTATGCTATCCATTACACCACGGAGTCGCTTCCAAACGGTGCCAAATCCTTCCTCTTCACTGACACCTCTCCCACGATCTCGCAAGTTTTGCGAGTATTTACGGGAGATGGACAATTTTTGTCCAATTTTGGGCATCTTCTTGACGATTAATAAATTATTTAAAATAATTTAAAAAATAGGTGGTCACCCACAATGATGGTTAAAATAATTTAAAAAATTGACGTACGTCAAGCGACTCCGTGGTGTAATGGATAGCATACCGCGCATGTCACGCGGAAGACCCGGGTTCGATTCCCGGCGGAGCCAAATCTTCTCTCTTCAAAAATAAATTATTTAAAATAATTTAAAAAATAGGTGGTCACCCACAATGATGGTTAAATTAATAAAAATCTTAATTATTTATCAACCTATCCAAAAAAAAAATAGTAATAATAATAATGAATCGAAAAGTACTGACGACTTTCTTCTGTAGTTATAATAAGCTACACCTGTAGAATAACGAATAAAGTGAAGTTTATAAAAGGTTCTTTCTTAGAAACTTTCATAGAACCCCTCTTAACGGAAAGCGGAGCGTTTATAATATATTTCCTTATTTTCACCTTCCACCTCAACTTTCTGATTTTTTTTTTTTTATGTATTGGCATACTCACTTCGTTCCAGGTAGTTGGAGAATCCTTATAGGATATTATTTAATTATTTATTATTGAATATTAATTATTGGCTATTTGAGGACAGAGAGGCCCGGCCTACGAAGATCGGTCCAGCCGTGGGCCGAGCAAACTTTCCAAACCGACCTTGCCCTCCTACAGGATAACAAGCTTCCGTTAAGAGATGACGGCCCCAGCGCGAGCCCGAAATGACATCACTCCACCGAATCCCGCCCCTTAACGACTGCCATTTACCGGGTCCCTCCTCGCCAATTACTATTGTTCCTTCCCCTCTAATGTTTATTATCTAAGTCATTGAGCAGTCTGCCATCTCCTGGGAGCCATGACACCCTTCCCGACAGAAGTGTCAGGAATTGAGTATTGACGCTCTCCGATTACGATAGTTCGGTGAGAAGTATATATCGTTCTTTATCTATTCTCTAATCAATCATAAAAATTAGGCGGTGACCTCATCATTTTTTTGTGTTCACAATATCTTATTACATATTAGTAAGTATTTTTTTTTTTTTTATTAGTGTACCAACCTTCGATTTTGATACTAGAAAATTTGTGCTCATCCATGCACCTAATGGTTATTTATATTTGCGAGTGACTCGGTCACCGCCTTGAAAGTTGCGATGTATAAATATCGATAATTTCCACCATCGATAATATCGATATTACCGGACGTAAGCTATCTGTACTTTCTCTCTCTTTTTTTTTTATAAATGATTCATTTAGTAAGCAGTCTATATTAGTAGTATTCTTTTACAGTGTCTTCGACTGTCAGGATATCGCGAGTCCTTGTCTAGCAGGTCACTTAACACATATGAAGAAATACATATTTGAAGAAATTACTTAAGTATATCCTCAGGCCTCAGACTTTCACATCAAAAGTGAACAGAAAACCCATTTTATTAATATCATATATTTGATCTAGCTCTTTGATCTGTCCAGTATCCATATCTAATGGGATTTTGGTGAACTATATATACTAAGTAATTGATTATGGCACCGAATACGAAAAAAATGAAATAATTGAAGAACATATAAAGTAACAAATAGTCCAATCTTTTTTCGACATGCCTTTTTTTCCTGCTTTCTTAATATTCCTTTAATTCCGAATTATCTTTTTAAGTAATTAATTATTTTAAGAGCGCTGCATCGGAGATGCGGAAAAGGACCTGGGTTCGATTCCCGGTTGAGGTTATATCTTTTTAATATTCGATGAAAATGAACAAAACGTAGTTAACTAACCGATAACCTTCTCACCCTTTTCATAATTTGTTTCACTTGAATAGAGATGAATATATTTTTTTTAGAATCTGGCAGTTTCTTTTTTTTTTTAAATAAACTAACTATTTTGCGCCTCGCTGCGTTAAATCTTGATGTCGGCAAACGTCATATACACGTCTTATGAAGTATTGATTTATAAATTGATAGAAATGGTTCCTGAGATGCCTTTTACATGTCAGAGCGCCTTTATTAAAGTGGAAAATTATAATTTTTTTTTTTTTAATTTCTGGAAAATAGCTCTGGTCACATCCACAATTACGAAAAAATTATATACAAACTATTGTAAATCTACGTTTACTCTGTCGGTGTCTCGCTTAAAAATTCTTTCCAGTAAATGTGGAATATCGGAAGCTGTTAATATAGAGAAAGCTATTCTCTATTATTTACCAACTATCTTTATATTCAGCAACTTTTACCTCGCGAGGCCTTATAGGCTGTATTCATTTCACTCGGAATAGACCCGGGGTTTTGTTTCAAGTCTTTTATATGCAAGAAGCCCATCTTGAACTATTGCGCAGTTGCTGTTTACGTTTATAGTCAATTTAGCTTGAGAGGACGTTATGAGTCATTCTTTCGTTTAAGCACAAATGTTCGCACAACCTAGCAAATGTCTGAAACACTGCATGTGAACAAATATTTACCTTTTGAAGTATATGTTAATTTTTAATTCATTGTAAAGAAAATAATTTTTTTTCTAATCGATTTTCAGCATTCTATTTATGATTCAAATACAGCACATTATCTGTAGAAATATTTTCAAGTACAAAATGCGTTCCAGACTCATTTTTTGATCTGGTATTACTAATACTGTATTAGATCATCAACATTAACCTTCATATCTGTATCTGCATTTCCCATCTCATTTTAACCAGCCCCCCCCCCCTCTACTTAAGGTAGTGAGATGCAATTTGTGGTTGACATTGGACTGGATCTGATGCTAATTTATCCTTGAAGCCAATGTTAAAAAATCCATACTGCATTTGGTCAAATGACCCTCATTACATGTATATGGGTTACACACACTGCCCCCAAATGTGTGGGCTGTTCCATCTTAGGATAAAAGATTTATAATATTTCAATAACTCGAGAGATATGCATAGTGAGTCTGCGTCGTCGGAGCTATGTCATCTGTATTAATATTTTTTCCCCTTTTCTTTTAATACTATAATAGTATTTTTAATAATTGATATTCTACAGATACTTGACAATTCATTATCTATCTGCTGACAGAATTACTTGATCTCGTATTCACTTCGGAAAAGTAAAGAATTCAGCCAGGTTTCTAAACTAAAAAAATAACAGAAAAAATTTAAAAACAAAAAATAGAAGTTCCCTTAAACATAAACCTCCTCTAATGTATTTCTATTCGTACATAAAGTCTATTTGAAAAGAACTTCTAACCTAATCGAAATCTATGATAACAAATATTTATTATTATACTCCATATAGGCTACCTTCTGTACACTTGTAACTAATGAGAGCCAATTACATTTTCTAGAGAAGAGACCAGCTATAATGTGAAATATTTTTCTGAGTTCAATTTTCTGGTTTAAAATTGTTTTCTGGGTTGAATTTTTTTTATGTTTGAATCTAAATTTTTGCTGCTTCTAAAGAGTTTTCCAAGAAAACCTTTGGGACATTTAGAAATTTAAGAATTTTACAAAACCATAATTAATGAGTGAAAAATAAAAATCAAATGGGTACAATTTACATAAAAAAAAGCAGTGTGATTTTAATTTCAAGAATTTATGTTGAAACTACTCCTGACTTTATTTTCAAATATTCTGCCAACTACTGACGTCCAAAATTTGCCTTCTTTTAAAAATTATGTAAACCATTAATAGTCAGCTTAAACATACTTTTGGAAATTAAAACTTCATTTATTATTATTACGGTATTCTCTAAATATGTCGAAATAGGAATATAAGTTATAAGTCTCGTTTTCGTTACTAACTTGACGGACGCAACAATATAATTGAATCGAATTTTGTTTTAAGGCGTCCTTGTGTAAAAAGAAACTTTCCGAAAAATAAAAATAAAAAAGCCTTCCAGAATTAAGAAATTCGGAACTGAAATGATGTATGCTTTGCTTTCTACATTTAACTTAAAGCGAAGACAGATAAGATGTCCTTTCAAGAGATATCTACAGTTCTATGTTCAACAATCATTAAAAAGGGGGAAAAAAAAAGTAGAAATATAAAAAAATTTCAAGCGAATCAAAAGAAGCAGGATGACAACTTCTCCTGAATTAACGAATAGGTTAAAGTCCTGAAACAGGTGCTATTATAATTGTTTCTATTATAATCTCTTTCTTTCATAATGCCTTTAAGTTCTGAAATAGATCCTTTATTGCATTTACTTATTTCATCATGAAGACTGAACAAATTGAATTTTTATTGTCATTTCCTTCATTTTCGAAACACTTTCTGCACCATTAGCCAACGGCATTGGGGAAATCGGGTTTTTGTAGACAAAGTGACGCCTGAACTAATCTCGCCTGACTCAGATAGCCTTACAAGTCCACGACAGTCCCTCGATCCGTCTAATGTAGAAATGTCAACCTTCTTTTTATATGTTCAGGATACTTCGTTCTTATCAACAAGGCCTTATTTCTATAAAGTGAACGTAATGCACTTCCTTAACTAAAATAAATTTAAGTTTCTTTATTTCCGTTTTTAGATATAAATATTACTAACATCTTGAGACATTATTTAATAACCATTTTTTGAAGGCCCAAGGTACTCGGTCTCTTAACCTACCGCCGACGTAAAAAGATGTTAAGACATTATCATTATTAATTATCGTTGTCGATAAAGTTTTAAGAATATTTACTTATTAGTAATATTTCTGACATCCTGTATTATTAAAGTTTAATTAGTTATAGTATAGTATAATTAGTAATATTTCTGAAAACATCCAGCAAATATCAAAAGACCTATATACCTTATTATTATTAATTATCGTAGTCGATATTTATTTTTAATAGTTCTTATCTTTAGTGTTTATCTGTTATCGCGAAATCAAACTGAAATAAACTGAAAGGCTCATGGTTCAAGTTGATCAACAAAAATCATAATCAAATCTTTATTACTTCGAATAAAACAATAAAATTTGAATGTTCTTCTTCAGTTTCCTGTTTAGAAAAAAAAACAGTTTCAAAGTAATTTCTTGTTTGTGAAAATAGATTTTTTATTATTGAAATTATATTTAATGCTCCATGCGATAAACAATGCCATCTAAACAGCAGTTATAGGAAGTAAAACTGAGCAAAAATCCATCGTAAAAGACAAAAAAAACTTAACCCTAAAAAATGAAACTCGATAGTTTTTCTTTCGATTTTCTATAAACATTTTTATTAAAAATTAATCACTAGCTGTATTAGGTTATGAAACATTTTATGATTATTATTTCTCTGTTTTTCTAATATTTTTTTATGATCTTGTACATTTCCTTCATTGGTAAGTTAGTTAGTTGGTTAGTAGTTTGTAAATTACTTTTAGCTACGAATAAGAATCAATAAATCGAATTTGTGTTGTCGTTTTTACCATAGATCTTCTGCATACAATAACCATTTATTTTTAGTCATTATTTTTTTTAAATATAGGTACTCATTTTTGACATGATTGCCGAAAATTAAATCTTAAAATAAAAAACCAAATAAATTTTTATTAAAATATTTTCCGTGCCACCGATTAAGGATTAGACTAATGTAAGATACAAATACGTAATAAGTCAATGGGAAACAACATGAAGGTCAAAAGAAAGATAAGTTTAAAATAGCGGTGAGTAACAGACTGATATTAATATATCTATATCTGTTATTGAGTTTATTATTTTTTTTTCCTCTAAGGAATTGTTTCATGTTTTCAAGTTGTCTTAAGATTTACTGCCCAGATTATTTTTTGATGTTTCGTTTAGCATTAGCTATGTTTCTACATTCATATCGAGTGTTAAGATAACAACCACTTCAATAAAAAATAGATTTTTTTAAGAATAATATTTTATATTATAAGAATAATATTTTACTATCATCGTACTCATAGATTGATATTAGAAATACTAGTCTCACGGAGGAAAAGATTACGTAGCGGATTGGTGGTTAAAAAAAACAGTCCAACTTTCGCTGTGCAATGCTCCTCTATGGTCATATTGCAAATTTTTATCTCTTCATTTAAAAAAAAAAGGCTAATTAAAAATATTATATGCCCATAATCAATTATTTTTCACTTATACTATTACACTTATACCACAAGTGTCAATTTCATTAGGGACTGAGAGTCATATGGGTTTATCAGTATCCAAAGTATTTTTTCCATAGCTTTTAGTTATTGTATTAAAAGAAAGTATATCTCTCTTCTTTTGGGGTATCCATTGTCTCATGCCGAAGGAGGATCCATGTACATTTTTTAAACAAATTTATTAGGACTCCTGTCAGTGTATCATAAAATAATATCGCATCAATCCACCGTTTTACTCCGTCATTCAACGTTCCAATACTCTTTACAAATTCAAAACCCGCATATATAAAGAACTCATAACCATCCATCTCCCCAAACATTCTAAGGTTCTATCTTTAGTATTTATTTACGAATATGTATATAAAAATAATGAGTATATATTTTAGGTTGGACTTTAATATTTTTATTTAATTAAGCACATATTTTGTTACCAAATACTGAAACATCAATGTGTGTTCAAATAAATTCATTTACGTAAAATTATTAGGCAAAGATGTCATTCAAATAATTAGAACTCAAATTATTAACAACGTTACAAACAATAACTGCAAGTGACTCAAAAGTAAAAGACGTTCCAGGCCAGGCTAAAAAGCCCCAAATCAATCGCTTCTTAAATTTAGTCTGAAATGGAACGAACCAGAAAGGTCTAGATCATTCTAAAACATGTTATTACGTACTAATACATGAATGTAACTGTTCCAGAAAATTCAAGAACTCTTCCAATAAAACAGAAATAATCATCTGTTTTGCTTTCACGTCATAATTCTTAAATTCATAAGAGGAAATGTCTCGAAATTATTGAATTTATTAATGGTTCGTCCCTATGTCTTCTGAAATTTGACGGGTATTCAATGTCGAGGGGTGGAGGTTAATTTGTAATTTTTTTTTTGTTTTATCATTCCATAATACTTCAGTTATAAGATATTTTTATTCTCACCTTCTCCTATTGCTATTTTAGTCAATGAAAAATCATTAAACATACATAAAAATAGATTTATTGCACTTATATTGTATAAGTTTTAGGAATAAAATTGGGATTTAAATTGTGTTAAATTTTGTTAATGTGAATATTTACTTAAATTAAAGAAAAAAAATCATAGTTTTTCATGCATATGACCATCTGATTTATGACACATTCATATAAATGGACTTACAGTCCAATACAGATGGTGGTTCCATCTTTTTCAACAAAAAAACTCTTTATTATTTTTTTTTTTTTTTAATGCCTTACTTAACTACGAATGAGGCCTCCGTCCATCATCTCGTTGAGAATTTTATTCGTGTGAAATTGAGAGCTATGGCCTCGTTGCTAAATGACAGAGGCGACAAAGAAGAAAGTTATGTAGGTGTCAATTGAGGCTAAAGCTGGCGGATTCAGCTATTTTTCGCCACGCTGACCCCAATTGAGCAGAGCCGATCATTTTGTTAGTCAAACATTCCTATTAGCGTCCTTAATTGACTGCATCGTTCATTAACGTCATAATTTTTCTTATTTCGGAAAATGCAGTCGGAAGCCTTCTGACCAATTAAATAAGTCTTAGAATGCAATAGGACTTTGCTATCCCCCCCCCCCGTAATATTATATAAACACGATTTTTTTTCAAAATATTAATTAAATAATCTTGTCGAAATTGCATCTTTAATGGCAGATTAGTTTTTCGTATTATATAGACTTCGATTATCCGGACGTCAATCAACCGGAAATGTAATTATCCTGACATCTTGCCGAATTGAATTTTAAATAAGTGTTTACAAAATATAATGATTTATTGTATAATTCTACGCAGTAAAATAAAAGCAGATCTGTTTCTGGAAGTTAAAAGATTAAAAAGTTATTTTAGTTATAAATATTTATTACATTGCATAAAATACGTTCATAAATCTGAGCTGTAGTAATATTTTATAATCTTTTAATTCTTATTTGAGTACTGTTTTTGTAATTCAGATTCTCAACTAGAGTTCTTTAAATTCGAAATGGTTTAATATTGATTCATTTCTTTTTATTTGTATTTTTTAAATATAGTTACTTAAAAATGTCATGATAATAATGTTAAATCGTTTGAAAAATATACATTATTTTTTGTAACTTGCGAATATTTTTCCCTCCATACTTTTACAAAATACTTATACGGTGTATTATTGCGTTGATTAATCCGGATAATCGACTTTACCTTACCTTACTAGTACCTTTAAAATATATGGTCGATGAAGTGTTCATTCTTGAGATTTTGGGATTATTAAGTTTCTCTCTGAAATATAGGTCAATTACTTTTTTACCAGCATAACTGTAATAATGAGAATAATTCAAAGGAAGGATGCATAACTAAGGAAACTTAAAAAATCATACATTTTTGTATTTTTTTTTTTTTTTTTTTTTTCATCCCTCCACAAGACTAAAAACTTCCGAATAATTACGACTATATTTACTTAACTAACGATCTAACTTCCAATTACTACAAAAAAGAACTCATATACATTTACAATTATCAGGCGTTTTTGCACACATGGAATTTCAGAGCCCTGTGGCTCAAAATAGCCATGAATTCTCTCCATGTAGTAAGAATCCTAAATGCTCGGTATGATTTTACAAATCAAAATATCCATAAAGACCCCATTTTACGCGTTGTAGTTCAGGCAGATTTGCCAGAGCGCGAACCGGAATAGATTTATTTTTCAGTTTATCACCCCTCCTAACTACCCCATTTTTTATTATCTTCCTAATCAAAGAATAGCTCGTTTCTTCTTATTTTTCTTCTCCGAATCGTTTCTTTATTTCCTAGGCTTCTGAAAATAAAATGACCTCAAAAACTCTTAGCGTTTTTCTTAAAGTCATATACTGCAGTAAACACAAAAATATCATTTGAACATCTTCGTTGTGAATTATTATTGGAGAAAAAAAGTTAACAGAAGCATTTCATAACGAGCACTAATAATGTAAAAATCAATTTTGATTCAGCGATATTTTAAAGGTTTTGAAGGACTATTTTTTTTTTTTAATTCCTACATGATGCTAAAACGCAAAGTCTATATTTTTATTTTTATTTATTTATTGCTTATAAAGGAATTCTCCTTATAGCAGGAGCAATGGCCATGCACAATATTTTTTAGTAGTGGTTAGTAGGAATCTATAATCTAGTGATCCATAATATAACTTTTTTTATGCTAATTGTAGAACATACTGTAATATATTATATATCAATAAACCATTGAGAGCATGTAAAAAAAAGTAAATAATAATAATAAAACAGATTTACCAGAGGTATTCAAACAAAATTACAATAAATATATCAACATAAATTAACATAAATAAATATATTAACACATTAATAAATAATTACAGCGGCACACTAAACTAAAAATAAAATATAGCACATTGAATATTTTGTGATGCGGGGAGAAGATACATGGTGTTTGTAATCAGTTAGTTGTCTATTGGTGTAGGAGAGCGGAGCGGTATTTTAGTATGTTGTTTAGCAGTTGGTATAGTTTTATAAGGTCATATTTACTATTGGATGAAAGTCTATTGTGAAGGAGTTCTATTTTACTATTGGATGTTGCTATTTCTGGATAATATTGAGCTCTGATATCGATGTATGTTGGGCAGTTGATCAGTAAGTGGTATATGTCTTCGTTGGCGTGTGTTTTACATAATAAACATTGAGAGTTTGGATCTATTTTATGGGTAATATTGTTTATACTAAACTTCATGGAATATTTACTAACAGTTCTAATCTGGCTGATGGTTTGTTGTAATGGGAAAGGGATGTTGGCGGTTAGATGGTTCTGGGGGGATCCGGATATATGAGTGAGGTTACTGTACAATGGGCAGCAAGTAGACAGCGAAATATTTTCGAGGTCCCTATTTTTTAATAGTGATTTGTGGTAGGAAATTATTTTGTTTAGGTTTGATTTAAACAGATTGTGGTCTTGGTTGAGCCATAAGTTTATGAAGTCTGTAGTGAAAATACTTTTAACCTGGGTAACCCAATTATATTGTGGCTTGTTTGCCGGTGACTGGTCCAGTACTAATAACCTATTATAGCATAACCTGACTAGCCTGTCATTTTTCATTCTTAAGATTTTACACAGCCAGTGAATACTAGATTTTATTATTGAAATAAATATGTGGTCAATACCTGTTTCATTTCTTATAATGTAGTTCGGGGTACACCTCAAGAGCAGTAACAGTCTTTTGAAGAAATTTACTTGTGCTTGTTCCAGGCTGTCTACATATCTCAGGCTCCAAATAGGAGCACAGTACAAAAGCACACTTTTAGCTAAAGCTCTATATAATTTGGTGATAGCGTCCCAGTTCTGGCATTTTGATTTAGAAAGTATTTTGTGCAGTGATGCATTGGCTACTTTAAACTTTGTCACAGCGTTATTTTTGGCTTCTAAGAACAAGGCCGAATTTGAAAATAGTACACCTAGATAAGAAAAATGCTTAACCTGTTCTATTTCGTTTTCTTTATAAAGGAATTGATGGATCCTGGCAGGTTTGCGTCCCTTGTGAAAGTGCAAAATTTTAGATTTTGAACTGTTGACTGTAAGAGAGTTTTCACAACTGTATTCCTCCAGAAGTCTTAATTTTAATTTTAGATCTGCTGGGCTGTCGGCTAATATTGTGAGGTCATCAGCGTATAGCAGTGTCAGAACATCGTGGTAACCATCTATATTAAGGCCATATGCACCTCTGGACCGGAAGTAATGTTCTATGTCATTTATAAATAGTGCAAAAAGGTAGGGGCTTAAAATTTCGCCCTGTAAGAGACCTTCGGTCATTTTGATTTTTGTTGTGGTATTATTACCTAATTTGACGCGAAGACCGGTGTTGTCATATAAATTTTTCAACAGGCGGATTATTTTAGAGCTAACACCCAAGTTATTTAATTTATACCATAGTTTTTCATGGGATATTGAATCAAACGCTCTCTTAAAGTCGATGAAGGCTACATAAACTGAGCGTTTGCTAAGCCGTAGTTGTAATTGGATCACGGCTGTAAGGACGAAAATGTTATCCAAGCACCCTCTTTCTTTTCGGAAGCCTGCTTGGTTTTCTGGTAATATTTTAACCTCTTCTTCCCATATTAGAAAACGGTTCAGTAATATTTGGGTAAAGATCTTAAGTAGGCAATTTGCTAGAGCTATACCACGATAGTTTTCAGGATCTGACTTGTCTCCTTTTTTGTACAGCATAATCATATTTAATTCTGTCCACATGTGTGGGATTATTTCAGAAGAGATGATTCTATTGAAAAAGGTTTCTATATATTGTAACCAGTTGTAAGGCAGGTGCTTATAGAAATCAAACGATACTCCGTCTGGTCCAGGAGCCGAGCTAGATTTTGAGTTTTTAATGCTATTTAGTATTTCTTCCTGACTTATAGGGGAATCCAGCAATGGGTGAGTGACACCGAAAAAATAGATCTCAGATGGGATTTTTGTGCCGTATAGTTCTTGAAAAAAAGTTTCCCAAGTCTCTAACGATATGTGATTATACGATTTAGATTTAGGGCGGAATTTGTTTATAGTACTCCAGAATGATTTTGAGTCTTTAATGTCTTCAAAAGTTTCAGTTATTTTACGATAGAAAAGTTTTTTTTTAGTTTCAATAAGTTTTTTGTATGTGCTTTTAATCGATATATACTTTACTAATGCATTTTCACTAAACCTAGATTTTTTGCATTCTTTTAAATGTTTTTTGACATTCTTTTTTAGGTTTAAACATTCTAAATCAAACCACTGTTTATTATTGTGCTGTGTGTTATTATTATAGCAGCGTAGGTTGTGTTGCATTCCAGTACTGATAGCAACTTCGGTTATGGCATTAATCAAATTTTCACTCATTTGATGTACAGAGCATTCTGCGTTTATATTTATGTTTTTTGATGTCTCGATTTTTTGGGTAAATTGTGGTGCCCTGTTTGGGTCCCATTTAATGATTTTCTTAAATGTTGGAAGCCCTTTTTTAGTAGCTGGAGTTAAATGTGAATTATCGGGTTCTATGTATAGTGATAACAAGAGGGGGAAATGATCAGAGTTGATTACATTGGTTAAAGTAGTAAGGTCTTTTATTAAGGATAAATTTTGTACTGAGCACCATATTAAGTCGGGTATACTCTTACCAACTGAGGTTAGGAATGTATAACACGCTGGGTAATCACTTTTGGTTCTACCGTTAATAATGATAAATCCATTATTGTCCATAAATTCTTTAAGGATTTTGCCTTTTGAACTACTAGTTTCATCAAGAGATCTGTGAATCGGACTTAGGTTAAAGAACTTAATGTCATTTAAAATTTGATTGTCAATTCCTATTCTACAGTTTGCATCACCCCCTATTATTATAGCATTATCTTTGGTTGAAGTAAATTTTTTCACACTATTTTCTAAATTATCTAGTGTAGAGTACAAATCTGTTGATGGATTAAAGTACAAAAATATCAAAGTGATAATTTCTTCTGAACAATTAATATTAATAATTATCCATTTAGAAGATATCTCTAAAACTGTTATGTTAAATGGGTTAGTATTGTTGGTTAAAATTAAGAGCCCACCTGCAGCTCTCCCTCGAGAGGCAGTTCTTAAGGCTGGTGAGAAGGCAGCTATGGTGAAGTCATCTGAGGGTGGGTGAATGGGTTTCGAAGTCAGCCAGGTTTCTGAGCAGCATACTATGTGGTATTTCTTGAAAGTATAGATTTCATCAACGAGGTTGTTGTAACCATGGGAGTTCCAAAATATTATGTTTAGCTGTGTTGTGGAAGTTTGTTTACAAGCGGCTGATGCTCTTACAGTAATCTGATGTTTACTAACGGGAATCAGGGCCTGCCCGACTGTTGCTTCAATTGGTCTAATTTCGGTTGTAGTTTTAGTTGTGAGTGCAGCAGCATGTTGATGAATTCTCTTTTTATTTTCTTCTATTTTTATTTTTTTATTTTTTAAAGAGATGGTGTGGGAAATTTTTACGTCAGGTGGCAGGGTTGGAAGCTGAATTGCTTCGAGGGCGAAATCGATATTGGTTTAAATTTTCTTTAATTTCTTCAATTTTTCTTTTCTTTTTTGCCTGATCAGTAAGTGATTCGATTGCATGATTCGAAGTATCTTTAGAGATGCCCGCTATTTCCTCGGCCTCCTGAAGTCTGTAAAGTGAGCCACGGAATTTGAAGAAAGGTTTTTTGTAATTGGCATTCTCGTCCATTAATCTTAGGGTAGAGAGACAATTATATATTCTCCGTCCTTCTTCACGTTCTTCAGGGGTACGGTCATGACTTATTCTAAGGTTTAAATGTTGGAATGCTTCTCTTTTATTGAATAATTCTGTTTTTATGAGGCTGCTATTTAAGGATAAGAGAATAGGCCGTGAGTTTTCTTTTTTACCAAATCTATAGCAGTTATTGATATTGCTGTCCGGGATGGTAACACCTGCCGAGGCACATATTTCTTTAACTTTGACAACTAAGTTTTCGTTTTCGGTAGCTGGGACATTAAAAAGGATTAAATTATTTTTGCGCATCTCTTTTTTCAAGGAGTTTAATTCTGTAGTAAGTTTTTCATTTCTTGCCTCTAACTGTTTGCATTTGACGTTTAGGTCTTCGTTTTGTTTTACAACAGACTCTAAAAGTCCCATGACCTTCTCTATCGTTGTTTTTAATCCGACAGTTTCAGCAGAATTTTTCTTTATTTCTGCCATTAAATCATCATTTGTGAAAACCATTTTGGAATGCGGGATAATTAACTATAGATTTAGTAAAATAATTATATGATTGCTGAGATACGTAATTTTCGGGCGAGTTTCAGCAATACCTACCTCAACAGTCAAACTCCAGTAAAGGAGTGAGTAATTGATTATTGGAGATACGATCAGTGCGTACTGCGCAAGTCTGTCCCCACCACGACTTCACTTATGACAAAGGAATTTTTACCTTGTTAATTCGTGACTTTTAATTTCTTAAATTCTTCTTATAGCGTTGCTCCCGGGTCACCTTAGATACACGAATATGAACTGCACTACTAATACTATGTTTTTGAGCACTTTAAGCACAAACTAGCGGTTGTGGACCACTGTACTTTTATAATTTTTACAGAGCTAACGTCACTTGTAATACACAGGTTAATGGCGGCGGCCATACTCCAGTTATAGGAAGTAAAACTGAGCAAAAATCCATCGTAAAAGACAAAAAAAACTTAACCCTAAAAAATGAAACTCGATAGTTTTTCTTTCGATTTTCTATAAACATTTTTATTAAAAATTAATCACTAGCTGTATTAGGTTATGAAACATTTTATGATTATTATTTCTCTGTTTTTCTAATATTTTTTTATGATCTTGTACATTTCCTTCATTGGTAAGTTAGTTAGTTGGTTAGTAGTTTGTAAATTACTTTTAGCTACGAATAAGAATCAATAAATCGAATTTGTGTTGTCGTTTTTACCATAGATCTTCTGCATACAATAACCATTTATTTTTAGTCATTATTTTTTTTAAATATAGGTACTCATTTTTGACATGATTGCCGAAAATTAAATCTTAAAATAAAAAACCAAATAAATTTTTATTAAAATATTTTCCGTGCCACCGATTAAGGATTAGACTAATGTAAGATACAAATACGTAATAAGTCAATGGGAAACAACATGAAGGTCAAAAGAAAGATAAGTTTAAAATAGCGGTGAGTAACAGACTGATATTAATATATCTATATCTGTTATTGAGTTTATTATTTTTTTTTCCTCTAAGGAATTGTTTCATGTTTTCAAGTTGTCTTAAGATTTACTGCCCAGATTATTTTTTGATGTTTCGTTTAGCATTAGCTATGTTTCTACATTCATATCGAGTGTTAAGATAACAACCACTTCAATAAAAAATAGATTTTTTTAAGAATAATATTTTATATTATAAGAATAATATTTTACTATCATCGTACTCATAGATTGATATTAGAAATACTAGTCTCACGGAGGAAAAGATTACGTAGCGGATTGGTGGTTAAAAAAAACAGTCCAACTTTCGCTGTGCAATGCTCCTCTATGGTCATATTGCAAATTTTTATCTCTTCATTTAAAAAAAAAAGGCTAATTAAAAATATTATATGCCCATAATCAATTATTTTTCACTTATACTATTACACTTATACCACAAGTGTCAATTTCATTAGGGACTGAGAGTCATATGGGTTTATCAGTATCCAAAGTATTTTTTCCATAGCTTTTAGTTATTGTATTAAAAGAAAGTATATCTCTCTTCTTTTGGGGTATCCATTGTCTCATGCCGAAGGAGGATCCATGTACATTTTTTAAACAAATTTATTAGGACTCCTGTCAGTGTATCATAAAATAATATCGCATCAATCCACCGTTTTACTCCGTCATTCAACGTTCCAATACTCTTTACAAATTCAAAACCCGCATATATAAAGAACTCATAACCATCCATCTCCCCAAACATTCTAAGGTTCTATCTTTAGTATTTATTTACGAATATGTATATAAAAATAATGAGTATATATTTTAGGTTGGACTTTAATATTTTTATTTAATTAAGCACATATTTTGTTACCAAATACTGAAACATCAATGTGTGTTCAAATAAATTCATTTACGTAAAATTATTAGGCAAAGATGTCATTCAAATAATTAGAACTCAAATTATTAACAACGTTACAAACAATAACTGCAAGTGACTCAAAAGTAAAAGACGTTCCAGGCCAGGCTAAAAAGCCCCAAATCAATCGCTTCTTAAATTTAGTCTGAAATGGAACGAACCAGAAAGGTCTAGATCATTCTAAAACATGTTATTACGTACTAATACATGAATGTAACTGTTCCAGAAAATTCAAGAACTCTTCCAATAAAACAGAAATAATCATCTGTTTTGCTTTCACGTCATAATTCTTAAATTCATAAGAGGAAATGTCTCGAAATTATTGAATTTATTAATGGTTCGTCCCTATGTCTTCTGAAATTTGACGGGTATTCAATGTCGAGGGGTGGAGGTTAATTTGTAATTTTTTTTTTGTTTTATCATTCCATAATACTTCAGTTATAAGATATTTTTATTCTCACCTTCTCCTATTGCTATTTTAGTCAATGAAAAATCATTAAACATACATAAAAATAGATTTATTGCACTTATATTGTATAAGTTTTAGGAATAAAATTGGGATTTAAATTGTGTTAAATTTTGTTAATGTGAATATTTACTTAAATTAAAGAAAAAAAATCATAGTTTTTCATGCATATGACCATCTGATTTATGACACATTCATATAAATGGACTTACAGTCCAATACAGATGGTGGTTCCATCTTTTTCAACAAAAAAACTCTTTATTATTTTTTTTTTTTTTTAATGCCTTACTTAACTACGAATGAGGCCTCCGTCCATCATCTCGTTGAGAATTTTATTCGTGTGAAATTGAGAGCTATGGCCTCGTTGCTAAATGACAGAGGCGACAAAGAAGAAAGTTATGTAGGTGTCAATTGAGGCTAAAGCTGGCGGATTCAGCTATTTTTCGCCACGCTGACCCCAATTGAGCAGAGCCGATCATTTTGTTAGTCAAACATTCCTATTAGCGTCCTTAATTGACTGCATCGTTCATTAACGTCATAATTTTTCTTATTTCGGAAAATGCAGTCGGAAGCCTTCTGACCAATTAAATAAGTCTTAGAATGCAATAGGACTTTGCTATCCCCCCCCCCCGTAATATTATATAAACACGATTTTTTTTCAAAATATTAATTAAATAATCTTGTCGAAATTGCATCTTTAATGGCAGATTAGTTTTTCGTATTATATAGACTTCGATTATCCGGACGTCAATCAACCGGAAATGTAATTATCCTGACATCTTGCCGAATTGAATTTTAAATAAGTGTTTACAAAATATAATGATTTATTGTATAATTCTACGCAGTAAAATAAAAGCAGATCTGTTTCTGGAAGTTAAAAGATTAAAAAGTTATTTTAGTTATAAATATTTATTACATTGCATAAAATACGTTCATAAATCTGAGCTGTAGTAATATTTTATAATCTTTTAATTCTTATTTGAGTACTGTTTTTGTAATTCAGATTCTCAACTAGAGTTCTTTAAATTCGAAATGGTTTAATATTGATTCATTTCTTTTTATTTGTATTTTTTAAATATAGTTACTTAAAAATGTCATGATAATAATGTTAAATCGTTTGAAAAATATACATTATTTTTTGTAACTTGCGAATATTTTTCCCTCCATACTTTTACAAAATACTTATACGGTGTATTATTGCGTTGATTAATCCGGATAATCGACTTTACCTTACCTTACTAGTACCTTTAAAATATATGGTCGATGAAGTGTTCATTCTTGAGATTTTGGGATTATTAAGTTTCTCTCTGAAATATAGGTCAATTACTTTTTTACCAGCATAACTGTAATAATGAGAATAATTCAAAGGAAGGATGCATAACTAAGGAAACTTAAAAAATCATACATTTTTGTATTTTTTTTTTTTTTTTTTTTTCATCCCTCCACAAGACTAAAAACTTCCGAATAATTACGACTATATTTACTTAACTAACGATCTAACTTCCAATTACTACAAAAAAGAACTCATATACATTTACAATTATCAGGCGTTTTTGCACACATGGAATTTCAGAGCCCTGTGGCTCAAAATAGCCATGAATTCTCTCCATGTAGTAAGAATCCTAAATGCTCGGTATGATTTTACAAATCAAAATATCCATAAAGACCCCATTTTACGCGTTGTAGTTCAGGCAGATTTGCCAGAGCGCGAACCGGAATAGATTTATTTTTCAGTTTATCACCCCTCCTAACTACCCCATTTTTTATTATCTTCCTAATCAAAGAATAGCTCGTTTCTTCTTATTTTTCTTCTCCGAATCGTTTCTTTATTTCCTAGGCTTCTGAAAATAAAATGACCTCAAAAACTCTTAGCGTTTTTCTTAAAGTCATATACTGCAGTAAACACAAAAATATCATTTGAACATCTTCGTTGTGAATTATTATTGGAGAAAAAAAGTTAACAGAAGCATTTCATAACGAGCACTAATAATGTAAAAATCAATTTTGATTCAGCGATATTTTAAAGGTTTTGAAGGACTATTTTTTTTTTTTAATTCCTACATGATGCTAAAACGCAAAGTCTATAACTATTGCGGATTAGCATAATCCAGCGCCTTTTTTATTTACGCATAATTTATGTCGGTTTAGTAAAAAGGAATAACGTTAATGAATAACTATATTTATATATATATATATATATATATATATATATATATATATATATATCTAATACGCAGTAAAAAAAAAATGATACATATTTAATTGAGCTCCTGTTTTTAATCAATATAATCATTTCAAAACATTTTCAACTTAAGTTAAAATGTTTTTCGATCCTAGAGTTTCGACACAGATTAGAAAGGCACTGCCAGGTGTTAATTTGTCCAAATAAATGGCGTGCAGAATAAGGGATGTTAATCCATCACGCTTTGAGAGAATAGTCATGATAAACCGAAAGTAATTTTGCAAACCAACATCGGAATAGCAGGTGAAGTCAGGTGATAAGTATTTCGCGTGCTCCTTATCGTTTAATGTGAGTTCCTATGCGAGCATTCAACTCATCTCTTCCGAAATTATTCAGTTTTTTTTCAATCATCATTATTGCTATTTTTAATATCATTTTTCCTTTCCATAAAGCTAATCCTAAAATTAAAAACTGTTCCCCGAATTTCTATTTCCCAAAATGAACAGTACAATAAAAACTTTAAGTCCGTTAAATGATACAATTTATTACCAATATGTTTACATTTGAAACAAATCAAATTTCGAAATCAATGTAAAAAAAAAAAAAACTAGCTAACTAGCTCTACAGTTCCTAGCTGAACCTGGTGGGCCTCCTCAATGTCTTCTCCATTCCTCTTAATCCAGAGCATCAGTTGGATGTTACATTCCTGGGTTGTAACCAAATGCTGCTTGTAGAACCATATAAAATTAATTTTTAATAAGCTGTGCACACAGCTTACTCTTCCTTTTAGCCCATCTTCTTCCACCGCTACTCTGACTAGTGTTCTCCTTGGAGCACATTTTCTCTTCTTTACGACAATTAGAATGGACCTTTCCTAATTTCACATCTTTGGTTTCTCCCACTCTCAGTCATCGCTCTGGTGGTCTTCCAGGTGCTTGTCCTCTTCTTCCAAGATTAAAGAGCACAAATTCCTTGTAGTAGGGGTAGTTTCTTTCTTTCGTTAGTTAAGAGAAATTGTTTTCTGTGAGAACATGTGAGAAGAGTTCAGTTTCCCTCCCTAACTTAGCCCCCATTGGCTCGAAGGCAGAGCAGTTTAAAACAATAGGCTCAACTGTCGCCGGTATCCCGCATGTAAGGCACAGTGGATCAATGTCCTTTCTAAAGCCATGAAACTTGGCTTGGAAGGCCCCATTACAGTCAAATAACACTGTATCATTAGAATATACAGTGTATTGTCTTTGAGGAATATAAAATAAAAGAAGGTATTTTACTTTGTTTTGTTCTAATAAATTGCCATGAAAAAATAGTATACATAAAGGAGATTAGTCCCTAAACGAATCTGCTTCTTCAATAGAGTTACTAAGATTAATTTAAATTTTTGTTAACTTTTTTATTTTCTAGAATTCTTATAAATTTATTGAATTAGAAAATTTATTGTATTTTATTTTGTTTTAGGCACAAAGAAGATGGAATACAAGACTAGACAGTGGCACGAGCAATGCTTCTGCTGCTGTGTTTGCAAGTCAGCAATTGGAACTAAGAGCTTCATTCCCAGGGAACAGGAAATCTATTGCGCCACTTGCTATGAAGAAAAATTTGCCACTCGCTGCGTCAAGTGCAATAAGGTAACTACATTTTAAGTCGCTCAGGGAACATTATTGTCAATCTGCAATTTTCAGATAAAAATTGGTTTTTCTAATTTTTTTTTCAACTTATGACCAACTATTGCAAAAGTCATATACCCGACCAACATGCAAGAAATTGATAACTTGAATAAAATGAAAATAAAGACACATTGAAATGTCTAATTTAAATAAATAAATGAAGAAGATATATTTGATATTCGAAATGGTCAGGTAAATGAAAAATAACAGCTGATATTTTATTTTGTTGATTATCTCATTAGTTTCTGTATTAAGGAAAAGTGAATTTAAGGAAGGATTATTTTATTTAATGTAGTATTTAGCTATGAACTGCTTTCAATTTTTTTCATGTCAGACTCTTACAATATATAATTATTATTTTTTAGTGTTCCAATCAGTTATAATATAAATATGATACTATATTTTTACTATGATATTATGCTTCTCCTTTACATCAAACTCAATCAGATACCATAATTAAATGTAGATAAAAATTCATTTTGTCTTGTATATGGACAGATCCTGTACAAATGTAAAACATGATTTCTTTTTAACAACATATTCTTTATTTGAGGCCAGCAGGTTATTTTGAATATATACAAATAGATCCTTATTATCCACCTTACTTATTTCATGTCATTTTGGCACTTAAGCCATTTTCAAGGTAAGTATACCTGTGACCAAAAAAAAACCTTTTTCAACAAAAATAAAAAAAAAAATTATAAAAGTAAAACCTAAACTCCAGAAACTCGCAAGTCAAATTTTACATTGGACATCATTAATAAAATAATCGAGGTAGATTATAAGGATCTACTTGTAGATATTTAAATGATTTATTTTTTTTTTAAATTAGAAAAATTCATCAGTTTATTTTATTTATTTAACAAATCAATTAATTCACAGGGTTTTAATAGTTTTGCTAAAATAAGGAAAATTTTAATGAGTTAAAACTATAGAAAAGGAAAGATTAAATAAATTTCAATACATTTTTAAATTTACTTTTTGATTCTTAAGCCTTTTATCAATTTTACTTTCATATATATCTTATGATTTCAGATCATTACCAGTGGTGGTGTGACATACAAGAACGAACCATGGCACAGAGAATGCTTTACATGCACCAACTGTAACACATCCCTCGCTGGGCAGCGCTTTACATCTAGGGACGAGAAGCCATACTGTGCAGAATGCTTTGGAGAACTGTTCGCTAAGAGATGCACAGCATGCTGCAAACCCATAACTGGTAATTTTTTTTAGTAATATTAATTACTTAATCTTTAATGACTTAATACGAAATAAATGCCTTCTTAATCAATGGAATCTTATTGAAGATGATTGTGACTTGTCATGTTTGCTTGACAATTTGAAGGTATTGATTCTCAAAGTATAATTATTTTACAGGTATCGGTGGAACACGATTCATTTCATTCGAAGATAGGCACTGGCATAACGACTGCTTCATCTGCGCTTCTTGCAGATCCTCCCTTGTCGGACGAGGATTTATTACTGACGCAGAGGACATCCTGTGCACAGAATGCGCCAAGCAGAAACTTATGTAAAGACCGACGAAACTGCCCAGTTTAGCTTCTAATCACTTGCTATGTCTTCCCTCTCCCTCATTCTGTTTTCTTCTCTCTATTATTCTATTCTTTAATTTCTTAAGGTCCTTTAATTGTAGGTATTTATTTCTGACTATTATTTCTTACATTTCCTTTTTATTGTACCATTGCTTCAGCTTAATAAGTGTTTAAAAGGAACGGAAATGTTTTGTATGAGGTAAATGAGATTGTATTTTATTTGGTATAGTTAGTGCTTTAAGCCTATGAGAACACAAGTTAGCTGATTCGGGTATAAAATACACTATTCCCAAGAGATAGTTTGTATGATGTTATTTCATTTATGTATTTTATAATTGTTAACCCCTTTGAATATTTAAATACTTGTTTATTATTATAAGTTGTATTTAAATAGTTTTCCTTTTATTTTATTTTTCTTTTTTTGTATTATAACGTGATACATGCATATATTATGTTTTGCGATTAATAATTACTAAATTATATTCTTAGCGAACTGCCTTTTTACCTGTAAGTAAATTATTAAAAATGGCTTCCTTTTATCATTATGATTCTTAGCCTGGGTTATGATTGCTATGGCGCATTAAGTGTATATATTTTGCTTATATAGTTCTTGAAATGTAACAATCATAGTTGCCAGTCTTAATACTAATCGATATTAAATTATTTACTAAATCTAATTATTTAACCATAGTTGTTTTATTGCGAGCTTTTAATTTTCCATGACAAAACTTGTGTATTATCATAACTGCCCATAATAACAATGAAATTGGAAGAAAATGGTATTTCTATCAATCAATACTTAATATTTATTGTATATGAAATATATCAAATTAAATATTTAAAAAAAAAAAAAATATATATATATATATATATATATATATATATAAAAGAATTATGTAATTGAAAGCGACCTCAAATTCTAAATAAATAAAAATATTTTTATATGTTTGAATATGTTTTATATGTGACAAATTATTTTTGACTACCACCTATTTGGATAAATGTGTCTATTTCGTGTAGATAACTCATCCGATTATGAAATATTTGTTACAAATAACTATATATTTTTTGATTTATACTTTCTAACAAACGAATTATTAATGGAGGGAACACTGAAAAAAAAAATAAATATCTTTTCTTATAGAATTCTCTATGAGAATTTTGTCTCACTTCAATAATCAAAATTTACTACTTTTTTCCTTAAACAATAAAAACAGATCTCTAATTATTAAACACATAAAAACCTAAACACAGTGGCCTTAAATATTTTACCCTAGGATAGATGCTTGTGATAACTTTTGTCCCCAAAAATATTCTAGATATTGTTTTTCATAAGTAGTGTTAGGCAATTTTTAAATTAGGAAAATTGATTGATTCACAAACAGTGCTGAAAATTAAGAACTATATTAATTCATTGTACAAGCTGGTTAAAGTAATTAACATTGTAAATGTCTAATTATGTAAATACTGAGTATTAGAAGTACATGTAAAATTCAGAATCAGCTACCGTATCGCACTTAGTTATAAGATTCATACCTATTTATATGTACAAGATCCCTCTGTTATATATTTATGTACATTCAGGTTATATTTATGTATGATATATATATAATGTAATGATATAAAGTATCAAAATACAAAATAAAAGAAAAATGTATTTTGACCATTAGTTCTGCACTAAAATATTGTAAAATGTAATTTTGGAAATAACACAATAAACAAACACAAGCATTATTTTACATATTTCACCTCACAAACACCACCATTCATTTTCATTACATAGATGCAGTATACGTAGAAATCAAATTATTTTATAAGTAATCTTTATTCAGGTGAAGAAATTATTTTCAACTTAGAGACTTGATAGACTATTGATAGACTTTATACAGAGGAATTTATCGAAAAGTAGGTCGGGGTGTGGGTGCTAGAGTGCCTAGTTTCGGACCTAGTAGGATTCACTCGTGGGCTATTTTACACTTTTTTTCTCAGCAGCCGTGGTAAATGAACCTTAACCCTTTGCACTCGAGGTCTCCGGAGGGGAGCCATTTAAAATTTTTCTTCCAACTCGAGGGCTCCGCTACGGAGACAATGCAAATAATTTTCAGTTTTCAACATATAAGGCCAAAAAAAATCGTAAAACTATTTATAGGATATTTCGCTTTTGGTGATAAATGAGGGTCGCGGCTCACAGTTTTTTTAATTATTTTTATAGTACATTAATCTTTTAACATCGGCTATATTTTGTGGTTTTAATTCATCCTTTATTTCCTCAATCTTACAATAATTTAGTTTGGGGCACCAAATAACCCCTTTACTTTGATTTAGTTTCCCATGTGCTTCTACTTTAACCGGAAAGTTATTAAATAGGTTTTCACATTATAGGAGCTTTTCTTGGCGGATATCTGAGAAAACTTCAACTAAAAGGGTCTAACTCCTAATTTTTTAACTGTTTTTAATTCTCCAATTTGATTTTTTATGCTTTTGTATATAAGGAATGGCGAAACCTTTGTGAAATCTAAGGGATTTCCATCGTTATCCACTCTGATTATCGTTCTCCTAATTATCAAACATTTTACACAATATTTAGGTCTACTTTCGGTATTCCCAAAAAACCTCCCTTTCAATTTAGATTTAAAAAAATATATGTAAAATTTAAAAACTTAATTTTTTTTTTTTGTAACTATTAGTTCTTGAAGCTTCACAAATACATATAACCTAAATTTCATTACTATTCCTTACTTGGTTTTAAAATTTTACTGTATAATATTACGTTTTCAGGGTGTACGTTTTCGCGAATAAGTTGCGTTGAGTTGCCAGTAGGTAACGTCTAAAACAGTGCCGAGTGAAAAGGGTTAACATAACCACTCTGGTTACATGAGAGCCTACCTACTCTAAGTCAAAGGTTGGAAAAACAGTCCGCCAGGCCCATTTGCTGGACTGGATCACAAAGCAGTAGTAGTAAGGCTAATTGAAACATGAGAGTATACATCTTAAGGCCTGGCATTTCAAGTCAACACTACAATAAAGCTTCTGCTACTTACTGATTACAAATTTTTTTGTGAGGTTCACAGAAGAAAAGAAATAGCTATGTAATGTAAATCAACCATTTTATTAAAAGATAATTGGCATACAGTAAAGAACATACTACATAAGAAATAACATACTTTTAATTAGAAAAAATAAATCAAATAAATAATAAAGTTTTGAAAAAATATATCAATAGTTTCTCTCTTTTTTCAATAACTAACTTTATTTTAGATGGTTCCCATTTTGAAGGTGCCTTGATTGGACTAGTCTCCAGTTATTAGAGGGCATACTTTCCTAGGGATACCAGCATCAGAAAGCGAAAATTTTTACCAGATTATTCCTGATCCATAAGATTTCTATATCCGATTTAGTAGTCTTAATGAGACCAACCAAAATGTTAACCAATCTGATTGATAACATTGAAAGTATATTAGTAGCACTAAGAAAGTCTACAGGAATACTAACAATAAAACAAAAAATCTGGTGCGGGTTTTAATTATGATAATTCGGCAATGCAAGTCGTCTGATTTTATTATTCTCTATGCAGTTGTTGAAAACTTCATATAGTTTATGAAACAAATAATTTCCATTAAATGGAAAGGCGTACTGTGCATGTGTGGACTCAACATGTTTTATGAGTTGATAGAATATTTTTCTTTTTTTCTCCTGTATATGTTTACTTGATCTTTTTCACATTTAATTTTTAGCCAATTTTTATTTTTAGGCGAAACGAGGGGTAGTTAATTTCTCCATATAAACAAAAACAAAGGTACTTTATAAGAAAACAAAAAAAGACCCCTCTTCCCCAAATAAGCCTCCTAAGAACATTTCAATAATGATAAAGCTTACCCGATATTAATGAATACTTGATTTCCATTAAACATGATGAGTTTAATCAAAATTAAGCTATTTTAGAGAAAATTAAAAAAAACATAAAAATGCGAAAAAAAAGTTATGAAATAAAGTGCCCCCTCCGTTTGATCAATTTTGATGAAATGTTTGCTGTGATATCGTGGGAATATACATACATCAAATACCCAGTTTTATCAAAATCATTTAAAGGCGTTTTTGGGAAAATCGAAAAAAAAGTAAAAAGTTACAAAATAGAGTGCCCTCTCAGTTAGACCGATTTTGATGAAATTTTTGCTGTCACATCGCGGGAATATACATACACAAAATCCCCAATTCAGGATCATATCTTTTATAGTTTTTGAGCTAGGCTGTTCACACACACACACAGACCTATCGCGGGACTTAGTTATTTGGACTCAGGAGAACCCAAAACGTGTATCTCTGTTGAAAACCAGAAGTCGAAATTTTTCACGATCGCAATACTTTCCCTTACTATATATTTCATATATAGGTAAGTGAAAGTAAAAATCTGGTGTGATACGCACAGCACACAACTTATACTTCCCAACCCAATTAAATCAATGTGTTTTTTCAAATGTAAACTTCACAGAAAACACCTTCCATTCGATGGTATGGATGGTATGGTTACTATGGAATATATGGTTACTATTCTTACACACTTGAATTTTCAGTACTTTTCGATTACTCAAAATTGATGAAAAAGTTGCTGTAGTATCATGGACATAAAGAGAAAATAAAAAACCTGTACCACTACAACCCATGAAGGGTCTTGGGTTTAGTACTGTGTAAGGAAGTACTTTTTCTTGTCAGAGGTCATACAGAGAGGTGATTTGACCGTGATCACGCTCAACCACCAGGTTTTTCCCACTTAATTTTCAATTAAGGTACCCACTTTAAAGAGGCTGGGTTTGCCCCAGGAGGGTCTCTTGGCCCACGAGACAAACTGTGGCAGTATAATAAAGATACTCTGCCAACCCAGATACGAACTCGGGGACAGGACGGGCATATTTACAACGAATACCTAATTTTAGTTTCGTACAACTTATTGTTTTCGTGGATGTATGTATTTCTGTTTAAATTAAAACCCGAAGTTGAAATAATTCACAACACTTAAAGAATCAATATTCACCAATTCTCTGGTATTGCTTATTCAAGTGTAAAATAAAAGCAGCTCAATGGTCTTAACCTAGAAAAAGGTGAAGAAGCGAATCACAAAGAAGAGCCTGATTACAAAGGCTTGTTAATTAAAATAATGAAACAAAATCAACTTCTAAGTTAAAATTTTTTTTCAAAGATAAAACTATAATATAAAACATATATTGTCTCCGTGGTGTAATGGATAGCATACCACGCATATCATGCGGAAGACCCGGGTTCGATTTCCGGCGGAGCCAAATCTTTTCTCTTCAAAAATAAATTATTTAAAATAATTTAAAAAATAGGTGGTTAGTCCACAATAATGGTTAAATTAATATAAAATAAAATATAAAGTAATTTATCCTCAGTAGATAAAATATAAATTAGCAGAATAATTTAAATTAAGTGTTTTTTTACTAAATAGAGTGTAAGAAATAAATAATTATAAATAAAATAACAGAAAAGAAAAAATATGTTAAAAGTTGATATGTTGTAAACCAACACATCTCAAAGGGTATTTTTTATTTTTACAAATAATATATGTGCTTAATCTAACTGAAGAGCAAATTTATTGATAAGATTGGCCATACATTCCGTGAGCAGAAGATATGCGGAACATTTTCAAATACTGAAATATTTTACTAATGTTTACATGTCTTCAAACAGGATATCAGTGTAAAAATAATCTAATAAAAAAAAATACTCCTATCAATTACAGATGGTCTATTAAAAAGAAGAAAAAACACCATACAAAATATTTTTTAATTCATGACTTTTACTTTAAAAAAAAACAATTATGTTTAAATGGTATGCTTAATTCTAAACGATTCATTATATTTATAACATGGTAAC
The DNA here is from genome assembly GCA_911387785.2 of Aelia acuminata. Taxonomy (NCBI): domain Eukaryota; kingdom Metazoa; phylum Arthropoda; class Insecta; order Hemiptera; family Pentatomidae; genus Aelia; species Aelia acuminata. The sequence continues at coordinate 44,190,120 of OU426982.1, forward strand.
TTCTTACTATTGCATACATTTTATAGGAATAATGATATTAAAACAATGAAAAAGAAACAATTCTTTCATTATAACTCAATAAATTGTTTTGAGCTAATTCAGTTATATGCTAATAACATATGAACAAAATTTAAACACAATACATGTAAAAGATGAAAAACATTTCAACTTTCTTTAGCAAATTTCTTTTGATTAATTTACAAAAAAGAAAACCTTAAAATAAATCTGTATTTATGAGAACCATACTCCTGAATAAATTAAAAAAAAAAAAAAACTTTATTTAGTAAATTTTCACGAGAATGTTTCCCTGAGAATACATTATTAAATATAAATTTGGATTTATGAAACAACCTTTATTACTTATGAATTCCTTTAAATTTGAGGTAAGCCATGGTAGTCATTGAGCTACAGGTATATGTAAAGTAAATTGTGGCTTAGTAACCACAGCTACTTTAATTATGGAAAGCATAAAAGATTATTTTATGAAATTAAAATGTAGTTGAGGGAAGCTAAACAAGCAGAAATAAAATATATATTTAATAAGGTGATTCTGATAAACATTTTAACTATTAAAAAGAAAAAAGTTTTTGGTTATTAAACACATTTAAATTAGTTATTTATAAAAATATAAACATAATTATTTTGCATTAAAATTAGGTATAATTAAAAAAAAAAAAAAAAAAAAAAAAACAAGGCCCCAACCGTGGCCTTTTAATAAAATGGTGGGCAAAATTTAATGAATAGAACAAAGTAAATACTATTTAAAATATTTACGGTATTGTATTAAAATTAAAATAAATCCTAATTTACCTTTGAAAAACTAAAATAAGTTCACAATGTTCTGTTAGTGGAAACATGTCTACAGGTTGAACATCAGTTAGTAAAAAAGGAGCTGATTTATCAAAGGATGGAGAACACAAGTCTTCAAAATTTCTTAGACTATTTGGGTGATCTGCTTTACAAGAAATATAAATAATTCTTCTTAAAAGAGTACTTCTTCTTAACATTTTTAGAATATTATGACCTGGAAACAAATTGTATTTAGCTTCATCTTGCTATTATTAAAATTATTTAAGATAACTTAAATAAGAACCAGTATTAATATCTATTTCAAATATTATCTTCAATTCTACAGTCTGGGTGGAAGAAAGGTAACAGTAAACAATATTCATAAGGAGAATAAATATCAAAATGAAAAAAAAAAAAAATATAGACTTACTTATTCCTGCTCTTCCAGGATTAATAAAAGCCACAAGATCAGAAGCGAGATTCAATTCTTTCAATACAGATTTCAGTTTCTGTAACAGAAAATATAAATTAATAATAATAATATATTATTATTAATTTGTTATTTATTATTAATAGAGCATAAATTAATAATAATATATTTATAAAAATGTCATGACAATAAGAAAATTCGGTAATTACTGCTTTAAAATAATATTTTTCTTTTTATTGAATAATCTGAATGTACAGGACCTGCCATAAAATATCACTAGTTGAAAATGCAAAAACTCTCTGAGTATTAAACTCTCTTCTTTGAATATATGTATATTCAAACAAGAGAGCATTATAATCCATACTTTACATTCTTGAACATGTTGGTCTAAAAAAGGCATCTTTTATTTGAAGGAGATCCTGTATCTGCCCAATTCGTTCCCAATTAATCTCAAATGTTAACCAAATAACAATTAGTAGAAGTGAGAGATAATCAACTGTTCTTCTTTACAATAGGTTAAATGATATTCAGGATTTTCAGTTTACAATGATTTTATAGTATCCACCTGGACTCAGTAGCCCTGATGAAGATCCACAAGTTGGATCGAAACGTTGGCTTACCACAATAAAATCATTGTAAACTGAAAATCCTGACTATCATTTAACCTATCCCAAATAACAATTACATTATATTAACAATAAGATTAAGTTAATAATATTAACCAAACAATCTAAGGTAACAACTGGGAAATATTTGACAATACTTTCTAAAAATGATCAGTCTATACAGTTAGTATAGAATACCTCAAATATCTAATTTTAACTTAAAATTCAAAAATTAATTAAATAATTCTGTATTAGTAGAATAAAAAAACTGGTAAATAGATTTTAAATAAATTGGTGAGGCTGGAACCTAATTTTCATGAATTATACATTGTTCAGGTTTTCTATTAAAAGAAAATGACTCATACACATATAAAAATCGATGCTTCAATTTATTTTTAAAAAAAGTTATATAAAAAAAAATAAAATAAATAAACGTGATAAATTTCTATTATAAAAACTATACCTACCTTCTCTACCCGCCCTTGGATAAAGTTGCAATTAGTTATATTATTGTAACTGGCACTAAAGATAGCATCCTCAACAGCTGAAGCTACAAACTCAATCCCCACACAACCTCTGGCTTGTCTACTTGCGAGGAGACTTATAATTCCTAAAAAAAAAAAAAATTTAAAGAGAAAACAATAATGTAGTATTGTTCGCATAATTAATTGAATTTATAAGTTTAGTCAATAACCTGTTCCTGAACACAAGTCTAAAACAGTTGTTTTATTAGTTAAATTAGCAAAACCCAAAGCAGCATTATAGAGTGTTTCTGCTGCATCAATGTTCACCTGCATAAATGAATCGGGAGAGATTCTGACGGAAATGTCATCAATAGTTTCGTAGAGGTATTTTTCTCCAAATAATAATTCCATAGGGGCTTGGTCATTTGTACATCTTACATTTTGACTGTAATTAGTATTTTTAAAATAAATATTAAATTAATTTAAAAAACTGACAAGAAAATTAACAACTTTAAATAACTCACCATGACTGAAAACAGAGACCCTTAACATTAGCTTCTGCACTTAAAAGCCTGTCTCTTAAAAGAAGTTTAGATTCTTCCATATCAGCAGGTGAGGCTCCGGCAGGATGTACAACAGCTATTACTATGATTTCATTTTTTCTATTAGACCTCACAATTAGGTTTCTCCAATAACCACCATCATGTAAGTCATGACAAGCTTTTAAAGGTGAGTCACGAATAAGTTGTTGAAAGACCTTTAATCAATGAAAATTAATAAAATGATAGGTTCGTAACAAACAGTATCAATTGAATAAAAATAGGGGGACTACCTCAGCAAGCAACATATGACTGTCTTTAAGAGAGACAAGTTTTGTAGGTTGTACACAAACCACATTTCCATCTGCAGGACTTCCGATAAAAAAACCAACAGTTTTATCATTTCCATCAACACCTTGTCGTATACTAAATTCATCTTTGCTGCGATAGGATTCGATTAAAGGCTGGAAAACAAAGCATCATGTTTTTTGTCAAAACATTTAAATTATGATATTAAATCATAAGATATTCATATAAGAGATTGAAATTTCAATTTAATCAGTGCAGTAATATATTTATGTGTATAATATATCGTTGGAAAGCTGAGTATTACAGAAAGAATAATATTTAGCTTATAAAGTCGTAAAATGTCTGCATGCACAATTTGGCATAATTATACATTTCATACATAAAAAATATTAGGTTTGTTCCAAGAACCATTTAAAACACATTGACAACTCTGTTGCATGCGCAGTATTTCATACTAACAGCCCCTTTTAGGCTTAAGTAAACACGCCTTAAGTAAGGCGTACTGCGATGTGAAGAATTGTCTACATATTTTCAGTGCTTGTTGGAACATACCTATTTAATGGAAATCATTTGTTTCCATGGTAACTAAATTAAGTTTTCATAACAACTAAATATCGAAATAAAATTATGTACATATATGTAACTATGATGTATTATGTTATGCATTGTCGCACTGTCAAAGATAAAAATTTTTTTTATCTTTTTATTAGTTCTATTATGAGTGAATGCAGAAATCCATGTTATGCAGAAAATATTTAAAGCTGTTTATTTTTAAATGTAAGGTATAATATAATCCTAAATAATTCTTTATATTTCAATTTAAAACTTTAGTTTGGTAGACACTAAAATGCATTACAGGGATAATTAAAAAATGATTAAACAAGATGTAATAGAAAATTGGCAAAAACAATATCTAGGAAATCCAGCAGGATAATTTTATAAAAATTTATTTCCCCCAAATCTTTCGTAAATCCAGCTTCTCACAAGTAAACATCCAAAAAGACATCATAAAAACATACATTAGACTCAGAACAAACCATGGAATTTGCAATAATTATTTACACAAAATAAGTTTATCAGATAATACTCATTGAGAGAAATGTGGTGACATCGAGACTCTTGAACATATTATAATGGTATGCCCTTGGTACTCGAAAAAAAGAGAAGTATTGTTGAAAGAGTTAGCTATGAAAGATAATATGACGTATGATAGCTTATTAAAGTTAATTGAACATAGTAAAATTCTTTCCATTCATAAATATTTAAAATCCATAAATAAATATGTGTAATAGTTAAACTGAGTAGAATAACAGATAAGATTTCAATACAGGATAATAGAATTATAGCAGTAAATAGATAAGTAGCATTTAGTAAAAACAAAATATTAAAGAACGTATGCACTCGTATTATTATATACTATGATTAGGTAAAATAATTATTTTCATATATTATAATATAAAAATATGTGAGACCTGGCTGTATGGGCAAAACCAATGTCATCCACCTTGGAAAAAAAACAAAAAAAAAAACAACTTTAGTTCTATAATAGATTTCTGAATGAAATACAAGGTGGTTTTTGCATGCAAAAAATCAAAAATCATCTGTTCGTCGGTTTCTGGAAAGGCATTAGAGACTAAAGTTCGAAAACTAAGTTCCGATTTTCAAAGAACCGTAAATACCACTTCTATCGATTTCCATTCACGATATATTTACAAAACCTATAAAAAAAAAATAAAAAAAACTCGAACATTGTTTAAATTAGGGTTTTTGTCTCTTTAAGAAAAAAAAAAAATTACGACAAGCCAAAAATTACTGAATACTTCCAAGTTCAGCAATACCTATAATACTCTACACCTTATGGAGAATAACAGAAATAAGGATAATAATTATGGATAAAGCTATTTCCTCTAAATTTTCTAAATTGTGTTCACATATTTATCAAAACAAATCGGCTTCTACTCCAACTAAATTTTCTTGGTAAGTGAAAGTTGTGTGTTACGCCCATCCCACCAATTTTTTTTAATCGTGAAACTGAAATTAGCTCATAAACCCAATCTTAATCAAATATCTTATTACTATTCTTAGACAAAAACTACAAAGCACAACATCAATATAATTAATATATTTTTGTCTTATTCATAAATATAAATAATGTGCTATTTTCATAGTGAACACACCTATGGAAATAGTGATTAACTCTCAGATACTTTCAGAATTTGACCCACCAATTAACAAGGCAAGGCAGTAGTTAGCAAAATCGCAATAAAATTAGGGGTAAATAATGCTAAGGGTTAAAGGTGATGAAAAAAATATATCATAATTAGACCATTTAAGACTTTAGGCCAAATATGAGTATTTATTAAAGCTTTATAAACAACAAAAGTTCAAATCACAACTGAGTTATCCTCTCAAGGAGTGAATATTTCAATCAATCCGTCAAAACTTTTTTTGAAATTCATATTAAGGAAATAGAGCTCTTACTGATGGGAGAATCTCATGAATTCTTGTTTTACACCGAGCTATTCTACGTGATTTAATAGTTCCCACAACATCTCGGCTCCACTTTTTTTTTACCATCAACTGCTCAACATAATCCATGTCCCATAAAGGAGCAACGACTCGAGAAAGGATTTCATACTGATTTTCGGTAGTCACTGGTGGTAATTCCTTCTGTCAAACAAATGGATAGAAATTGAATCACAAGTAAGATATGCTTCAATAAATCAGGCCTTATGTCATGTAGCATCACTAATCACCTTCACTTTTGGCAATATTTTATGAAGATGTTTTCTCAAACACTGAAAAGTATTTTTTATATTGGAAAATAGAAGTTTTTGAGGATGCGACAGTAAAATGGTCATTTTTACAAAATAATTTCCCACACACACTCATGTAAAGGCAAAGATAATTATATTAAAATTTGTATTATTTGTAATAAACATTGAAACCGCCATACAGGTTACATTCATCTCACTTCCAAAGAAGCCATTTTGTTAAATGTGATAGAGGTTTCATAGAAGCCTCAATTAAAACACAAAGGTAAGGAGTACATTGAGACGCAGAGCAGAGCAGAGTTTTTGTAATACCTGTGGTAAGTAGAAATGGCGGTGCCCTGCTCTGCCTCCCAATGTGCGCGGTTCCTATCATAGGTAATAGTCAGGGAGCTGAGGGCCAAAAAAGTGCCTGATTTGAAGAAAATTTTTGATCATATAGGCTGAAAATAGTCATTTAATAGACAACAAATGTGAACGTCTGCCACCTCAGATCGGTTGCCATCAAATTTTATAGGCGAAAAAAATCGGCATCAAAAATCTCTTATTTTTACGATTTTGGTGGAAACCGTGTTCCAACGCCTCTAACTCAAAAACATCTAGTTTAAATGAAATTCTTTTAGATATAAGTTGCAGAGAATCAAATTTAGCATGAAATAAGCTCCTTACACACATTAGCTAAACCCTGTGTGGAAATACAAATGAAAACGTGAAAGAATTCGGAGTAGTTACTTCCTGCTTCGGTTTTTGAAGTATTAACCATTTCCATTCCTCCATGTGTTAAAATAAAAGATAAATTTCTCCAAGTAACTACCTGTCTAAGTAGTTATTTTTATGAATATTTTATCAAATCCCCTGATATTTCAAAAACAGAATTTTAGCAAGAAGTTTCTAATTCGAATTCTTTCACGTTTTTATTTGTATTTCCACGCAGAATGAAATGAAAACATTTTTCATCTTTTTTTTTCACTTTTATTATTTAATACGCTCCTGATTTTTCATTAAAACTACTTTTTTTTTAGGGCGCTGCAACATGGTTTCCAACGAAATCGTAAAAATTACAGATTTTTGATGCACCGAACCCGGTTAAAACACTAAACCGATTTAAACATCCAATATATCATTCTATTTGCAATAGTATAGCCTCTTATGGTAAGAAGAAAGCAATACTTTTCGATCTGTATCGGCCGAATTATAAGCGAAAAACTGAAAAAAAATCCTAAATTTTTTTTCGGATTTTAGACCACAAGGCGCTAAATCCGTTCATGTTTTAATTACTTTGTCTCCGTAGGAGGAGGCTAATTTTAAAATTAATCAGATCGTTTTACACAGAATTCGATATTCTACAATTATTATAGGTAACATTTTTTATTTGGAGTAACCCTCTTTAAATTGCAGGCTTTGGAACATAAGCGTAATTCATTTTTCCGCTAAAGTGGCTAAATTGACAATCGGTTTTGGCGAAAAGACTTACCCGATTTTAACTGTGAGGACCTCAGTCGACGCGAAATTTAATGCCCTTTTATTTTAGAAAGAACTTGTTTTCGAGTTATTAGCGAAAAATTGAAAAAAGTTCGAAAATGTCGATTTTGTTCGCCTATAAAATTTGATGGCAACCGATCTGAGGTGGCAGACGAATATTATAATATTAGTCTGTTTGCGAAGACCACCACCAGTTACTTTATAATGCAACATCCAGTTACTTTTAGTAAACAGTTACAGTTAGCTGTTTTAGCAGTTACAGTTAGCAGTTATTTAGTAAACAGTTAGCTCAAGAAATTTCTGACAAAAACAAGGCAATTCAGTTTTTGCAAGAAAATGATGTTTTACATAGAACAAGGGTGTGTTCTAATGTACACTGGCTGACATATATTCTTGTTATTCTCATCTAGGCCAGTATTTGCAAATACAGATTATTTACAGATTATAAATATTGTTATCAAAATAAGGGTAAAGGTCCTGAAGAGCGGCTGATGGGTGTGGCCTGTTTTGAGAGGTTATGTGACCGTCATGTTAACTCCCATCCCCTTTATTTTAGTTAAAAAATGCCTTGATTGGCTTTAATAGATTCTAGATTTCGACTCCCGCTCGCTGCGCTCACTCTTCAGAGATAAACAAACCCCCAAAAGAGTCCTTTTCAGTTGTTGTATCTTTATTAATTATAATATCAATAAAAGGGTATAAATCCGTGGATCTTTTATAAGATTTATTGATTTGGATACAACAAAGAAAAACAAAGTACTCAGTGGAAGCTTTTTAATAAATGAAACTATACTCCAGTAATAATATATATACACATATATGTTATAAAAAAAGTAACATGCAATAAGAACTTATAGCTAGTACAATGCCTGGTAATATGGAGCGGGAGCTCTGAGAACAGTGCAGCTGAAGATCTCGAAACAAAGTGTTTCTGGAAACGTTATAATCTGACAAGTCACCTCTGTTCGGTGGTGGGGGATATTTACAATTATTTGACAAAGTACAATTACTTCCGGATCTACTGAGTGTAACTTTAACCTTTAGTAATACATTAATGTATATAATAATTATTTGTCCCCGTTATCTACCTTATGCCAATATAGAA